>CM056376.1:144599656-144846930 GCA_029718625.1 Synaphobranchus kaupii | reverse complement strand
GAGACCATGCCATCATCAACGTCCCGGGACAACGTGGGTGGCAACATAACAATCTGTGCGGCTATTAGTCAAAACGGCATCCATCACCATCATGCAATCCTAGGCATCATCACCCTAACCCTAACCCTAATCCTAGGCCCATACAACACTGCACACGTTATCACATTTCTGGAGACCCTCCACAACAGACTAATTCCTAATGACCAGGGGCCAGACCAGTCCAGGTACGTTATCATCTGGGACAATGTTAGTTTCCACCGGGCTGCTTTAGTCCGCAATTGGTTCACAGATCACCTACTTTTCATTGCACTCAATCTCCCCCCATACTCTCCGTTCTTGAATCCTATTGAAGAATTATTCTCTACATGGTGTTGGAAGGTGTATGATCGCCAGCCCCACCAACACATACCCCTTCTCCAGGCAATGGAGGAGGCTTGTGGACACATCGATCAGGGGTCATGCTAGGCCTGGATACGGCACTCTAACCCTAACTCTAACCCTAACCCAGGTTTCCATGCTGCCTAGCTCAAGACAACTTTGCATGTGATATGGATGAAGTCTTATGGCCAGACCCACATAAAAGGCAGGATTAATTATGATTAAGCCTAATATTTTTTTCTAGCACGAATGTTTTATTTTTCCTTCTACTGTGCTGAGTGTTAGAACATTTTGAGAAAAAAAAAAAAAACTTTTTACCCTGATTTGTATTGATAGTGTGTTATGTTCAGAATACACATCCATACTTTACACATTTGGATACCTGTGTGTATGTGTGTTCACTACACGTATGACAAAACTTTATTGCAAACTGTTTAATTAATCTGTGTCATTAAGTCATAGCAGAAGCTGATTTTTCTATGGCTCAGTTTCTTAGCATAATCAACATGTATCCCTTACACCACACAATAAAACGCTGTGGACATTATGCTTGGCAGTGTATATACATTCAAGACCAATTTCAGCATACAAGATTTTGTTTTTGGTACCTTTTTGCAACATTTGCTAATTTAAATGCATCCATGATGCCTCTGGTGCCATTTATGTTACGGATTATGCTGTGGATTTCATGGCTCCTTATTCTCTTATTCAAAACTACATCAATCAGCCTTTGCAGGGGGATATGCTAGTAAAATATGAAAAAATGAGCAAAATCCACCAGAGATTCATTGTTCCTGTGATACATTAACGTTTCTTTCATCTAAGGAAATGTCTTCCAGTTGTGAGTCTCTATGCACACTTTTGTTATTGCAGTTGGTTTTGCTTTTGCTTCGAAAGGGATGGGTTCTTTTCATCTTTCTGGAAAAATGTGGCCTGACTGCAGCAGAGGGACCTGGTTTCTCATATGGGCTGGACCACACCTCTGTGATCAGTGTCACTGTCCTGGAAGGTAACAGGAGTGGTCAGCCGTTCCCATGGAAACCCTTAACTGCATCCAGCAGCAGGCTAAAATCAAGCCTTCTCCTAGAATGGGCTCCCCCCCGCCCCCCCAAAAAATAGACCCCAACCTGATGCCGGCTTGTCCTCGTCTCGTCCTTTGTGACACAGCGATATCATTTTACAGGACCCACCGCTTCAGCAGGCTTGCGTGCGCTAAGTTCCCTCTGTGGGTTTTACAGGACCCACCGCTTCAGCAGGCTTGCGTGCGCTAAGTTCCCTCTGTGGGTTTTACAGGACCCACCGCTTCAGCAGGCTTGCGTGCGCTAAGTTCCCTCTGTGGGTTTTACAGGACCCACCGCTTCAGCAGGCTTGCGTGCGCTAAGTTCCCTCTGTGGGTTTTACAGGACCCGCCGCTTCAGCAGGCTTGCGTGCGCTAAGTTCCCTCTGTGGGTCAGAACCACTGTGGTCCAGTCTGGGAAGATGAAACGCGGTTTGCGCTTATTTACGTGTGTGGATGTGGTGGGTGGCCATGTCATTAGCAGATGTTCTCAGGCCATTGCATGCACTCCCAGAATTCCTTTCTCTGGCTTCCCCATGGGTTTGGCTTGTACTTGTTCCAAAGTCTCTTACTTTTCCGGCAATTTTATTTTATCGCGAGAAAAACTGGAAAACAGCACGTGGTTATATTTGCACTGATCAGGAGATTCCTGTGCTATTTGGGAGTGAATGCAGAACACAAGCATGTAATCTTAAGGGCTCGATGTTACTGCATCTGCCGTATTCACAAAACATTTTATCTTACTACAAAGAGTTGTCCTAAGAGGCACTAAAAGTACCTAGCTCAGAGTTTCTTCTTAAAGCCTATTCACAAAGCTGCTGAGACCAACTTTTACTCAGGAATGGAAGAACTCAAGCTGAGAGAAAGGGCGGGGTTGACCTAGTTGCTATGGTTTCATGAAAAAGCTTACTTACTATGCCCACAGTGATTGGTTGATAGGGGACAGGTCAGTATCAGTGTCTCCAAATCTATCCAAATGGCTAAATTGTGCACTGCTCTAAATCATAAAAAATGATATATTTAACTACAAATAAAATGTTTTGGACATCATAAAACTCACTTTTGCATAATTTTCAAGTGCAAATTACTATATTTTCATCAGTATAGGGGAGTAGATATATTTGGGTCCAAACCCCTATCCAGTACATGTCATAACATGAATAAAATGAGTTTTTTCCGATAAGATTACAATAAAATAATATTCCACCACCAGGGAAATGCTGGCAAATGTTCTAACTTCAGGGCAAATCAAACATAAAAAAAGACTGAGTGACCCATGAAAGCTTACACTACAGTATGTGAAAACAATAACATATAGCACAACATTGGCGGAGTGAAAAACTAACGTACATATTTGAAATATCACAAGCAGTAACGTTAATACTTACATTTCGAGGAGGGAATGTCCCTCATGCATATCCCTCAAGCATATTCTCCGCCAGAAACAATGCTATGGTATCTAGGATATCTTGGTAACTATGGTATCTTCTTCTGATCACTCTCAAAATCCATATATGCAGGCAAGGATTTTTTCTGGTCTTGCTGACAAGTTGCGAAGCACAGCAATTCTATGTAATATTTATTGAGTCGGGAGGGAGACTAGTAAATTTGTAAAAACTTGCGAAAATAACAGGAAACAACTCTTAAGCCTTGGCGAACGAATGCACATTCTAAGTTGTTTGCGTAAAACTAAACTGAAAAAAACTAGAAATTGTGATATGCCCGCTGTAATTTACTGTTCAAAGCATACAAGAAGACATTGTAAACACCGTTGCTAACGTAAAAATGTGTTATATTGGATAAAAGAATAGTCAGTGAAACCAGAATGAACTGGAATGAATGGGATGGGTTTGAAGAGTGAGGGGGGTATTAGGCATCGCTGTTTCACATTGTGTAATAGCAGTATAAAGTGTTGTTTATTTCTCACATGGATTATCCCAGACAATAAATGACCACAGAATTTTGAAAGGGACATCTCTAAGCTTAAAACTAATGGTAGGATTGTAATAATAATAATAATAATAATAACAATAATGCCTTGCATTTATATAGCACCTTTCTCACCAACCGGTGACTCAAAGCGCTTTACAATGATGAGGGGAAAACTCGCCTCTACCACCACCAATGTGTAGCACCCACCTGGGTGATGCAACGACAGCCATTTTGCGCCAGAATGCTCACCAGATAGAGGGCGCTGCAGAGCCAATGCAGGCAGATAGAGGGCGCTGCAGAGCCAATGCAGGCAGATAGAGGACGCTGCAGTGCCAATGCAGGCAGTTAGAGGGTGCTGCAGTACCAATGCAGGCAGTTAGAGGGTGCTGCAGTGCCAATGCAGGCAGATAGAGGGCACTGCAGTGCCAATGCAGGCGGTTACAGGGGGCTGCAGTACCAATGCAGGCAGTTAGAGGGTGCTGCAGTGCCAATGCAGGCAGATAGAGGGCACTGCAGTGCCAATGCAGGCGGTTACAGGGGGCTGCAGTGCCAATGCAGGCCAATGCAGGCAGATAGAGGGCACTGCAGTGCCAATGCAGGCAGATAGAGGGTGCTGCAGTGCCAATGCAGGCAGTTAGAGGGTGCTGCAGTGCCAATGCAGGCAGATAGAGGGCACTGCAGTGCCAATGCAGGCAGATAGAGGGTGCTGCAGTGCCAATGCAGGCAGTTAGAGGGTGCTGCAGTGCCAATGCAGGCAGATAGAGGGCACTGCAGTGCTAATGCAGGTAGTTAGAGGGCACTGCAGTGCCAATGCAGGCAGATAGAGGGCGCTGCAGTGCCAATGCAGGCAGTTAGAGGGTGCTGCAGTGCTAATGCAGGCAGATAGAGGGCACTGCAGTGCTAATGCAGGCAGTTAGAGGGTGCTGCAGTGCCAATTCAGGCAGTTAGAGGGCACTGCAGTGCCAATTCAGGCAGTTAGAGGGCACTGCAGTGCTAATGCAGGCAGATAGAGGGCGCTGCAGTGCCAATGCCGGCAGTTAGAGGGTGCTGCAGTGCCAATTCAGGCAGTTAGAGGGTGCTGCAGTGCCAATACAGGCAGTTAGAGGGTGCTGCAGTGCCAATTCAGGCAGTTAGAGGGTGCTGCAGTGCCAATACAGGCAGATAGAGGGCACTGCAGTGCCAATGCAGGCAGTTAGAGTGACAGAGCCTTGTTTTGTGCCACTTGGGGGGCTTCTCTGCTGCTCTGAGACATTTCATTGCCCTGTAAAATTCACCAATGAAAATGACTGATATTTCAGAACTATTTACAACCGTATTTCAAACTGAAGAAAAATTCTTAGTTCCTGAGCTAGAGAAAAATCTAATAAAATCTAGATGTTTTGCAGGGATTTTTACTAAGTAGGTCTGAAACATTGCTTCTCTTATACATTTAATAAAGTGCTGCTTTCTTTTGAAAATTTGCCAAATATTAAGATTTTACATTCTGCAAGACAGGGATCTGGCCCCTTGATTTGAATGAAATTAAATTGTGAACTGAATTACAAATTCAACATATACATTTGATAAATTTTGTCAGATTGATGAACTGTTGTCCAGGCCTGTGAATCTATCACACAGACCCCATCAGAATATGATAATGAAGATCACATTTTAGCACTATTATTATTGTGAGTGCATCCATCACTTAGATGGTTTGCCATGAGGTTCTGAAGGGGAATTAAAATGCGTGATTAGCACCTGGTACATGGCTGAAGTGCTTAAAATACCTTTTCCAAAGCTCTGATTCACAAGGTAAGGATACTGCTCTCTGACAGTAGGTACATCTGTGTGCATGTTTATTAGACTGCTCTCTCACAGTAGGTACATCTGTGTGCATGTTTATTAGACTGCTCTCTGACAGTAGGTACATCTGTGTGCATGTTTATTAGACTGCTCCCTGACAGTAGGTACATCTGTGTGCATGTTTATTAGACTGCTCTCTGACAGTAGTTACATCTGTGTGCATGTTTATTAGACTGCTCTCTGACAGTAGGTACATCTGTGTGCATGTTTATTAGACTGCTCTCTGACAGTAGGTACATCTGTGTGCATGTTTATTAGACTGCTCTCTGACAGTAGTTACATCTGTGTGCATGTTTATTAGACTGCTCTCTGACAGTAGTTACATCTGTGTGCATGTTTATTAGACTGCTCTCTGACAGTAGGTACATCTGTGTGCATGTTTATTAGACTGCTCTCTGACAGTAGGTACATCTGTGTGCATGTTTATTAGACTGCTCTCTGACAGTAGGTACATCTGTGTGCATGTTTATTAGACTGCTCTCTGACAGTAGGTACATCTGTGTGCATGTTTATTAGACTGCTCTCTGACAGTAGGTACATCTGTGTGCATGTTTATACTTGTTCAGTTTAACTGGTGGCGTGGATTGTGCAAAGCCTACGCCCAGTGTAGCTATCCACACCGTCAATACCAGTATTTTGTAATTACAAAAAATAAAAGTGCTTCAATGTTTATGTTATTAACCTCTTAATACCAAACGCCCCCTAGCGGTAACGCATGCGTTACGGAAATTATTACATTATACATTTCATTAATTTAATAATATATAATAAACTGCTCACCTCAATATTTTGATTAAATATCCTTAAGATATATCCATTCCTTCTGGGAAAGTGGTTTTTAAGCCCAAAACGTCGGGATAAAATGTCGTAAATAACGTTGGAAACTCTGACCTAATTCTCAAACCTGTATTGCAGCTTGATGTCGCACCATAAACAATGTGCTGGTAAACTGTTCTGCTTAATTGTATTTCACAAAACTTTGGTTTGAAAAATCATTATACCTTTAGGCTTCAAGAAAAAATACTTTAAAACTTTCATACGGCTGTACATTATTTTTTTCCAATTTTAAACCGACTTGTGCTTTTTTGCACTTGATTACGACTCGTTCGGCTGTGTTCACTTTGGCGTTGTGAAACTCAGCCAGTTTCTGGAGTACCAATCCCGTGGCTTAGTATATGTTAGCCAGAGTTGTTTTGAACTTGCCTGCAGAGATTTATGCAAAACCGTCGTCAATTGGGTGTATTTCTTTGACTGATAGCACAATAGGCCTATCTGAAGTGGAAAAAACTGTCTTCCACCCGCCTCCACTCCGAGTATTATTTGCTTTCCATTGGGTTTTAAAACTGTCTGTCGAATATTCCAGCCAATAGCCAAGACTCTTATCTTTCAAACGAGCCCTCATTCAACACATTGCCGTCGTAAAACGAGGAGATAACAGCTCTCCGTATAAGGAAGTGGCACCCGTGCGTAATTATCGAACCAAGATGGCGCAGTGTTTTTACCTTGTAGCGTAGCTCGCTACATTCCGTTTAGCAAAGCACAGTTAATTAGGTAAGGCCCGCAGTTACATTTTTTTACTTTAGAGTATTTTTGATACAGTTTTTGTGTAGTTATGTCGAGGCGTTTATCCGTGCACCAAGTGCTAGACGAACTGGATAAGCCAGAATATGTTTTTACCGAGGGAGACTCATCCTGTCTCAGTGACGCTGAATGATGTTGCTGACATGTAAGTTGTTTTATCATACTAACAGTGTTATGCTATAAACGCATTGAATTTCGCCATGGCAGGTAACGTCGTTAGGACTGGTGGTATTACCGATTTTTCGATATACCAGTGTGAATTCACGCAATGCCATGCGGGTTCGTAATTACATTGTCAACTGTATTTTATTGTTTTTCATACAATTAATATTACAAATTGCACATTCCAACGGTATGATAAATAATTTATGAAGTAAACTTAGGGTGTATTGTCTGTGTTGACAAACTCGCACGTGTTACGTGGCGTTGCCAACAACACAGATGTTTGTGGAAACGGTAAGTTTGGTGTAAGCATCGAAGGAAATGTGCAATTTAGCTGCAATGCGTGAATCCCTGTGTTTCTTCTGTGAAGCTAACTAACCTTATATACTTATGCATAAAATCGGTCCCTCTCAGCTAAATTAATATAGATAGTATTACCTTTACAGTGGCAAGCTAGCAAGCATCCCTGTGTTTTCCTGTCTGTTTATTATAGTTTATACTAGTATTTGGAATGGAAGTGTGGTGTTGCTGATTTGCCCACAGCTTACTGTGAACTACAGTCGACGTTCATTGCTAGGGATAGCTGCTACATTATGCGAAGGATGTGATTTGCCTTGTCTGTTCTGTAGTGATCTTGATGATGTCTCTGTGCGCACTTACTGTACGTCGCTTTGGATAAAAGCGTCTGCTAAATAAATGTAATGTAATGTAATGCAAGCAAAATTACAGGTAACAAGCAGCTAGCTATCTATTTGTGTCTGAGATGAGCTACTAAATCGATTTTTTTGAGTGTGAAATGGCTTCTGGAAGTGTTTAGTAAAGTCATTGTTCCACATGAGTAAATTGTTCTGTATGCAGTACAGAAGGCTGTGCAGGTAAACAAAATGGAAATTTATGCATGGTATGAGGGAGAGAACATGATAACATGAGGGAGTACTTGTTTATTATTATTATTGTTGATTGTTGTTGTATAAGGGGGACTAATGGGTATATCAACATGGTGGACAATTCCATGGACAGGGTTAGTGGGATTTGTAATGATGCAGATTGCTCTCCTGAGGGAATGTGTAGTCTAAATGGCTTCTGTATGAATGGTTAAATAATCTCTCCTCAACCTCCACCCCCATGTTTTGATCCTTTGCCTTTTTTTGTTTTTAGTTCATTTTTTTTTAGCTTTTTGGACCCTGCCATTTTGTACTTTCTTTGTGTAAATACGGTAACTTCAGCAATTAGAGGGCAAGAATCTTTTTATTTGTTACAGCAGGGGTGTTTTTATTTTTTATCTAGGAAACTGGTGGACTTTTGATTTTTTATCCACTGCACTTTTAGTAGTACACCTTAGTGCACTTGTATATAGTTGATATATGTTTGTCATGTATAAAGTTTTGCCTCCTAAAACCAAACCCCAACGTCCCTGTCATAGGAGTTGGCAACAGAATAAAGGACAGGACTGGCAAGCAGTAATGTGTAGGGAAGTTTCATACTATTCCCATTATTCATTTGAAAACCTGTTTGCACATTCCTGGACTCATTTCTGGCTAATGGGGCTCTGGTGAAATACACAAGATTCACTGTGCTGCTACATGGGTTTTGACAGCTTTTTGTAACCTTGGGTAGTTAGTTGTGTAATATGAAGAGCACCAAGAACACGTCTAAAAATGAACTTTTATTGCCAATATTGACAAATTATCTCATTTTATTGTAAAAACCTAAAAAATAAATCATATTGAGACCTTTCTGGAACATTGCCATTTTTGGCACATTTGGCACCATTTGGCACCATTTGGATAACGAAAAAGGTTCACCTGAAAAAACCCCTGTAAAATTTGAATGGTTTGAGATATTGACACCAGATTATTACCAGAGGTAGGCAGCGTATTGATGAATCAGATAGAGGAGTAATTTCCTCCATAGCATTTGTAGCTCCCCAGGTAAAAATTCTTAAACTTGAATGTAGGTACCCGTTTTTTTGTTTTTTTATATTTTCTGTACATAAATTGTTGTAGTTAAGTGTTAAAAACTGGATTTCTATGAGTTCTCACTGCTTAGTCGTAATACTGCAGGTGTCTGCTTTAATAAAAGCCATGAACCATATTTGTACCATTTATAGTTTTTGAGATAACCACCTTTGTTTGTCACTAGTGAAAACAGGCAAAAATTGGCCTATTTTGCCCTCGGTAGGAAGAGGTTAAATGAATATAAGCACATTATATAGCCTAAGTGTCCTTATCACTGATCAATGGAAGCATTAAAAGAGTTGCACTGTCCGATGATGTTGCAGGTCATGAAATTTAGTTTAGGTTAATACCAAAGTTAATTTGACTATTTTACATTTTTTTAATTGTAAGAATTTTGGTTTCTTGTTGTGAAGTATTTTCTGAATTAAAAAATGATTAGTGGTGAAGTTCGGCAATACTGTTAAAAAAGGGAAAATAACACCATTGTCAAAATAGTAACACCTTGACAAGCCTAATGTTTGTGTGTGTGTGTGCATGTGGGTGTCTGTGTGAGACACACATTGAAGAATGCTAAAACAATAACCATGCAGAAACAATAACAGAGAGTAAGGCATAGCTTCCACAGGCTGAAATCACAGTGAACCTGGCTGTGTTGACTGCATAATCTGCCATGGAATGTTTTCATATCCAGCCTCATAAAGCTCAGAGAAATATGTGCCATATCCAGAAATCATACTATAAGCTAAAGAATCCCTGGAGATGTCCGAGGCTGTAATCGCAGCCATGGAACAGTGCGGCCCATAACTTTTATATGGATATATAATTCCACATACTTTTCATATTGGAGCATCTGAGTGAGACTTTGATTCAGTGTGTCTGTATTATGAAGCGTGGAGAGATGTATTGTAGTGTAAAAGACATAGAATACAATCAGAACAGCTGCATTGTCCATGCGTCTTAAGTGCTGTGGGGTTTCTGATTGCACTGGCGCAAGGGCACAAAAGCTTCAGTAATATTTTAGTTCTAGGAAAATGAGAAAGATCGAATTGGCTGAAATCCTTCTTTCATCAGTTTTATTAATATCATTTTAATATTATTTTATTTTATTAAAATAGTAAGTTTAAATTCTATAGTGAGGGCTTAATTTTAAGATGGCTAGGGAGGTTATGTGGACTGCGCAAGTAGTCATCAACTCAAAATATCAAACAATAGCTGCAATACTTTCCACTGCTGAAATATGAAAAGGTTTTGTGGAATCTCCATAACTAATGCTTGTCCTTGAACCCGTGCCTGGTAGATTGCCTGCACCCTTGATGAGCCACCCACAGAGCAATGCTTTTAGCTTTCCCCAGACAACCCCCTGAATCTTGAGCTGCAACTTAGGAATGGACAACTGTGAATGGAAAAGAGCTCCGCGATATGGTGCCAGACATTTTTTAGCAGGAATCTCAAAATTTCTGGTTGAACAACATCTGCTGCTGTTACATTTAGATTGGTGTTATGAAAATCATCTTCAAAAGGCTCCAGTGCATTGACTCTGCATTGGGCCGGTGTAGACTCCTCCTTGTTGTTTTTAAAAATCTCTAACAGATGTAAGAAAAGGATGGCTTTGGCAACACAAATGCAGTATATATTACATAGTATTAATTATGCACATCTGCCACTGAGACCGAAATCACACAAAAAACTGTCTTCTTCCAGAGAAGGTTGCACTCGATGTCCAGTAATTTTGATTTAATATTCATGGTTAGGGTTAGGGTTTATTGGTTTCCTTGGAAATAAATAAAGTAATCAGCTGCCAGATGCTGAGGCCAGAGCTTTCATTCCAAAATGCTCTCCATCACTCATTTGGTATTTTGAATGGCATGTATTGCTTCTGTTCTTATAGGATTTATAAGAATAATTTGACATGCTTTCCAACATGTGGTTAAACCTCCATATATGAAAGTCAAGAGGCTGTATATATGATTAATATTATTACTATTATTATTATTATTATTAATAATAATAATAATAATAATAATAATAATAATAATAATAATAATACATACTGTGAAGTGAATCAGGTGACAAACACCATTCTCTGAGAATAGAAAAGATGCACTCCGTCTATTATCCGGTTAAAGAGTGATTGGCATTATTGAAGCCTATGTTCATGCTGTCAGTGTGGTTCAGGTCTTCCAGTGTGACTGCAGAGGTCTACCTGGAGGGAATGGGACTAGTATTGCACAGTAGGCATGTTGTTACTAAAAGGGACTAGTATTGCACAGTACACATGTTGTTACTAAAGGGGACTAGTATTGCACAGTAGGCATGTTGATACTGAAGGGGACTAGAATTGCACAGTAGGCATGTTGCTACTAAAGGGGACTAGTATTGCACAGTAGGCATGTTGTTACTGAAGGGGACTAGTATTGCACAGTAGACATGTTGTTACTAAAGAGGACTAGTATTGCTGTCACGATTCTAGCCTGTCATGTCATGTTTTATGTTTCATTTCTGACTTAGTTAGATTTCTTGTTAATGTCACGTATTGTGTTTAGTCTAGTCACGCCACGTTTTATGTTTAATTCTTGTTACGTTTCATTTTCATGTCATGTCACGTTTATTGTTACGATTTATTTTCTTGTTATGTCACGTTTTATATTTTATTCATGTTACGTTTTCCGTTCATTGTTTAGCATACACATTTCCGTGTTTTTCCGCAGCCTTGTGTTCATGCTGTTTCCCTCTCTCTCTCTCTTGCTGTCGCTCACGCTTCCCTAATTGTTTCATTCTCCCATGTATATTTACTAATCTACTAACATTAGATCAGGATTGGGTAATACTAACTCTCTAACCATGTGTTCATGTTTACCTTATGTTTCTCGTGCATGTCATTTACTAATTTACTAATGCTAGGTCAGGATAGGTTAATTACTAACGATTACAAATGATCTTGTTACCTCGTCAGCCTTCCACACCTGATTTCCATTCGCATGCTGCTCTCAAGATAATTGTCTGCACCTGTCTACACCTGCATTTAAGCTCAGTGTTCATGTCTTGTCTTCGCAAAATTGTTGCCTCCTGTTTACAGTGCACTCTTGAGCGTTTATTCCAAGCCTGTTTTTTTTGTTACGATCCTAGCATGTTTATTGACCCTTGTCTTTGTACTGTTGCCCCCTGGAGCGGACTCCGGTCTTGACTCTTGCACCGTCTTAGACCCCGACCCTGCCTACCGTCTGCCTGTACTTCTGCCCCGCTGACAGCTATCTGGTTACTGGACTTTTTGCATGGTGTACCGATTCCGAGACTGCCTTCTCCCTCGGTACTGTACTTTGGTTTATTGGCTGGATTATCTGTGTATGAACTTTGCTTGTTTTTTGACTACATTACATTACATTACAATCATTTGGCAGACGCTTTTATCCAAAGCGACGTACGACCAAAATTTTCCCATGTAACCCCCCTGCTGAGGTCTCTCCACTGGCTGCCAGTTGCAGCCAGGATCAGGTTCAAAATTCTGACCCTGGCCTACACTGCAGCCAATAGGACAGGCCCCGCCTACCTGCAGGACTTAATCCAGAACTATGTTCCTGCTCGACCACTTCGCTCTTCTACAGCAGGGCGACTGGCACTTCCCCCCCTCCGTGTCAAAGGCTCTCGCTTGTCCCGACTGCGGAGTTTTTCTACATTAGCTCCTCAGTGGTGGAATGAACTTCCCATTCCCCTATGTTCTACTCCAACCCTGCCTGCATTCCGTCGAGGCCTGAAGACACACCTCTTCAGACTCCACCTTGACTGATATCCTCACCTAGGAATATCAGTTCCCTGTCTACTAGTTCCCTGTGTTTTCCTGTCTGTTTATTATAGTTTATACTAGTATTTGGAATGGAAGTGTGGTGTTGCTGATTTGCCCACAGCTTACTGTGAACTACAGTCGACGTTCATTGCTAGGGATAGCTGCTACATTATGCGAAGGATGTGCTTTGCCTTGTCTGTTCTGTAGTGATCTTGATGATGTCTCTGTACGCACTTACTGTATGTCGCTTTGGATAAAAGCGTCTGCTAAATAAATGTAATGTAATAAGTGCATGTTGAAGGTCATTGATGCGACTACAAAGCAAATCCGACAAAGCACAGCTTTCTCCACAAGTTAAATAGAAAACAGGAAGCGAATACTATAGAATGGCCCTATAGGTATAATTTTAGTCGAGGTGGAGTCTGAAAAAGTGCGTTTTCAGACCACGCCGAAAAACAGACAGTGTTTCAGCTGAGCGCAGCAGAGTGGGGAGTTCATTCCATCACTGGGGAGCTAGGGTGGAAAAGCTCCGCAGTCGGGACGAGCGGGAGCCTTTAACACGGAGGGAGGGAAGTGCAAGTCGCCCTGCTGCAGCAGAGCAAAGTGGTCGAGCAGGAGCGTAGTGCTGGATTAAGTCCTGTAGGTAGGAGGGGCCTGACCTTTTGGCTGCAGTGTAGGCCAGGGTCAGAACTTTGAACCTGATCCTGGCCACGACCGGCAGCCAGTGGAGTGACCTCAGCAGGGGGGAGACGTGTGAAAACTTCGGGAGGTTGAACACAAGCCGAGCAGCTGCATTCTGGACCAGTTGTAGGGGCAGAATGGTGCAGGCTGGTAGGCTTGCGAGAAGGGAGTTGCAGTAGTCCAGGCGTGAGGTGACCATGGTCTGGACAAGAAGCTGGGCGGAGTAAGTGGTCAGGTACGGCCGAATTCTCCTGATGTTGTACAGGAGGAACCTGCAGGACCGTGCCGTTGCCCTGATGTGTTCTTTGAAGTCCAGCTGATCGTCCAGGACCACCCCCAGGTTCCTTGCAGAGCGGGAGGTGGTCACCATGGTTCCATTGACGGTGATGGTCAGGTCTAGGAGCGGGGAGGTCTTGTATGGCACGAAGAGCAGCTCGGTCTTGTCGAGGTTGAGCTTCAGGTGATGGCTAGACATCCACTCAGAGATGTCAGCCAGGCAAGCAGATATCCTTTCCTTTACCTGTGGGGCAGAGGGAGGGAAAGAGAGGAAGAGTTGAGTGTCATCAGCATAGCTATGGTAAGAGAAGCCATGTGAATTAATGACCAAACCAAGAGACTTAGTATAAATGGAGAACAACAGAGGACCCAGTACAGATCCCTGTGGGACTCCTATAAGAAGTGGATGAGGTGCAGAGACAGAGCCCTTCCAGGAGACTTGGTAGGATCTATCAGTGAGATAGGATGTAAACCAAGAGAGGGCAGTTCCAGAGATGCCCATCTCAGCTAGTGTGGAGATCAGGAGTTTGTGGTTGACCGTGTCAAACGCTGCAGACAGGTCAAGGAGAATCAGGACAGAGGAGAGGGAGGAGGCTCTGGCAGTGGCGAGTGCCTCAGTCACAGCCAGGAGCGCAGTTTCAGTGGAATGCCCGGTTCTGAAGCCGGACTGATGAGGGTCGAGCAGGTTGTTCTGGTGGAGAAAAACTGACAGTTGGTTAAGGGCAGCTCGTTCAAGAGCTTTGGACAGGAAGGGCAGGAGAGACACAGGACGATACTTTCTACGTGCTTTGGATATTCCTATAATAAAGCCCGGAAGGGACTTTATCATCAGTCACTGTTTCTGAGTCGTGCATTTCGGGTCCTACCCTCACCAACCCATCTCAATTGCACAGTAGGCATGTTGTTACTAAAGGGGACTAGTACTGCACAGTAGGCATGTTGTTACTGAAGGGGACTAGTATTGCACAGTAGGCATGTTGTTACTGAAGGGGACTAGTATTGCACAGTAGGCATGTTGTTACTAAAGAGGACTAGTATTGCACAGTAGGCATGTTGTTCCTACTAAAGGGGACTAGTATTGCACAGTAGGCATGTTACTAAAGGGGACTAGTATTGCACAGTAGGCATGTTGTTACTAAAGGGGACTAGTATTGCACAGTAGGCAAGTGGTTACTAAAGAGGACTAGTATTGCACAGTAGGCATGTTGTTACTAAAGGGAACTAGTATTGCACAGTAGGTATGTTGTTACTAAAGGGGACTAGTATTGCACAGTAGGCATGTTGTTACTAAAGGGGACTAGTATTGCACAGTAGGCATGTTGTTACTAAAGAGGACTAGTATTGCACAGTAGGCATGTTGTTACTAAAGGGGGCTAATATTGCAAAGTAGGCATGTTGTTACTAAAGGGGACTAGTATTGCACAGTAGGCATGTTGTTACTAATGGGGACTAGTATTGCACAGTAGGCATGTTGTTACTAAAGGGGGCTAATATTGCAAAGTAGGCATGTTGTTACTAAAGGGGACTAGTATTGCACAGTAGGCATGTTGTTACTAAAGGGGGCTAATATTGCAAAGTAGGCATGTTGTTACTAAAGGGGACTAGTATTGCACAGTAGGCATGTTGTTACTAATGGGGACTAGTATTGCACAGTAGGCATGTTGTTACTAAAGGGGACTAGTATTGCACAGTGGAGCCTGGGGATTGTCGGGAGGGAGTTAGAATGCCTTCAGTGTTATTCTGTACTGTCACTATCTTAACACACTATATCCACTCTGACACGTATGTATGTAAACACATGCACATACATGTCCCCTGCACTGACATGCCTTGTATGAGCCCACGCACATGAATCTGTACACACATGCTTACATCATACATCACACACAATACTGCAGAGGACCTGGTCAGAGTCAGAGGATCTGATTATGATTTATTCTGTATGTCTACTATCTCACTTGTTTTCTACTGTCTTCTTAATGTCCAGGCCATGATGAGTGTAAAACTGAGCTGATAACCTGATGACCACCGGGATGTTGGAAGGGGGGGGGGGGGGGGGGGAGGGGTAGTGGACACTATGGAGGTCAGTAATTGGTGGTTATGTTCTATGGGTGTGATCTCTTGTATTGGGTTTCAGCCAGCTGTTATCCATTAGTATGAATGTATCATGGAAGTTTCAGCTGCGTTGTCTGTGTGCACATTGGTGAATAAATAGTCACTTATTGGATCTACTGGTGCAGTCTTTGGATTTCCTGGAGTCTGTTCCTATGGTATTGGTCATCACATCAAAGAAGAACTAGGACAGATTGTTGAACATTTGAAAAATGCGTAGAGACGCCGTTCCTTAACCATACCTGGGCATACAATACTGGTAAACCTTAACCATACCTGGGCAGAAGGGCAGATGGCTGGTGTGGCTGCTCATCTGATTTATTTTCTCACAGAAGCGAAACTATTGTCCATTTAGATGTTAATATGGTGCAAATCCGTGGATCTTTCAATTAATTGTTGATTTATTTCAGTAAGATAAATATTACGTAAGCAGAAACATGGCTCACCAAGGAACAGCCTGACAATTTCATGGGAACCCCACAAAGGTGGAAGAACAACCCTGATCAAAAAAATCAACACTGACCAGCCTAAGGGCGCCCTCATGTGGCAACACAGGGACATAACACCAGGCTCAGGGCGCCCTCATGTGGCAACACAGGGACATAACACCAGGCTCAGGGCGCCCTCATGTGGCAACACAGGGATGTAACACCAGGCTAAGGGCGCCCTCATGTGGCAACACAGGGATGTAACACCAGGCTAAGGGCACCCTCATGTGGCAACACAGGGATGTAACACCAGGCTCAGGGCACCCTCATGTGGCAACACAGGGATGTAACACCAGGCTAAGGGCACCCTCATGTGGCAACACAGGGATGTAACACCAGGCTCAGGGCACCCTCATGTGGCAACACAGGGATGTAACACCAGGCTCAGGGCGCCCTCATGTGGCAACACAGGGATGTAACACCAGGCTCAGGGCGCCCTCATGTGGCAACACAGGGATGTAACACCAGGCTAAGGGTGCTTTCACACCAGTAGTTTGTTTGCTTTGTTCCGAATCAGGGTCTAATTCGATACAATGTTGCACTTGCCCCTGGGTTCGGTTTTTGTTCACACTGCAACATACAACAGTGGACCAAAACTTGTAAACAAATGCGACACACAAGCAAACTGCTCTCTCATTGGTCAGAACTTGTAAGTTTTGTAAGGTTTCTAACTGCAGTAATGTAGCTAATGTTACAAGACTATTTGTATTGCAAATTTTGGGAAGGTTAATCAGCATAACAAGTGGGGATAACGTTACTCATCGTTCGTCTGAACGTCGGCAGAATAACTAATAACTAGTATTGCACAGTACGCATGTTGTTACTAAAGGGGACTAGTATTGCACAGTAGGCATGTTGATACTGAAGGGGATACTGGTGTTGTTGGTGGGGTAACATTAGAGCTAGCGTCATCATAGGACTCGACAATGTCTATGGGATCAACAACTGGTTTAGTTCCACGGATTTTGTCCAGCTCGTCAAACCAGGAAACATGTTATTTTCCTCCCCAGAACTTCCACTTCTGCCAAGATCATCTTGTACTTTCATATACTGTAGGGTTAGGGTTACCCTTAGCTTTTGCGCAAAACACTGCTTGACAGACTGGTGAAAGCCCTTTTCCCTCAGTTGGTCACTAAACAGTTTGCACACTTCAGTGTCCTTGTGCGTCTTCGCCAGCATCTGATCGTCTGCCCAAATCTCAATGACACCTTTTGTACCTCCTCGCTGTTCCACATTAAACCACGACTCGACATAATGGCAACTTTGGCTAGCATCTTTGTCACTGTTACAAGCTACCTGATAGCAAACCAAAGTTTACTGCCCATAATTCAATGCGAAAGCCAGCACGTCGAGTGACTTGCTCCGGTTTGTTTAGTCGATTGGATTCACTGCAAACAAACTACTCCAGAGTTCGATTGGAAGCGAGCCAAGACCACCCTCTCTAGTTTTGTTCCGCACCCAAGTGCGATTGTTATGTTCTCATATGCCAAACGAACCGATCCTGGGGGGGTGAAAACGCTCCAGGTTTCGAAACAACTGCTCAAAATGAGATAGGTGTGAAAGCACCAAGCTGGATAATGCTAGTTTATTGCTTATCTAATCTGGTCAGTGCTGATTTTATGCTTGTCAAGCTTAGTCATGCTCATACTACAAGTAGGTGTGTTTGTAGACCAGCTTAATAAAGCTGGTAATGTGATGTCATGTTGGTAGATCAACATGATCATGGTTGACCAACTGGATCCAGCATGCTTTTGGCCACCATAACCATCTTCACTGATCTATGTTGTTCTTTTTTCAGCAGGGAAGTCAAAAGGAATAAGCCACTTAATCACAAGTAAAGAAGCAATGGGCTCCTAATGGATAAACAAACATTTTAACTTGATAATTGTGGAATAATTCAAAAACCATGTCAGCCTTAAATATAAGCAGATATAAAAGCTATTATATGTGCAGTGTGGCATTAACTTAAATTTTATTTTTATATTTATAGACACTGAAGCAGCACTGATTGTCTTCCATACTGCAATCTATCATTGTGTACTTCATTAATACAAATGTACTGAAAACTGAACTTTGATGTCTCTCTCAGATCTTTAATCTTCTGTGCTAATTGGAAGTCACTGCAAGGCCTCAGTAAGTTTCTGTGTGAGTTGAGAAATGGAAAGGTTTCTCCTGGTGAGTAGATTCTGATTAATGATGGAAGTAAGACACTGAATCAGAGCTCTATCTACTGCGTTGTCTCCTGTGTACTGTGTCTGCATCAGAGCCCTATCTATTGCATCCTGTCTCCTGTGTACTGTGCCCCAATCAGAGCCCTGTCTACTGCATCCTGTCTCCTGTGTACTGTGTCTGAATCAGAGCTCTGTTCCCTTGCAACTCAAGGCCTCAGCACAGAGGGAGTTCAACAAGGCCTACTCAGGAAGTAGGCTTGTCAGCACAAAGGATTCTTCAAAGTAAAAGTCCCCCAAGAGCCCCCAACCCCTTTTGAATGCAGCTTTGCCAGGAAAGGAACATCTTGTAAATGTTAAATAAATACTCCCCCACCCCTTCCCCTCCAATCTTGCCATCTTAATTTCGTAAAAATAAGTAGGAAAACATAAACTAGCCCGTAAGTATTCAATGAAAAACTTTTTGGAACGGTTTTGGTTTGGCACACATTTTGAGCTGTGATATTCTTCTGACCATTTTCAGATTTTCAAAATTTCCAGATCATTGCCACAACATGATGCAAATAGATGAGGCTTTAACACATTTAATAACAGAACTTTCTGTCATTGTTATAACCGTACTTGTGAAGGAACATAAATGTATGGGTTTATATATAGTTTCAGATAACTCAGATGTCACCTGAAGTAAAATTTATATACACAGTTTTGGTTTAATTGTGTAATATTTTTGGTTGAGGTACTTAGGATTTTAGAGCAATTTTAATTTATGAATGAAAACCATATGCATGAAAAATGATGCAGTAAACCTGACATCTACAGATGAGATTATATCCATTAAGTTAATATTACCTATCTATTACTTATTCACCTAAAAAGCTATTTTGTTAAAACTTTCTAGAGACATTATTTTTCTATGACTGCAAATGTTTGTCTTTTTCTTTCTGTCTCATTTTGTAAACATTCACCATTAAAAAGTAAAGCAAACTTTGCTTTTATGTGTTGAGAAACCACATTGAAAAAATACATATTTTGAGCCAATCTAGGAGTGACTTGATACAGCATGAATGCCACATTTCTTAGATTTCTGACAAGCAGTGCAAACTGTCTTATGTGGTCTATGACTCTACTTTCAAACTGGTCTACAGGAAAAGAATCATAAACCATTTCAAACTCCCCCCATGACGCATATTTTCAATGCCCAAATGCAATTCAATGTGAAACTCGTATTTAGTGGGGATGAAACTTACTCTGAACTCACTGACTGTGGGCAGTGTCAACTTCCTGTCACTTTGAGGTCAGGGATTTTTCTAATATTGTCTCACTTTTAGTATGTGTGCAATTTCCTCTGGCAGATTTTGTGTGTAAGGAAGGATAGTTCAGATATGTAGGGATGTTTCAGGGAGAGAAAAAGATCTATATCTTCATAAGTATATTTGTTTGTGGTTCTGATTATGTGACTTTATCTGGCTAGTGAAATTACAGATAATCTCAAAGGAACGTGATATATTGAACCGTGTCCTTTTTGAGTGCACTCAATCATTACTTGAACTCACCTTACAGTTCTCTGTAAAAAGAAAAAAAAATAGAATTGGATTATTATTACTGGTTTTCCAGTTCTGTTGTTAGATGCCAGAGAAGTCAATTGTTTCTTGTCATTTCATCCTAAGTAAAGCAAAGTATTTTGTGAGCAACATTAGGCAAAGTAAAATGTGAAGGGAAAATACACACTCCACTGAGTATGCCACTTGAATATACACACTGATGATGATGATGATGAGGAGGAGAATAGGCCATTCAGCCCCTCTAGACTTGTCATTTCCCTACAGACCAAAGTCAGTGACCATGACCAAATATGATCCCTTCACCCCTTTGAGGGCGCATATTTGAGTCAACTTCATCAAAAAGTTTTTGAGTGAGAGAATCTTTCTCACAAATGGGGGCACTTAAAATCTCCAGATGAAACCCTTATTTCCCGGGTTTTGTTCAGGGGATTCAAGAGCAAACTCTGTGACTCGTTTCAGCAGTGAAAGCCTGTGGGTTCATTCCTGTGGGTTCATTCCAATTGCTTATTTTCACTCCTTGCATCCTGGGATTAGGAATTGGTGGAGGACTGGGGTCCACTCACACAGACTGGAGGACTGGGGTCCACTCAAATAGCCTGGAGACGCCCCTCTTCGAATAAACAGCAGTCACAGAGTGCACTGCAGTGCCTTCCTCAGTGTTGGGGTGATGGGGTTGCCATGCAACACTGATAAATGACACTGAACTCTGGCCTGTTTTTATTTTAACTGAGTTTGTGGGACTTTTGTGAATAAAAGTCCCACAATAAAAAAAAATACAAACAGCATTTTTGGACAAACACCCTAAACAAAAAGTATTAGCTTTTTATTATATACTACACTTCAGAAACATTTTAATGATTTAATGAGTATAGAACTCTCATTTTGATCATGTTTGTTTTCAACACTATAATGACTGAAACTCATATCGCAGAGTAATCAAATCTGTTGAAAAGTTGCTTGTTTATTAATCACAGCATTGCTTGGGGTGCTTTTCATTCAAATAGCTGCTTAGAAATACAGACATTCTTTAGTCCCCGATGACAGTTTGTCACAGAACACAATGAACAACATATTGAGCAAAGACAACTGTAAAACTGTCTCATAATACATTTACTCTAGTAATGCTAAGTCTAGCCAGCCAGCCGATTTCCGCATTCTTACATCTTGAATTTATTGGTCTGAGAAATCAAAACTTAGCACTTTGCAATGATTGATGATGACAACAATCATTTTGGCAGATTAGATGCCACATTAGGGTAAGAAAATAAACAATCGTATACCAAAGAATATGTCACTGCTTATTAGTTAGATGAGAAAAATGGCTGCCTCACAAATCTATTCACATATGTGAAATAATAACTGTGTGTGACACATGGCACAATAAGGCAATAATATTTGAGGAATTTGTACAGGAAAGGGTTTAGGTAATTCATCAAATGTCAAAAAGTATTTCTAGATGCATCTGTCACAGAGGCTGAATAACAGCAACCCTACCCCTCAGGGAGCATTCTGGGTAAGATCATTCCCACCAGCCAGAGAATTCCCTAAGGCCCATCTCAGAGTCATATAGAGCGAACATCTGTTACCTGAGAGCCTTTGTACTCAGGATATGGATTGCTATAGAACGACTGAAGAAGCATCTAAAACATATTTGAATCAACACCAAGAACAAACCTACATTAAAATAAATTAAAAATCAAGATTTAACTGGGGAAAAAATGGCAGGTATAGGACTGAAATCATCCTACGATGCTCTTCCTGTTTCCTTCAAACTTATTTAATCAAATTAAATTAGAGCTCAGTGTTATTGCTCTCATGTAGAAGTGGATTATTGCAAAATGAAAAACAAAACAAAATATACAAGTCAGGACATTGTTTCACAGTGGCTAACGCAAGTTTCTAATGCAGCTGAACGACATTGGCTTACCACAGAGGGAAAATGAAAAGGCACCAATGAAATAAAACGTCTGCCAATCGAAAAAGATGAAGTGACAGGAGACCATATAGGGCTTTCCTTGGGGAGGTGAACTCCTCTGACTGTAAGGCTTATAAAACCTCACCTCATTATTCACAGTAAACAGTGAAGTAGGCCTTTGTTTTATTGCCCTGTCCTGCACTGGGTTCATTCATTGATTATTTTAAATTGAAATAGCTGTGTGCTGTGAACAGCGCTGCAGTGATATTAATATCCTCAAATGCAATATACAGATCCTTTCCAAAAAATTTTAATATCACGGAAAAGTTTTTTTTTTCCATAATTCCATTCAAAAAGTGAAAAGTTTCATAGATTATAGATTCATTACACACAAAGTGAAATATTTCTAGCCTTTATTTGTTTCATTTTTCATTATTTTGGTTTACAGCTCCAGAAAACCCCCAAAACAGTATTTCAAGAAATTAGAATAGTGTGTCGAAAATCAGCATTTACTTCAGTTATTTCAGAGAATGAATGTTTTAGACTGAGTGTCACACTATCATCTAATTTAGTCAAAACACCTGCAAAGTTTATCTCAGTTTGGTTCAGTATGGGGAAGACTGCAGACTTGACAATTGGCCAGAAGACCATCATTGACACCCTCCAGAAGATGGGTAAGCCACAAAAGGTCATCGCTAAGGAGGCTGGCTGTTCACAGAGTGCAGTGTCCAAGCATATCAATAGAAAGTTTAGTGGAAGGGAAAAATGTGGCAGGAGAAGGTGCACAAGCAAAAGAGATGACCGTAGGCTTCAGCGGATTGTCAAGCAAAGACGATTCCAAAATTTTCCGGAGATGCAGAGGGAGTGGACTGAGGCTGGAGTCAGTGCTTCAAAAACCACCACGTACAGACGTATCCGGGACATGGGCTACAACTGTCGGATTCCTCGAGTCAAGCCACTCCACTCATTCTCTGAAATAACTGAAGTAAATGCTGATTTTCGACACACTATTCTAATTTCTTGAAATACTGTTTTGGGGGTTTTCTGGAGCTGTAAGCCAAAATTATGAAAAATTAAACAAATAAAGGCTAGAAATATTTCACTTCGTGTGTAATGAATCTATAATCTATGAAAGTTTCACTCTTTGAATGGAATTATGGAAAAAAAAAACTTTTCCATGATATTCACATTTTTTGGAGAGGATCTGTATATCATATTGGATATTGCTGCATAACCAATGTAGGCAGCATTGCTTTACTGTTGATACATTTTTGCTCTCCTTTACAATTATTCCACACTACAGATTATTAGTATACATATTAATGGTACTGCTCATTTAAAAATGAAAAAAAAACTGTAAAGAGTCCCCACTGTAAACAGTAACTACACACAGGGGCTAGATTTTCATTGTACTGCAGCCCTGGTAGTATTCCAGAGAGATTTAGGTTCAAGTGCTTTTTCACTGTCCTACTGTAACTAACCAAATGGGTATAAACATAGCATGGAGATATTTTTCAACCACTGATGCTAGAGATTCAATGCTTTATTTGAACCAGTAAACTTGCCACATTGTCAAGGCAAATTTTTATTATTATTATTATTATATAGCTCATGCCAACGCCACTTAAAGCAGCAACCCTGTGTTTCTAGTTCCCCGTTTACACGGAAGCAACAACCCGGGTAAAACCCATGTTTGCTGTTGATATGAAAGGGTCAACCCGCGTTATCCAACCTGCTACCCTGGTCACGACATAGCTTTGGTGGGTGTACATGGGTTACTCTACGCAGCACAGGTATGGAAGTGGGTACATGGGTTACCCTACGCAGCACAGGTATGGAAGTGGGTACATGGGTTACCCTACGCAGCACAGGTATGGAAGTGGGTACATGGGTTACCCTACGCAGCACAGGTATGGAAGTGGGTACATGGGTTACCCTACGCAGCACAGGTATGGAAGTGGGTACATGGGTTACCCTACACAACACAGGTATGGAAGTGGGTACATGGATTACCCTACGCAGCACAGGTATGGAAGTGGGTACATGGGTTACCCTACGCAGCACAGGTATGGAAGTGGGTACATGGGTTACCCTACGCAGCACAGGTATGGAAGTGGGTACATGGGTTACCCTACGCAGCACAGGTATGGAAGTGGGTACATGGGTTACCCTACGCAGCACAGGTATGGAAGTGGGTACATGGGTTACCCTACGCAGCACAGGCATGGAAGTGGGTACATGGGTTACCCTACGCAACACAGGTATGGAAGTGGGTACATGGGTTACTCTACGCAGCACAGGTATGGAAGTGGGTACATGGATTACCCTACGCAGCACAGGTATGGAAGTGGGTACATGGGTTACCCTACGCAGCACAGGTATGGAAGTGGGTACATGGGTTACCCTACGCAGCACAGGTATGGAAGTGGGTACATGGGTTACCCTACACAGCACAGGTATGGAAGTGGGTGCATGGGTTACCCTACGCAGCACAGGTATGGAAGTCGGTACATGGGTTACCCTACACAGCACAGGTATGGAAGTGGGTACATGGGTTACTCTACGCAGCACAGGTATGGAAGTGGGTACATGGGTTACCCTACACAACACAGGTATGGAAGTGGGTACATGGGTTACCCTACACAGCACAGGTATGGACGTGGGTACATGGGTTACTCTACGCAGCACAGGTATGGAAGTGGGTACATGGGTTACCCTAAGCAACACAGGTATGGAAGTGGGTACATGGATTACCCTACGCAACACAGGTATGGAAGTGGGTACATGGATTACCCTACGCAACACAGGTATGGAAGTGGGTACATGGATTACCCTACGCAACACAGGTATGGAAGTGGGTACATGGATTACCCTACGCAACACAGGTATGGAAGTGGGTACATGGATTACCCTATGCAACACAGTTAGCTGACTGATCCTCCATCTTGTCATGTGTTTATGTGTTTGAGCAGAATGATGTTCAGAAGCTTTTATATAAACAATGGAAACCGTATTCTTGTAAATGTATCACAACCAAACAATTTAGGAATTATTCTCATTTTCCCTAGTTAGATTCATGGAAGAAGAGGATTAGTCAGTTGTCACAGGCAAGTTTTTTATTTATTTTATTTATTTTATTTAACCTTTATTTAACTAGGTGAGTCCCATTGAGATTACAGGATCTCATTTTCGAGGGAGCCCTGGCCAAGATAGCAGCAATACATAAAAACCAACATTAAAAACACATATAGTAAATCATACAGTTGAAGCTCATAGGATCCTATAGGTAACATAATAGAAATAGGTAACAGTGGGTACGTTTACATGCACACTAATACTCTGATCTGAACCCGGTTATGGCAATACTCTGGTTACTGTAATGGTCATGTAAACACCTTTATCCGATAATGTAAGGTCATAATCCGTGTTTTCGGAACCCGATTAACACCCCTGGTTTTTTGGCCAAACTTTTGATTTTTTGGAGCATGTAATAGCATAGGTTTCTTTCGGCTTTTCAAGACTACGCATGGCAGGCAGAAGAGGCGGTGTAACGTCAAAATGATTCCACCCGTCGACATTTGCTATGCCTGGTGTTCCTTCAGCATCTCACTTCCAGAATTCTATTATGAAATTTGCATTTCACCGGTGAAAATAAACTCCTCAAAAAAAGTTTGGAAACGTTATTTCGGTCGATTATTCCTCCCCTTTAATAATACCAATTGGTATTGTATTTTATATCGCTGGAAAGCCTGATTAGTCACCTTTACAACAAGGTACAACTTGTAAGGATCATGCATTCGTGGAATGAGCAACACAGCTAACCGTGTGGGTAGCGGCCCAAAAAAATATGCCAAAATCCCCTGCAATATTCTTCTGTTGGTATTCACTCTCGTTTTGAGTTGCTTGGTGGATTGGATGATTGCTCTCCCACAGTAATAAGGAAAAAACAACACATATTGACCATTTTTACACTTTATTCATTTTACACTGTCAGGGACCTCAGTAGCGTGTGGAAGATCCATACGCAGTCACAACAGCTTGGCACCTCCTCATGCTGGTCACCAGCCTGGTCACACACTGCTGTGGGATGGCATCCCATTCCTCAACCAGGATTTGCCGCAAGTCAGCCAACATGGTTGCGTTGGTCACTCTGGCACGTACAGCACGCCCAAGCTGATCCCACAGGTGTTCAATTGGGTTGAGGTCTGGACTCACGGCAGGCCATTCCATCCCAAATTCTGGAGGTACTCTGTGATGATCCTGGCTCTGTGGGGGCGAGCGTTGTCATCCTGGAGGATGGAGTTAGGTCCCAGATTCTGGAGATATGGGATCGCCACTGGCTCCAGAATCTCATTCCGATATCTCACTGCATTGAGATTGCCTTCAATGATGACAAGTTCTGTTCTGCCTGTGAGAGAGATACCACCCCACACCATGACACTGCCCCCATTGAAAGGTGTCACGCGATCTGTGCAGCAATCTGCATAGCGTTCTCCACGCCGTCTCCATACTTTGATCCTGCCATCCAGCTTCCGCAGACAGAACCTTGATTCATCACTGAACATGACGTTGCCCCACATTCTTAGGTTCCACTGTTGGTGCTGTCGACACCAGCGCAAACGGGCCTGACGGTGAAGGGCAGTCATTGCGGGCCATGTGCAGTCTGTTCCACACCGTCTGATCAGAGATCTGTCTGTGGTACCGTTGTGCAAATCTTGCCTATAAATCTCTGGAAGAAAGCCTACGGTTCCTCAGTGAAGCAAGGGTGAGGAACCGGTCTTCTTGGGGTGTTGTCTTCCTGGGACGGCCACTTCATGGTCTTTCTTTGACTTCACCAGTCTCACGGAACTTGGTCCTAAGTTTGGAAATGGTACCAGGGCTGACACCAAATAATGCTGCCACTCTGCGTACCGGAACACCAGCTTCCACTTGCCCTTGCATGGGCCTTATCCTGAAGGGACAAATGTGGCATGTTTATGCTTGGAGCACACACAAACTCAACAAAGTTGCAGGACCCATGCACACAAGTGCTGTCAATTAGGTGCCAATCAGGTGCCAGTCACACACCTGTGATTGGCATACACCTGCCAGCACTTGAAGCTCAAAACGAGAGTGAATACCAACAGAAGAATATTGCAGGGGATTTTGGCACATTTTTTTGGGCCGCTACCCACACGGTTAGCTGTGTTGCTCATTCCACGAATGCATGATCCTTACAAGTTGTACCTCGTTGTAAAGGTGACTAATCAGGCTTTCCAACGATATAAAATACAATACCAATTTGTATTATTAAAGGGGAGGAATAATTGACCGAAATAACGTTTCCAAACTTTTTTTGAGGAGTTTATATTGTTCAGTGTTACGTGCTTGTGTTTGTACTAGCTAGTTTGTGGCTAGCACATTAAATAACTGAAATTTTCAGGAAATTCGCCAGATTTAGAGATCGGTAAAGCTAGCTAGTACAATAATATAAATCAACCACTACTAGCAATTAGCTATAAATAAGTAGCTATAATAATTACTAGCCAGCTATAATAATAATGATAGCCTACTAACGTAAATTTTTGACGGGCGGATCATTTTTGTCCTTACAACGGGAAGCAGTTAGTAGCTACGTTTTCCACAGAGCCGATTATGGAGAGAATCATGTAAACGCGGCTTTTGGAGTAATCACATTTCTTATGTCCATGTGAATGCAATAAGTTAAATACTGACGTAAACTGATCGTTTCCAGTAATCGGATATTGCTGTGCATGTAAACGTACCCACTGAATATTAAATAGTCTAACAAATAATGTTAAAACTTAGAACTTTTGTGCCGTAGTTTTTACATAAAAGGATTTAAAAGATTTGGAGCATGTCATCGATTCAGGAGTTAACATACTGGGTTAATCCAACGTGATGGCAAACTACATTGTATTTGTTAGCCAGCTGGCTACCAAACCATCTGATTACATCTGCTTTTAATGATATCAAAACGAGACAACCCTGTTGAGCAATGATTTGGTACTTACCCATGACCATAATGTGGTGTGAATGGCGATGATCTGGTACTTACCCATGACCATAGTGTGGTGTGAATGGCGAGGATCTGGTACTTACCCATGACCATAATGTGGTGTGAATGGTGATGATCTGGTACTTACCCATGACCATAGTGTGGTGTGAATGGCGAGGATCTGGTAGTTACCCATGACCATAGTGTGGTGTGAATGGCGAGGATCTGGTACTTACCCATGACCATAATGTGGTGTGAATGGCGCGGATATGGTACTTATCCATGACCATAGTGTGGTGTGAATGGCGAGGATATGGTACTTATCCCACGTGAAAGGGTTATTGGAGATCTCTAATCCATGTATCACCTCACCCTCACTTAGATTCTGCCATTTAGCAGGAGCAGGTTACAGGGCAGCAAAGGCTGCTGGGATACAACAGTCCTCAGTATCCATGGCTGCAATAAATAGTCAAATCCCAAAGGGCCCACAGTTTATGGCTGACACACTATAAATAAACACAGACCCCATAGGGCTGCACATTATGCCCCTGCGTCCTTCTAACTTAATTAGACTTGAGAGAATGAAGGTTTCCAGGACATATTGGCTTCATCATTGCGATGTGTGGATGTTTGGATGTGTGGATATGTGGATGGGTGTGGATGTTTGGATGTGTGTGGATGGGTGTGGATGTGTGGATATGTGGATGTGTGTGGATGTGTGTGGATGGGTATGGATGTGTGGATATGTGTGGATGTGTGGATGTGTGCATTGGTGGCACAGCATGTAAGAGTAAATAGTAGAGTACTAGTAAAGTAATTAGGTTGATTTTTTAATTATGTTTGTGCTGTTCTTACTCCAACACAGGAAAGAGGCAGAGATAATCTTAATTATGTGAACTAACATTTGGGGAAAACAAAGCACTGTAATCTAATATGATGAAGCAGGCATTGATGACCTTTGAACCCATTGTTATTAATAGGATGTTTCTTGCTTAGCTGGAGGCTGGTGCATTTGTGAGTCATTCTGTTAACTGTAATAAATATGTCAGAAAGCATCTCTCCATCCCGACTCTTTACTATCATATATCACATGTGCATTTGATGTGTTTGTTTGTTATGTCAAAACATAACACAGTTGCATGGTATATATATATATATATATATATATATATATATATATATATATATACAGTATATATATATATGAAATCAGAGCTCTATCTACTGCATCCTGTGTATGAATCAGAGCTCTATGTACTGCATCCTGTATACTAGCGGATGTGTACTGTATACTGTTTCATACGTTCATTTTTAAAGGGAAGCTGCACATCATATTTATGGGACCAAAATATTTGTGTACTTCTTGAAAAGCTCCCAAATATAGTCAGTGAAATCCCAGAAGTAATTATATCATTCAGGGGTTTTAAGTATGCTACATTTAGAGAAAATATTGCTTAACTACTTCCTGGTCCAGTCTGGTAAAATATTCTGAGATGAGTAAATCATGACTACAACTTCTGACTCTTAGATGCCATTGGCTGCTGAAACTCCTCCAGTTCAAGCCTTTGAGAAAAAGTGTTGCTCTCATTACATTACATTACATTACAGGCATTTAGCAGACGCTCTTATCCAGAGCGACTTACGCAACTTATTTTTTTTAGCATTTCTTTTTACACATATTTTACACATTTTTTACACATATTATCCAATTATGCAGCTGGATATATATTGAAGCAATTCAGGCTAAGTACCTTGCTAAGTATCTTGCTCAAGGGTACAACAGCAGTGTCCTACCTGGGAATCGAACCTGCAACCTTTCAGTTACAAGGCCAGTTCCTTAACCATTATACTACACTGCTGCCCAATGGATGTGTTCATCCAAATCAGATCAGAACTGTAGGTGACAGCTGTTATGAACAGACAGACAGACACATGGACGCGAGTTATTACAATACCCCCGCTCGCAGCACTATGTGTGTGCAGATCTAATAACAACTAGTCTGAGAATATAAAAGTAAACATCATCCTCAATGAGTGCCCTATATGAATAAACTAAAATAACCTGTACACGTTTGATAATTCAGTAGTCAAGTCAATTCACTTTTATTTATATTGTAAGGGGGAGTGTAAGGTTCGGAGAACCAAATGTGACCAATAAAGATTTCTAAAAGCGTATCTAGAGAGATACGCCACAAAACGTGGAAGTAGCTGCACCAGGACTGAGATAACACAGGATCGGGAGCAAAACTTCCCTAGCACAAGGCAAAACAAAGCAAGCTCCAAAAACTGAGGCAATCTCGATAAACAGCGAGAATAACTAACAAAAGAACCTCACGCACTAAATAATTAGGTGTAACAAGAGGTGATGAAACAAAACAAAACTCGATAAAATGAATGAAGGAAAAGAATAGAAAAGACCTGTTAGCCAAAGCTCTTGTGGCAAAAGAGCTGAACACAACTGGCAACAGGTGAAAAGAATAAAGGATAAAGAAAGATTGGAAAGGAAAGAGAAAACCAATCTAATCCTAAATGTTATAACTGGACTTACTACGTTTCCTATTCGTACGAACCAGAAATGCAACGACCGAAATTCCTATACCTTACCGACTTTGTTTGTCAACATAGCAAAGACAATATCGAAGTGCGGAAATGCGGAAGTTCTGAGGTATTTGTAGCTGGCAGGAAACACAAAACAGGTGTAGAGAATAATTGTCGGGCAAGATACGAATACCGGAACGGAGGCGGAAAAAATCAGATAGAGCGTCCTAACGATGCCAAATAGAAAGACGACCACAGAAACAGCAGGGGCTGCAAATACCCATGACATATATAACACATTTAAAACAACAGGAGTTGAGCCAAAGTGCTTTCCAGTCACTACAATACAACACAACAAACTACAACAAAATAACATCATAGCACAATACATGTATTAACAATACAACGCAATAAAATAAATGGAATAAGGAGTACGAGGATCAACCTCATGCAGTTTTGGGGCAACCTCAAACTGCACTAAAAGCAAGAGAAAAAAGGTGGGTCTTTAAAATTGATTTAAAATTATCAACGGTGGGACAGGACTTAATGTGGGCCGGGAGATTGTTCCAGAGTCTGGGGGCAGCAGCAGAGAAAGCCCGGTCACCTTGAGTTTTGAGACGTGAGTGGGGGACTAAGAGGAGTTGTTTTGCGGATGACCTAAGTGATCTGGGAGCAGAATATGGAGTCAGCAGATCAGTGATGTACTGTGGAGCTAATCCATTGAGGGCTTTAAAAACAAATAATAAAATTTTAAAATCGATTCTATATTTCACCGGTAACCAATGCAAATGAGCCAGAGCCGGAGTAATATGTTGCCTTTTCTTTGTTCCGGTTAAAAATCTAGCAGCTGCATTCTGAACCATTTGCAGTTGAGACAGCGTGGAATGGGTCAGCCCCATATACAGGGAATTACAATAATCCAGCCAAGAGGTAATAAAAGCATGGATACCTGTTTCCAGGTCCTTATGAGATAAAAACGGCTTTAACTTGGCTATGGTTCTAAGCTGATAAAAACTGCCCTTCACAACACTACTGACTTGTCTGTTAAAATTCAAAGAAGTGTCCAAGAAGACACCAAGATTTTAACTACAATTTGCAGATTTGTAGACAGGGGACCAAGTGCATTGCTTAGGATAGTGACAGAGCTAGGAGGGCCAAATATAATTACTTCCGTTTTGTTATTATTTAGTTGAAGGAAGTTCCTCGCCATCCAGCATTTAATGTCATCTAGACAGTTCAAAAGGTTCTTCAATGAACAAGCGTTGCCAGGTGTAACTGGCAGGTAAAACTGTGTGTCATCCGCATAACAGTGATACAAAATATTATATTTTTCAAAGATAGAGCCAAGGGGAAGCATGTAGAGTGAGAATAAAAGAGGCCCTAAAGTGGAACCTTGGGGGATGCCACATTTAATGGAAGCAGGGAATGAAGAACAGTTTTTTTATTTTAACGGAAAAGGTTCTTTCTTTCAGGTAGGAGGTAAATCATTTTAACACTGAGCCCTGCAGACCAACTTCACCCTCCAGGCCATGGTCGATTGTATCAAATGCTGCACTGAGGTCGAGCAGGACTAAGATGGCACAAGAACCAGTAACAGGACAATCCCCCTGTCATGTTGTTAAATTACTTCATCTTATTAATTTAATCACAATTGTGCCATAAAGGTCCATAATGTAATCAATCCTTCAGAAGCTTGGTGTGGCTCTGTGTGGATCCCATCACACACAGAAATATCACCTTCAGATAGACTGTTATAACACTTTTGGTTGTAATACAACTAATCTTTGTAAGTAATGGCTAGGTATTATAAAACTCTCCACTGGGAGTAATAAGAGGCACATCAATATTATGTGAAATATATAGAACTCTGCCTTGATTAACAGCTGTCTTGTTAAATGCCTCTATCAAAGTAAATGACAACTGCTTTGTGACATTAAATGTGATTTTCAATTAAAATTATTAAATACTACATTTTCAATATTTAACAATTAAAGCTTTACTTCACTGTTCCAAAAGTCAGTCATAATTCAACTTGTGTTTTTATTTGTGCTTTACTACACCTAGCTCTGGGAATTTGTTTTTCTTAAAAAAATTAAATAAAAATGATGAGAATACACTAAATACACTTTTTAATAGCAAACATGCAGGTGATGGGCAGAGAGCCTGGTGATAGAACTATTCCTGCTGTTTCACGCTGTATGTCCTAACCCTAACCCTAACCCTAAGACGGGTTTATTCAGCATTGAGGATTGAAGTCTAGTTAATATTATGAGAATTCAAAATGGGATTCCACAGATTTATGTAGAGGCATCTGGCATCAGTATAAAGCTTGTCAGAGTGAACACTAAACTAGGATACTGCCGTTTATTTATTTTAAACGGTTATCTGAAACTTATGAACCAGATATACGTCAAAGGTGAAACCATTGATCTTTTAAGAGTGACCTGTTAAAATGTTGGCAATGAGCATAATTAGTCCCAGTAGCTAAACATAATGTATTTGTTGATTTATTTGAAATCAGATTTAAATAAGTCTTAATATGTGATATGTTGATGCAAGCACATAGAAAAATGGGCATACAAAGCATTTCAGTTGTACAAAAAATGTATCATGTTGTACTGTTAATTTTACAAACTACTGCTGCTGGAGAGATTCGTTTTTTGTGTTGTTTATTTTTTCATCAACCAATAAACGATACAAAATGTTATACTTTTTTTCCAGAACTGCCAAGATCTCTTGCAAACTCTTAACATAACACTCAAAGCTGGGTGACAAGGGTTGAAATATTCCATTAACCAGTTTACTTCTTTATATAAAAGACAATTAAAAGCACCTGTGTGCCTGTAATGCCTGTAATGTAATGTAACATTATAATGCTCAAAACATTATTTGTAAATGATATTATTTTATACTATTAGTTATTATTTTATACTATTACTATTTGAAACAGATTGAAAATAAAAGGCTTTAAAATAAAAGGCTGCATTATTGACAGGCAGGGTCAGTGGCATAGTGGCCACCCCTGGGGTATGGTCATGTTGACCTGCGATGGATAGGTGACCCTGACCAGGAATAAGCTAGATAGACAATGGATGGATGGATGGTATGGCGATGCGGACCGGGAGCACTTGCTTCAGTTCTGTCCTGTCAGTCTGCTCACCGTGCTGGGTGAGGTGTACAATAACCTTGGCTGAGTTAATCAGGAGGTCGTATGAAAGTCATAGCATAGGGCAGCAGTGGCATAGGATTGGTTCATTGCACATTAGCATTTTATCATCATTTACATGCCACCTTTCCCCTGACCTTATGAAGAATTTCTCTCTCCTCGACGATAAAAGTTTTAGGATTGTCGCCCTAAAAGCAAAATGCTAAAAACAGACCTAGCCAAGGTTTCATGTGAAATCTTTTTGTTTTTACATTACACCCCAAACTTAAATCTGTGATCAAAATCCACCTAATTACGTAATTTTTTCACAATTTTACAATCAGCTGAGTATAATCCAGTAATCCTGAGTATTGGATCCAGGCCATACAGTAGATGAAAAAGCATGCCAAAATATCAAACATCAACAATCATATTTCACTGTAGGTATAACATCCTTTTCAATTTGAGTGTATTCTTCTCATGCCAAACCAACCACTGGTGTTTCTTTCCAAAAAGCTCATTTTGGTATCATCTGACCAGAGCGTCTGCATCTGACCATAGCGTCTGCATCTGCATCTGACCAGAGCGTCTGCATCTGCATCTGACCAGAGCGTCTGCATCTGCATCTGACCAGAGCGTCGGCATCTGACCAGAGCGTCTGCATCTGCATCTGACCAGAGCGTCTGCATCTGACCAAAGCGTCTGCATCTGCATCTGACCAGAACGTCTGCATCTGCATCTGACCATAGCGTCTGCATCTGCATCTGACCAGAGCGTCTGCATCTGACCATAGCGTCTGCATCTGCATCTGACCATAGTGTCTGCATCTGCATCTGACCAGAGCATCTGCATCTGACCATAGCGTCTGCATCTGCATCTGACCAGAGCGTCTGCATCTGCATCTGACCAGAGCGTCTGCATCTGCATCTGACCAGAGCGTCGGCATCTGACCAGAGCTTCTGCATCTGACCAGAGCGTCTGCATCTGCATCTGACCAGAGCGTCTGCATCTGCATCTGACCATAGCGTCTGCATCTGCATCTGACCAGAGCGTCTGCATCTGACCATAGCGTCTGCATCTGCATCTGACCATAGCGTCTGCATCTGCATCTGACCAGAGCATCTGCATCTGACCATAGCGTCTGCATCTGCATCTGACCAGAGCGTCTGCATCTGCATCTGACCATAGCGTCTGCATCTGCATCTGACCATAGCGTCTGCATCTGCATCTGACCATAGCGTCTGCATCTGCATCTGACCAGAGCGTCTGCATCTGCATCTGACCAGAGCGTCTGCATCTGCATCTGACCAGAGCATCTGCATCTGACCAGAGCTTCTGCATCTGACCAGAGCGTCTGCATCTGCATCTAACCAGAGCGTCTGCATCTGCATCTGACCAGAGCGTCTGGTTCCAATCAAAGTTTAGCATTGGAACGTCAACTGGAACCAGGTGTCACGGTCAAATGAAAACAAAATGGTGCTTTTTGGCCACACACACATCAGCGGTGGGTTTGGCATTGGAAGAAGGACACTTATGTTGATGAAAAGGACAACATACCTATGGGGGGGGGGGGGGGGGGGATCATTTAACTAATTTACAGGGTTGTTTTTATCTGTGGGTCCTGTTAAGGTCAATGGAATTATCAACTCCAGTACCAATACACCCACCCCCCCCCCCTCTCCCTTCAGTAAGCTGGGTGATCCTGCAAGTCAAAATCAACTATGACGTACTTAGAGTAAAGGAAAATGAAGGTTTGGAATGGCTGTCAGTCCCCATACTGGAATATTAATGTACAAACATCTGTGGGAAGAAAAGGGATGCAGGAAAACATGAGGGCAATGAGGGGATGTTTTGCTGGGATAGATCTTCATTACATTTCTGTTACCATCCATTCCACCTTTAGTTTAAACTGGGCTGGCTAGCAAAGGATGGGCTCCCCCTCTCAAGCCAGGTTCCTTCCCAGATTTCTTCCCATCTGGGAGCTATTTCGTCCCTCGTTTGAGTGTTTCTCTTTACCTTGTTTGCTTTTTGGGGGTTCAGGCCTGGTTTTGGCCCAATTCTCCTTCAGTTTCTCTGCAAATTATCTTTGTGACAGTTCTTTGTAAAAAAGCACGATACAGAAAATCTTTTATTTAATTAAAAAGGCGAGGATAGAAATAAATGATTGGTTACAGGAATCTTTAGAAGCCATTATAGAGGTGGTGTGACTAAGTACTAACTGACAGGGTGCTCAAACTTTTGGATGTAGCACTTCATTATTTAGAATCTTTAATAAATGCACATAGTAATCATGCATTAAAATGAGCAGAAAAATGTCCTGTAGCTGGTGTCCTCACAATGTGTGACCAACATGCACCCCAATCCCAATGACAGCCTGCATATCACACCCCTATCCCAACGACAGCCTGCATATCACACCCCTATCCCAATGAAAACCTGCATATCACACCCCTATCCCAATGAAAACCTGCATATCACACCCCTATCCCAACGACAGCCGGCATATCACACCCCTATCCCAATGAAAACCTGCATATCACACCCCTATCCCAACAACAGCCTGCATATCACACCCCAATCCCAACGACAGGCTGCATATCACACCCCTATCCCAATGAAAACCTGCATATCACACTCCTATCCCAACGACAGCCTGCATATCACACCCCTATCCCAACGACAGCCTGCATATCACACCCCTATCCCAACGACAGCCTGCATATCACACCCCTATCCCAATGAAAACCTGCATATCACACCCCTATCCCAACGACAGCCTGCATATCACACCCCTATCCCAACAACAGCCTGCATATCACACCCCCTATCCCAACGACAGCCTGCATATCACACCCCTATCCCAACAACAGCCTGCATATCACACCCCTATCCCAACGACAGCCTGCATATCACACCCCTATCCCAACAACAGCCTGCATATCACACCCCTATCCCAACGACAGCCTGCATATCACACCCCTATCCCAATGAAAACCTGCATATCACACCCCTATCCCAATGAAAACCTGCATATCACACTCCTATCCCAACGACAGCCTGCACATCACACCCCTATCCCAACGACAGCCTGCATATCACACCCCTATCCCAACGACAGCCTGCATATCACACCCCTATCCCAATGAAAACCTGCATATCACACCCCTATCCCAACGACAGCCTGCATATCACACCCCTATCCCAACAACAGCCTGCATATCACACCCCTATCCCAACGACAGCCTGCATATCACACCCCTATCCCAACAACAGCCTGCATATCACACCCCTATCCCAATGACAGCCTGCATATCACACCCCTATCCCAACAACAGCCTGCATATCACACCCCTATCCCAACGACAGCCTGCATATCACACCCCTATCCCAATGAAAACCTGCATAACACACCCCTATCCCAATGAAAACCTGCATATCACACTCCTATCCCAACGACAGCCTGCACATCACACCCCTATCCCAACGACAGCCTGCATATCACACCCCTATCCCAACGACAGCCTGCATATCACACCCCTATCCCAATGAAAACCTGCATATCACACCCCTATCCCAACGACAGCCTGCATATCACACCCCTATCCCAACAACAGCCTGCATATCACACCCCCTATCCCAACGACAGCCTGCATATCACACCCCTATCCCAACAACAGCCTGCATATCACACCCCTATCCCAACAACAGCCTGCATATCACACCCCTATCCCAACGACAGCCTGCATATCACACCCCTATCCCAACGACAGCCTGCATATCACACCCCTATCCCAACGACAGCCTGCATATCACACCCCTATCCCAACAACAGCCTGCATATCACACCCCTATCCCAACAACAGCCTGCATATCACACCCCTATCCCAACAACAGCCTGCATATCACACCCCTATCCCAACGACAGCCTGCATATCACACCCCTATCCCAATGAAAACCTGCATATCACACCCCTATCCCAATGAAAACCTGCATAACACACTCCTATCCCAACGACAGCCTGCACATCACACCCCTATCCCAACGACAGCCTGCATATCACACCCCTATCCCAACGACAGCCTGCATATCACACCCCTATCCCAATGAAAACCTGCATATCACACCCCTATCCCAATGACAGCCTGCATATCACACCCCTATCCCAACAACAGCCTGCATATCACACCCCTATCCCAACGACAGCCTGCATATCACACCCCTATCCCAACAACAGCCTGCATATCACACCCCTATCCCAACAACAGCCTGCATATCACACCCCTATCCCAACGACAGCCTGCATATCACACCCCTATCCCAACAACAGCCTGCATATCACATCCCTATCCCAACGACAGCCTGCATATCACACCCCTATCCCAACGACAGCCTGCATATCACACCCCTATCCCAACAACAGCCTGCATATCACACCCCTATCCCAATGAAAACCTGCATATCACACCCCTATCCCAACACCAGCCTGCATATCACACCCCTATCCCAACGACAGCCTGCATATCACACCCCTATCCCAACGACAGCCTGCATATCACACCCCTATCCCAACAACAGCCTGCATATCACACCCCTATCCCAACGACAGCCTGCATATCACAACCCTATCCCAACAACAGCCTGCATATCACACCCCTATCCCAACGACAGCCTGCATATCACACCCCTATCCCAGCGAAAGCCTGCATATCACACCCCTATCCCAACGACAGCCTGCATATCACACCCCTATCCCAACGACAGCCTGCATATCACACCCCTATCCCAACGACAGCCTGCATATCACACCCCTATCCCAACGACAGCCTGAATATCACACCCCTATCCCAACGACAGCCTGCATATCACACCCCTATCCCAACGACAGCCTGCATATCACACCCCTATCCCAACGACAGCCTGCATATCACACCCCTATCCCAACGACAGCCTGCATATCACATCCCTATCCCAACGAAAACCTGCATATCACACCCCTATCCCAACGCCAGCCTGCATATCACACCCCTATCCCAACGAAAGCCGGCATATCACACCCCTATCCCAACGACAGCCTGCATATTACACCCCTATCCCAACGACAGCCTGCATATCGCAACCCCTATCCCAACGACAGCCTGGATATCACACCCCTATCCCAACGAAAGCCTGCATATTACACCCCTATCCCAACGACAGCCTGCATATCGCAACCCCTATCCCAACGAAAGCCTGCATATCGCACCCCTATCCCAACGACAGCCTGTATATCACACCCCTATCCCAACGACAGTCTGCATATCACACCCCTATCCCAACGACAGCCTGCATATCACACTCCTATCCCAACTACAGGCTGCATATCACACCCCTATCCCAACGACAGCCTGCATATCACACTCCTATCCGAATGAAAGCCTGCATATCACACCCCTATCCCAACGACAGCCTGCATATCACACCCCTATCCCAACGACAGCCTGCATATCACACCTCTATCCCAACGACAGCCTGCATATCACACCCCAATCCCAACGCCAGCCTGCATATCACACCCCATGTGATCCTTTCAAATTTGTTCATTTATTATGCATAGATTACACTGTCAGCCACTGCGTCCTTTCATGATGTGGCTGTGAAATGCCATGCAGCAGAACAGACTGTTTGAGCACTAAGACCATGACACAGAACAAAACCACTCTTTTCCCTCTTAGTGGTCCGTATCTCTCCCTAAATCAATGTCTATGTTCCACTTCCTTTTAACTTAAATTGTCCCCTCTGTTATCCATAGTGCAATAGTGTATCCATAAGCCCAGATAATGGATGTGGGGACTGTAACTCATCAGGTACCTGATCAGTCTGTTCCAGAGGGAGGGTTTCACTAATAGCAGTAACTGTTACCGTTTCAACGCTCACTTGTGACTCCTGTTGTTTGAATGTCTCAGTAATTTAGTAATTTGGTATTCCAAACTAGGAGAAATAATCAGGAGAAGAGAAATATAGGGCAAAAATAAAGAAGTAAAACATTTTTCCTCTACAATATTTCATACCATGATGATTTATAGATTAGATCACAAGCAGATTTCAGACTCAGATGGAATATCATGTAACAGTAAAATTAAATTAAGAAAATGAATGACTATGTTAAGTTAGATTAAATAATGGCAATTGCTACTTTACTGTCAGCACATAAGCAAACAACATGAAAAATGTGTGATACAGAGCAGATAATTAGTGCTACTTACAATTTATTCAAAACCCTGCATATTTATCCCAGTCCAAAGAAAAAAAGATATAGTAAAGCATGTTGGGTTTGCTTTGTTTTGACTGTTAAAAAAAGAGAAAGCAGAGAGCAAGCCACGTGCGCCCAGATGGCCAACAGGGGTCACTGCTATCCCACTGGATGAACAATGCTATCCCCTGACTGACTACACCAGCAGGGCTACTGGCCTCAGTCGGCACTGGCACGGGACAGATTCCGGATTTCTTTGGCATCCTAAGAGAGGCCTACAACCTGTCTATCAAAACAACTAAATTGGAGGTTTAATTCATGTTGAATTTAATATTTACAAGTCTACCAATGCACCATAAGGACTTACAGTGATCACCATAATTCATTGGACAGTGACACATTTTTTGTTATTTTGGTTCCGTACTCCAGCACTTTTGAGTTCTGAAAGGATACAATGAGGTGGAAGAGCACACACAGATTTAATTTGAGGGTATTTTCATCCATATCGGATGAACCGTTTAGAAATTATAGAACCTTTTGTACATAGTCCCCTCCATTTTCGGGCATCAAAAAATATTGGATAGTTTAACATAATGTAGAATAAAGTAATCATTTTTAATATTTGGTCGCATATCCTTTTCATACCATGACTTCCTGATGTCTGTGACCCAACAACATCAAAAGACTCTTGATATCTTATTTTCTGATACTCTTACAAGCGATACTATAACGTCTCTGCATTTGAATGTATCTCTATGGGAATTGGGGGGTGGTACTAGATTTAGCTGTAAATTATGCTGGGACAGTATGGAATACATGGTTGGTGAAATGGCTGTAAGTCATCAAGGGTCTGAGGTATCAAACAAGCCTCAAACCATCATTCCGCTGCCAGATATGCAGTAGATATGGATGGATCACTTTAAACTGACTTAGTTTTCCATAGAGTTCAACAGGAAAATGTGTCAGGAGAAACAACCCTTAAAGTGATCCATCCATATCTGCTGCATATCTGGCAGCAGAGTAATGGTTTGAAGCTCATTTGATACCTCAGAGCCTTGATGACTTACAGCCATTTCGCCAACCATGTATTCCATACTGTTCCGCATAATTTACAGCTAAATCTAGTCCTACCCCCCAATTCCCATAGCGATCCATTCAAATGCAGAGAAGTTGTAGTATCGCTTGAGAACCAGAAAATAAGATATCAAGAGTCTTTTGATATTGTTGGGTCACATACATCAGGAATGAAAATACCCTGAAATTAAATCTGACAGTGTGCTCTTCAACCTCATTGTCATTGTATCCTTTCAAACTAAAAGTGCTGAAAAACTCAAATCCTTTCAAACTAAAAGTTTCTCAAAGTCTGAAACAACATCATATAACGTTACTGTAATTTGAGTGAAAATATAATCCTTGTACACTCGGTAATCATATGTGCATTTTTGTTTCCAACAAGACACTTGTAAAGCGGTTGTTAAACCTTATGTGAGTGGATTTCGATGGTTAATTTACAGCAAGTTAGCCTGGGGGAAATGATATCCAATGGCAAGATGCTAATTGTTAGCATTGCTCCAATTCAGGATTTACAATAATTTAGCTACAACGGCAAAACCAGGACGGCTTAACATATTATTTCGGGGGTGAGTAAAACAATATAATTTTTTTTTAAATGGGTGAATTATCCCTTTAATGCGTCTCCTAGTAATGCAGGTTTTTCAAATTAGATGGATACTAATACTTACTACTGCAAGCTCAACTGTGCATGTTGATGTGGTACATAATGCCATATGCCAGCTGTAATTGTCCATTTCAACAATCATATCAAATTCAGATTTCCTGAATGGCTCTAAAGTATGATTTATGACTTGCCATCTGAAAAATATTCCATAAGGCCCTCACACTGTACCTGTGAAGTGCGCTGTCATTAACATTTGTATAATTGGAAACATGATGTTCAGTGCTATTATATCTGTTTATCTGTATATATGTCTCTGTTTAGTCAGCAAACACATTTTCCATTGTGATGTGCATGCCATTTTAACATATGACCAGAATATATACCAGTAATATACCAGAAATGTTACCAGTATATATACAGAGCTGAATATTTATGTGAGGACCTCTGACAGGTGATCTCATCTTGGATCTTAACTGGAAAACTCTGTTGCAGTAAATCAGATTGTGACAATGAGTAATACAATTATTTGAATAATAGAATTGGTATGGATTTATGTTCATAATGCCATAGGTTTTTATTTTCAATGACACGGAACAGGTAAAAACCAACAACAGGGAGAAAACGGTAACAAAGAAAAAAGTAATGTTAAATAACTTTGGTAAAAAAAATATATACGACAATGCTGAGGGTGGACAAGCAAACACTACAAAAGACGACATTTATGGAGTATGTAGTTAAAAATAACATTTAAAAAGGAACAAAATGCTTGTGAATTAGCATAAATGTCTACAAACAAACAGTAATACAGTGATTTAATTTGTGGCTGATACAGAGCATCTCTGGTGGAAAGGTCGCTTGGTTAGGGTTAGGGTTCTGGTGGAAAGGTCGCTTGGTTAGGGTTAGGGTTCTGGTGGAAAGGTCGCTTGGCTCCCAGTTGTGTGATGAAGCACCAGAGGGCAGGGCATGGAGAGGTCATGTGTTCTTACTTTATAAAAATAAAAATAGTTTTAGGGAAAAACAACAGGGGGAGTGTATAGAATGTACCAGCTTGCACCTCTAGCTGCTGAAAACAAGAGAAAGCCTCTCTGTGATATAAAAGAGAAAATAATGAACAGTTCCTCTCCAATGTGCTGCCAGCCTCCTCTCTATGGAATGCACAACAACAACAAAAACCAAAAAAAACAAACAAACAAACAAACAAAAAAGTCCAGGCACTCCACAGCAACTCAATTTGTCCAAAAAATCCCAGTTCGACCTGACCACTGGACAGCTGGGGTGAAAACACTATGTTATCCACAGATTTGTGGCAGAGATGACGGAAAGCTAGCCGTTGCTAGCGTATCTCTGGCCTTTGAAGCGAGGCGCGCTGGAGCACTCATTTATCCGTCCGAGGCATCTTTGCACACACAGCTGCATTCCTCATGGTGTTCCAGGGGTACGTCTGTCAGAGATTTCTGGAGCCCTCTACCGCCACCCCTGTATCTGAGGAGGAGGACCTACAGAAACAACAGCATCGTAAAAGTGATTTACACTCATTCTGCCATTATTTATTAAGCCCCTTATCCAGGGTGACTTACATAGTTAGCATTTTTGCCGTTATTATGCATTTATGCAGCTGTGCATTTGCTGAAGAATTTGAGGTTAAGCACATTACACAAGGGTATATCGACTGTGCCCCACCTGTGTGGAGGGGGAAGGGGACCCACAAGGCCAAAGAGGCCACACACACTGAATTATACACCTTTATGTGTGAAATACCAAAAAAATAAAATAAAAAAAAGGTTTTGATTATAAAGGATCTTCCTCTGGGCTGAAGATCTTGTAGGAATTAAATGTTACCTGTGTTTTTCCCCTTTGGTATTTTTCACCAATAATTGATGGGGCATTAAGTGGGCATGGCCTCCTTAGTTTAAAACAGAAAGTTATTTTTCACTTCAGCGCCTTGTTTAAATGTGATGGATGTAAGATCGCTGGCTTTCCTCATAAGCCACACTGCTGCTCTCTCTAAAGCAGGATGTATTGTGTTCTGATCAGCCCCACACTGCTGCTCTCTCTAAAGCAGGATGTATTGTGTATCTGATCAGCCCCACACTGCTGCTCTCTCTAAAGCAGGATGTATTGTGTATCTGATCAGCCCCACACTGCTGCTCTCTCTAAAGCAGGATGTATTGTGTTCTGATCAGCCCCACACTGCTGCTCTCTCTAAAGCAGGATGTATTGTGTATCTGATCAGCCCCACACTGCTGCTCTCTCTAAAGCAGGATGTATTGTGTATCTGATCAGCCCCACACTGCTGCTCTCTCTAAAGCAGGATGTATTGTGTTCTGATCAGCCCCACACTGCTGCTCTCTCTAAAGCAGGATGTATTGTGTATCTGATCAGCTCCACACTGCTGCTCTCTCTAAAGCAGGATGTATTGTGTTCTGATCAGCCCCACACTGCTGCTCTCTCTAAAGCAGGATGTATTGTGTATCTGATCAGCTCCACACTGCTGCTCTCTCTAAAGCAGGATGTATTGTGTTCTGATCAGCCCCACACTGCTGCTCTCTCTAAAGCAGGATGTATTGTGTTCTGATCAGCCCCACACTGCTGCTCTCTCTAAAGCAGGATGTATTGTGTATCTGATCAGCCCCACACTGCTGCTCTCTCTAAAGCAGGATGTATTGTGTATCTGATCAGCCCCACACTGCTGCTCTCTCTAAAGCAGGATGTATTGTGTTCTGATCAGCCCCACACTGCTGCTCTCTCTAAAGCAGGATGTATTGTGTATCTGATCAGCCCCACACTGCTGCTCTCTCTAAAGCAGGATGTATTGTGTTCTGATCAGCCCCACACTGCTGCTCTCTCTAAAGCAGGATGTATTGTGTATCTGATCAGCTCCACACTGCTGCTCTCTCTAAAGCAGGATGTATTGTGTATCTGATCAGCCCCACACTGCTGCTCTCTCTAAAGCAGGATGTATTGTGTATCTGATCAGCCCCACACTGCTGCTCTCTCTAAAGCAGGATGTATTGTGTTCTGATCAGCCCCACACTGCTGCTCTCTCTAAAGCAGGATGTATTGTGTTCTGATCAGCCCCACACTGCTGCTCTCTCTAAAGCAGGATGTATTGTGTTCTGATCAGCCCCACACTGCTGCTCTCTCTAAAGCAGGATGTATTGTGTTCTGATCAGCCCCACACTGCTGCTCTCTCTAAAGCAGGATGTATTGTGTTCTGATCAGCCCCACACTGCTGCTCTCTCTAAAGCAGGATGTATTGTGTTCTGATCAGCCCCACACTGCTGCTCTCTCTAAAGCAGGATGTATTGTGCTCTGATCAGCCCCACACTGCTGCTCTCTCTAAAGCAGGATGTATTGTGTTCTGATCAGCCCCACACTGCTGCTCTCTCCAAAGCAGGATGTATTGTGTTCTGATCAGCCCCACACTGCTGCTCTCTCTAAAGCAAGATGTATTGTGCTCTGATCAGCCCCACACTGCTGCTCTCTCTAAAGCAGGATGTATTGTGCTCTGATCAGCCCCACACTGCTGCTCTCTCTAAAGCAGGATGTATTGTGTATCTGATCAGCCCCACACTGCTGCTCTCTCTAAATCAGGATGTTTTGTGTTCTGATCAGCCCCACACTGCTGCTCTCTCTAAAGCAGGATGTATTGTGTTCTGATCAGCCCCACACTGCTGCTCTCTCTAAAGCAGGATGTATTGTGTTCTGATCAGCTCCACACTGCTGCTCTCTCTAAATCAGGATGTATTGTGTATCTGATCAGCCCCACACTGCTGCTCTCTCTAAAGCAGGATGTATTGTGTTCTGATCAGCCCCACACTGCTGCTCTCTCTAAATCAGGATGTTTTGTGTTCTGATCAGCCCCACACTGCTGCTCTCTCTAAAGCAGGATGTATTGTGTTCTGATCAGCCCCACACTGCTGCTCTCTCTAAAGCAGGATGTATTGTGTATCTGATCAGCCCCACACTGCTGCTCTCTCTAAAGCAGGATGTATTGTGTTCTGATCAGCCCCACACTGCTGCTCTCTCTAAAGCAGGATGTATTGTGTTCTGATCAGCCCCACACTGCTGCTCTCTCTAAAGCAGGATGTATTGTGTATCTGATCAGCCCCACACTGCTGCTCTCTCTAAAGCAGGATGTATTGTGTATCTGATCAGCCCCACACTGCTGCTCTCTCTAAAGCAGGATGTATTGTGTTCTGATCAGCCCCACACTGCTGCTCTCTCTAAAGCAGGATGTATTGTGTATCTGATCAGCTCCACACTGCTGCTCTCTCTAAAGCAGGATGTATTGTGTTCTGATCAGCCCCACACTGCTGCTCTCTCTAAAGCAGGATGTATTGTGTATCTGATCAGCTCCACACTGCTGCTCTCTCTAAAGCAGGATGTATTGTGTTCTGATCAGCCCCACACTGCTGCTCTCTCTAAAGCAGGATGTATTGTGTTCTGATCAGCCCCACACTGCTGCTCTCTCTAAAGCAGGATGTATTGTGTATCTGATCAGCCCCACACTGCTGCTCTCTCTAAAGCAGGATGTATTGTGTATCTGATCAGCCCCACACTGCTGCTCTCTCTAAAGCAGGATGTATTGTGTTCTGATCAGCCCCACACTGCTGCTCTCTCTAAAGCAGGATGTATTGTGTATCTGATCAGCCCCACACTGCTGCTCTCTCTAAAGCAGGATGTATTGTGTATCTGATCAGCCCCACACTGCTGCTCTCTCTAAAGCAGGATGTATTGTGTATCTGATCAGCCCCACACTGCTGCTCTCTCTAAAGCAGGATGTATTGTGTTCTGATCAGCCCCACACTGCTGCTCTCTCTAAAGCAGGATGTATTGTGTATCTGATCAGCTCCACACTGCTGCTCTCTCTAAAGCAGGATGTATTGTGTTCTGATCAGCCCCACACTGCTGCTCTCTCTAAAGCAGGATGTATTGTGTATCTGATCAGCTCCACACTGCTGCTCTCTCTAAAGCAGGATGTATTGTGTTCTGATCAGCCCCACACTGCTGCTCTCTCTAAAGCAGGATGTATTGTGTTCTGATCAGCCCCACACTGCTGCTCTCTCTAAAGCAGGATGTATTGTGTATCTGATCAGCCCCACACTGCTGCTCTCTCTAAAGCAGGATGTATTGTGTATCTGATCAGCCCCACACTGCTGCTCTCTCTAAAGCAGGATGTATTGTGTTCTGATCAGCCCCACACTGCTGCTCTCTCTAAAGCAGGATGTATTGTGTATCTGATCAGCCCCACACTGCTGCTCTCTCTAAAGCAGGATGTATTGTGTTCTGATCAGCCCCACACTGCTGCTCTCTCTAAAGCAGGATGTATTGTGTATCTGATCAGCTCCACACTGCTGCTCTCTCTAAAGCAGGATGTATTGTGTATCTGATCAGCCCCACACTGCTGCTCTCTCTAAAGCAGGATGTATTGTGTATCTGATCAGCCCCACACTGCTGCTCTCTCTAAAGCAGGATGTATTGTGTTCTGATCAGCCCCACACTGCTGCTCTCTCTAAAGCAGGATGTATTGTGTTCTGATCAGCCCCACACTGCTGCTCTCTCTAAAGCAGGATGTATTGTGTTCTGATCAGCCCCACACTGCTGCTCTCTCTAAAGCAGGATGTATTGTGTTCTGATCAGCCCCACACTGCTGCTCTCTCTAAAGCAGGATGTATTGTGTTCTGATCAGCCCCACACTGCTGCTCTCTCTAAAGCAGGATGTATTGTGTTCTGATCAGCCCCACACTGCTGCTCTCTCTAAAGCAGGATGTATTGTGCTCTGATCAGCCCCACACTGCTGCTCTCTCTAAAGCAGGATGTATTGTGTTCTGATCAGCCCCACACTGCTGCTCTCTCTAAAGCAGGATGTATTGTGTTCTGATCAGCCCCACACTGCTGCTCTCTCTAAAGCAAGATGTATTGTGCTCTGATCAGCCCCACACTGCTGCTCTCTCTAAAGCAGGATGTATTGTGCTCTGATCAGCCCCACACTGCTGCTCTCTCTAAAGCAGGATGTATTGTGTATCTGATCAGCCCCACACTGCTGCTCTCTCTAAATCAGGATGTTTTGTGTTCTGATCAGCCCCACACTGCTGCTCTCTCTAAAGCAGGATGTATTGTGTTCTGATCAGCCCCACACTGCTGCTCTCTCTAAAGCAGGATGTATTGTGTTCTGATCAGCTCCACACTGCTGCTCTCTCTAAATCAGGATGTATTGTGTATCTGATCAGCCCCACACTGCTGCTCTCTCTAAAGCAGGATGTATTGTGTTCTGATCAGCCCCACACTGCTGCTCTCTCTAAATCAGGATGTTTTGTGTTCTGATCAGCCCCACACTGCTGCTCTCTCTAAAGCAGGATGTATTGTGTTCTGATCAGCCCCACACTGCTGCTCTCTCTAAAGCAGGATGTATTGTGTATCTGATCAGCTCCACACTGCTGCTCTCTCTAAAGCAGGATGTATTGTGTTCTGATCAGCCCCACACTGCTGCTCTCTCTAAAGCAGGATGTATTGTGTATCTGATCAGCTCCACACTGCTGCTCTCTCTAAAGCAGGATGTATTGTGTTCTGATCAGCCCCACACTGCTGCTCTCTCTAAAGCAGGATGTATTGTGTTCTGATCAGCCCCACACTGCTGCTCTCTCTAAAGCAGGATGTATTGTGTATCTGATCAGCCCCACACTGCTGCTCTCTCTAAAGCAGGATGTATTGTGTATCTGATCAGCCCCACACTGCTGCTCTCTCTAAAGCAGGATGTATTGTGTTCTGATCAGCCCCACACTGCTGCTCTCTCTAAAGCAGGATGTATTGTGTATCTGATCAGCCCCACACTGCTGCTCTCTCTAAAGCAGGATGTATTGTGTATCTGATCAGCTCCACACTGCTGCTCTCTCTAAAGCAGGATGTATTGTGTATCTGATCAGCTCCACACTGCTGCTCTCTCTAAAGCAGGATGTATTGTGTATCTGATCAGCCCCACACTGCTGCTCTCTCTAAAGCAGGATGTATTGTGTATCTGATCAGCCCCACACTGCTGCTCTCTCTAAAGCAGGATGTATTGTGTTCTGATCAGCCCCACACTGCTGCTCTCTCTAAAGCAGGATGTATTGTGTTCTGATCAGCCCCACACTGCTGCTCTCTCTAAAGCAGGATGTATTGTGTTCTGATCAGCCCCACACTGCTGCTCTCTCTAAAGCAGGATGTATTGTGCTCTGATCAGCCCCACACTGCTGCTCTCTGTAAAGCAGGATGTATTGTGTTCTGATCAGCCCCACACTGCTGCTCTCTCTAAAGCAGGATGTATTGTGTTCTGATCAGCCCCACACTGCTGCTCTCTCTAAAGCAAGATGTATTGTGCTCTGATCAGCCCCACACTGCTGCTCTCTCTAAAGCAGGATGTATTGTGCTCTGATCAGCCCCACACTGCTGCTCTCTCTAAAGCAGGATGTATTGTGTATCTGATCAGCCCCACACTGCTGCTCTCTCTAAATCAGGATGTTTTGTGTTCTGATCAGCCCCACACTGCTGCTCTCTCTAAAGCAGGATGTATTGTGTTCTGATCAGCCCCACACTGCTGCTCTCTCTAAAGCAGGATGTATTGTGTTCTGATCAGCTCCACACTGCTGCTCTCTCTAAATCAGGATGTATTGTGTATCTGATCAGCCCCACACTGCTGCTCTCTCTAAAGCAGGATGTATTGTGTTCTGATCAGCCCCACACTGCTGCTCTCTCTAAATCAGGATGTTTTGTGTTCTGATCAGCCCCACACTGCTGCTCTCTCTAAAGCAGGATGTATTGTGTTCTGATCAGGCCCACACTGCTGCTCTCTCTAAATCAGGATGTATTGTGTTCTGATCAGCCCCACACTGCTGCTCTCTCTAAAGCAGGATGTATTGTGTATCTGATCAGCCCCACACTGCTGCTCTCTCTAAATCAGGATGTATTGTGTTCTGATCAGCCCCACACTGCTGCTCTCTCTAAATCAGGATGTATTGTGTATCTGATCAGCCCCACACTGCTGCTCTCTCTAAAGCAGGATGTATTGTGTTCTGATCAGCTCCACACTGCTGCTCTCTCTAAAGCAGGATGTATTGTGTATCTGATCAGCTCCACACTGCTGCTCTCTCTAAAGCAGGATGTATTGTGTATCTGATCAGCCCCACACTGCTGCTCTCTCTAAAGCAGGATGTATTGTGTTCTGATCAGCCCCACACTGCTGCTCTCTCTAAAGCAGAATGTATTGTGTATCTGATCAGCCCCACACTGCTGCTCTCTCTAAATCAGGATGTATTGTGTTCTGATCAGCCCCACACTGCTGCTCTCTCTAAAGCAGGATGTATTGTGTTCTGATCAGCCCAACACTGCTGCTCTCTCTAAAGCAGGATGTATTGTGTATCTGATCAGCCCCACACTGCTGCTCTCTCTAAATCAGGATGTATTGTGTTCTGATCAGCCCCACACTGCTGCTCTCTCTAAAGCAGGATGTATTGTGTTCTGATCAGCCCCACACTGCTGCTCTCTCTAAAGCAGGATGTATTGTGTTCTGATCAGCCCCACACTGCTGCTCTCTCTAAATCAGGATGTATTGTGTATCTGATCAGCCCCACACTGCTGCTCTCTCTAAAGCAGGATGTATTGTGTTCTGATCAGCCCCACACTGCTGCTCTCTCTAAATCAGGATGTATTGTGTTCTGATCAGCCCCACACTGCTGCTCTCTCTAAAGCAGGATGTATTGTGTTCTGATCAGCCCCACACTGCTGCTCTCTCTAAAGCAGGATGTACTGTGTTCTGATCAGCCCCTCACTCTTGAAGAATGGGAACTGAGGAGTGCATTTTACCTCGTGGAATCTTTTGGTGACTTTTTTGGGAAGGCACTGGCAGCTGAAGCAGGCGTGGCAGCACGCACAGTTCCCTCCACATCGCTTCACCAGGAGGCAGTTTGGCCAAAAGATGGAATCGGTCCTCTTCAGCTCCTCGCGTAGGGACACGGAGAAGTTACGTGGAGTGCAGCTGTACAGCCTCACCTCTTCTTTCAGTAGATTTAAATCCACCACTCCTGCAGGCAAAAGCAAAGTAATCACCTTTGTGCTACAGGGTTTTCATAATGTTCTCAATACATATTATTGTACAGTACTACATTGAGTGATATAAGAAAACATGACCACAGACAGCTGTAGTAAGTAAAAAAAAATACTTCATGTCTTTTCACACTTTTGGCACCAAATCGAAAGCTCAATATAGGCAAACTGTGAGCAGAACTTCAGCCAGTGCATTAGGGTTAGGGTTAACCTATTATGTACACAGACCTTCAGCCAGTGCATTGCACATGGACACAGACCTTCAGCCAGCGCATTGCACATGGACACAGACCTTCAGCCAGTGCATTGCACATGGACACAGACCTTCAGCCAGTACATTGCACATGAACACAGACCTTCAGCCAGTGCATTGCACATGGACACAGACCTTCAGCCAGTGCATTGCACATGGACACAGACCTTCAGCCAGTGCATTGCACATGGACACAGACCTTCAGCCAGTGCATTGCACATGGACACAGACCTTCAGCCAGTGCATTGCACATGGACACAGACCTTCAGCCAGTGCATTGCACATGGACACAGACCTTCAGCCAGTGCATTGCACATGGACACAGACCTTCAGCCAGTGCATTGCACATGGACACAGACCTTCAGCCAGTGCATTGCACATGGACACAGACCTTCAGCCAGTGCATTGCACATGGACACAGACCTTCAGCCAGTGCATTGCAGATGGACACAGACACTTCAGCCAGTGCATTGCACATGGACACAGACCTTCAGCCAGTGCATTGCACATGGACACAGACACTTCAGGCATGCTTGTAGGCTTGAGGCCAGTTGAATTATGGGGAATCCAAAGATGAAAAAAATAAAGTGGCAAATTCACCTCTGGATTTCTTGGAATGGATGTATGACTTTCCGAGCACATGCCATGTTGGCTTGTACAAGTCCTCCATATCCTGCTTCCAGCGGTCAGGTTCCAAGTATTTCATAACATCCTCCACAGTGTTGAAGCCAGACACTGTCTCAGTTAACATGTCTGCACTCTGCAGAGATGGTGGCACAACCACTGGCATTTCTGCTTCTGGAACTTTCTGAATGGGGGACAAACAGAAAAAAAAGCATTAAAAGATTAACAAAATGTTTTCCAATGGGGCTGATGTATTTGTTCAAAATAAACTCTTAAATCATGTCTTTGAGGCAGGGTTTCTCAAAGTGCAGCCTGGGGACCCTCGAAAACATTTTGGGCGGCCCGCGTTAAGTCCATGTGAAAGGGAATACATACAGATCGTTTCCAAAAAATTAGAATATCATGGAAAAGTTGTTTTTTTTCCATAATTCCATTCAAAAAGTGAAACTTTCATAGATTATAGATTCATTGCACACAAAGTGAAATATTTCTAGCCTTTGTTTCATTTTTCATAATTTTGGCTTACAGCTACAGAATGAATGTTTTAGACTGAGTGTCACACTCTAATCATCTAATTTACTCAAAACACCAGCAAAGTTTTTCTACAGGTGTGTCATTAAATTGGACAGGTATCTCAGTTTGGTTCAGTATGGGGAAGACTGCAGACTTGACAATTGGCCAGAAGACCATCATTGACACCCTCCAGAAGATGGGTAAGCCACAAAAGGTCATCGCTAAGGAGGCTGGCTGTTCACAGAGTGCAGTGTCCAAGCATATCAATAGAAAGTTTAGTGGAAGGGAAAAATGTGGCAGGAGAAGGTGCACAAGCAAAAGAGATGACCGTAGGCTTCAGCGGATTGTCAAGCAAAGACGATTACAAAATTTGGCGGAGATGCAGAGGGAGTGGACTGAGACTGGAGTCAGTGCTTCAAAAACCATCACGTACAGAGTGTGACACTCAGTCTAAAACATTCATTCTCTGAAATAACTGAAGTAAATGCTGATTTTCGACACACTATTCTAATTTCTTGAAATACTGTTTTGGGGGTTTTCTGGAGCTGTAAGCCAAAATTATGAAAAATGAAACAAATAAAGGCGAGAAATATTTCACTTTGTGTGTAATGAATCTATAATCTATGAAAGTTTCACTTTTTGAATGGAATTATGGAAAAAAACAACTTTTCCATGATATTCAAATTTTTTGGAAAGGATCTGTATATTAGATATCTCTAATGGTTCATTTTAATACAGTACTGTCCCTTTAAATGTTTTACCGGTGGCACAGCAACTGGCGGCTCCTCGCAACTAAAGCGGGCATTACACTGTTAGCTAGTTATCGAGAAGGATTGATAGTTGGACTTCTACAGTATCTTATCTTCATTAATATTTACAGTAGCCTATAATTGCTAGCTAGCTTAGTAGCCTATTTGATCAGTGTTGCTACTTTTGTGAGTTAGTTGGTTTTGGACTTAATTTAGATTTCATGAGTGTATTTCTTTCTTGTATGGCCCTCCATCCAATGCAGGCTCCCTTAATTGGCCCTCAGTCACCAAAACTTTGAGAACCCCTGCTTTAAGCACTACAGAATAACAGGATTGGCATAGACTGAGAGAGAAAACATGTCCCGGCACATGTAGCGGCATTAAAACTACATGGAGTGGAGCCATTACCATGTAACTCAACAAACAGACCCTCTACCAGTACGGCAGTACAATCACTTCCATTCTGCAGGCTTGTCTACAAAGTACCAAGCCTGAGTCTTTGAAGCTTTGACAACAATTGGACAATTTCCAGGCTGGTACAATCACAGAGTAGGGTCTGTACAAACAGGTATTTTCACATGTGAGCAGGAAACAATGGCAATAGTAAAAAAAAAACAAGGTTATGTTATACATTTTTTAATTATTCAGCTTTTTCAATATATAAACTGGACTGTTTTTCAGGCACTGACAGACAGGAGGCTTTTGGTAGTTTTGGAGCAACCCAGGACAATGGTGGGAAGACTCTCTCTACAGTCAGGGAGTCTCTCACATGGCCTCTCTAGACAGAGATAGATAGCATGCTAGATCCTTGTGTCAATGAGGGAAAAAAGAAGAAACTATTTGAAAATACCTTTTATGCTCATATATATCTGTCCACGTGCAGATCATTCCTTTCTGGCCCCTGAAGCCAACTGGAGTGTAGCGACGGACCCTTGTGAATATTATCACCTTGTTTTTCCCTGTGATATTTTCCAATATTCTGTGGCTGTCTCCTGAGTTTTTCTGCTTTGACAGCTTCATATTTTCAGCAGTGAAAATCGCAATCATTTATGAATGACACTGCCAGACTACAGAATTTGAGGTAGACGGGGGAGGGGGCTGGTTGCCATTGCAAAAAGGGCCATTTAGCTCTGGGAATCTTAATATTTCACATGGAAAGCTCTTGTGTTTTGCATTAGTTTTACAAGGCTGGCTGATACAATATGGCTTTATCCTATGGCTTTGCTTAACATTATAAATCTGTTCCCATAGGTCGCTCAGGGTGCATTATCACCAGGATAAAGTCTAAGGCAAAGCACTGTTGAACATAGATTGGTAAGCTTATTGTATTTAGATGGTTTTGTGCATCATTGTGCCTATTTGTACCTTCAGTGAGTACAGCAAGACTGTAATATTAAGCTAAATGCAGGATACATGTTGGGAAGACTGTTAATTCAGGCAGGATTTAAAATTTTAGTGTTAGTCTAAACTTTTAATGAAATATTTAATTTAGTTTGTTATATTTTAGTCATTTGTTGTAATTTAATTTTAGTCACGATTTAGTCAGATGCACTCTACTGTATATAAAGTATTTTATAGTAAATTAGCATAATTTTAACTACATATTAGCTTTACACATAGGTTTTTCTGCTAATTTGTGGCATAAAAAATTATTGTTTGTGGCGTTATGTTTCGATAACCTATAGGGTTAGCCTTTATTAGGTCTGCTGCAGCCCCTCTCTGCTGCAGCCCCTCTCTACTGCAGCTCCTCTCTACTGCAGCTCCTCTCTGCTGCAGCCCCTCTCTACTGCAGCCCCTCTCTGCTGCAGCTCCTCTCTGCTGCAGCTCCTCTCTACTGCAGCTCCTCTCTGCTGCAGCTCCTCTCTACTGCAGCTCCTCTCTACTGCAGCTCCTCTCTGCTGCAGCTCCTCTCTACTGCAGCTCCTCTCTACTGCAGCTCCTCTCTACTGCAGCTCCTCTCTGCTGCAGCCCCTCTCTACTGCAGCTCCTCTCTGCTGCAGCTCCTCTCTGCTGCAGCTCCTCTCTACTGCAGCTCCTCTCTACTGCAGCTCCTCTCTGCTGCAGCTCCTCTCTACTGCAGCTCCTCTCTGCTGCAGCTCCTCTCTACTGCAGCTCCTCTCTGCTGCAGCCCCTCTCTACTGCAGCTCCTCTCTGCTGCAGCTCCTCTCTGCTGCAGCTCCTCTCTACTGCAGCTCCTCTCTGCTGCAGCTCCTCTCTGCTGCAGCTCCTCTCTACTGCAGCTCCTCTCTGCTGCAGCTCCTCTCTGCTGCAGCTCCTCTCTGCTGCAGCTCTTCTCTACTGCAGCTCCTCTCTGCTGCAGCCCCTCTCTACTGCAGCTCCTCTCTGCTGCAGCTCCTCTCTGCTGCAGCTCCTCTCTGCTGCAGCTCCTCTCTACTGCAGCTCCTCTCTACTGCAGCTCCTCTCTACTGCAGCTCCTCTCTACTGCAGCTCCTCTCTGCTGCAGCTCCTCTCTGCTGCAGCTCCTCTCTACTGCAGCTCCTCTCTGCTGCAGCTCCTCTCTACTGCAGCTCCTCTCTGCTGCAGCTCCTCTCTACTGCAGCTCCTCTCTACTGCAGCTCCTCTCTGCTGCAGCTCCTCTCTACTGCAGCTCCTCTCTGCTGCAGCTCCTCTCTACTGCAGCTCCTCTCTACTGCAGCTCCTCTCTACTGCAGCTCCTCTCTGCTGCAGCTCCTCTCTGCTGCAGCTCCTCTCTACTGCAGCTCCTCTCTGCTGCAGCTCCTCTCTGCTGCAGCTCCTCTCTGCTGCAGCTCCTCTCTACTGCAGCTCCTCTCTACTGCAGCTCCTCTCTGCTGCAGCTCCTCTCTGCTGCAGCTCCTCTCTACTGCAGCTCCTCTCTGCTGCAGCTCCTCTCTACTGCAGCTCCTCTCTGCTGCAGCTCCTCTCTGCTGCAGCTCCTCTCTACTGCAGCTCCTCTCTGCTGCAGCTCCTCTCTGCTGCAGCCCCTCTCTACTGCAGCTCCTCTCTGCTGCAGCTCCTCTCTACTGCAGCTCCTCTCTACTGCAGCTCCTCTCTACTGCAGCTCCTCTCTGCTGCAGCTCCTCTCTACTGCCGCTCCTCTCTACTGCAGCTCCTCTCTGCTGCAGCTCCTCTCTACTGCAGCTCCTCTCTGCTGCAGCCCCTCTCTACTGAAACTCCTCTCTACTGCAGCTCCTCTCTGCTGCAGCTCCTCTCTACTGCAGCTCCTCTCTGCTGCAGCTCCTCTCTACTGCAGCCTCTCTCTACTGCAGCTCCTCTCTGCTGCAGCTCCTCTCTACTGCAGCTCCTCTCTGCTGCAGCCCCTCTCTGTGGAGCAATGGACTATGTCTCTCCCTTGTGTATGCGTGCATGTGTGCGTGCATGCGGCGAATGAGATAGAGGGTGTGTCCCAATATTCTTCACTCCCCACCTCCTTTCCTCCACTCCCACACTACCATTCCCCACCTCCTTCCCTCCACTCCCACACTACCACTCCCCACCTCCTTTCCTCCACTCCCCCACTACCACTCCCCACCTCCTTTCCTCCACTCCCACACTACCACTCCCCACCTCCCTTTCTCCACTCCCCCACTACCACTCCTCTCCTCCTTTCCTCCACTCCCCCACTACCACTCCTCTCCTCCTTTCCTCCACTCGCCCACTACCACTCCTCTCCTCCTTTCCTCCACTCCCCCACTACCACTCCTCTCCTCCTTTCCTCCACTCCCCCACTACCACTCCTCTCCTCCTTTCTTCTACTCCCCCACTACCACTCCTCTCCTCCTTTCCTCCACTCCCCCACTACCATTCCTCTCCTACCCAGAAGTATGCAGAACTGCCTGAACGTTTCAAGTACAATTATTTGCATGTACAGTATACAATGTACCTGACATTGCGGTTTGCGTCGAGACCTTAATTAATATGTAACCATTAATACATAATTAAGATGTAATCAGTAACATTAGATTAAAACACAAAGATCCGTTTCCGGGGCACGGAGGAGAGCAGGTGGTCGTGGAGGAAAGGACAGTGCATTTTTCGAGTATTGGCACGCACCCATGCAGACAGGCCCTTTTCTGCTATTCCAGGCTCGCCATATGCAAATTACAGTGTACAGTTTGGCAAGAATGGTGTCACAGGACTTTTACTTCTAGCTGGCCACTCATTGGCTAGTTAGCGAACAAATCACAAACATAAACAAGACAGAGCTGTACTTCCTGTTAGCCCAGCAGTGGCTAGCTAACAGCGCTACACTATGTATATTTTTACCTTAAAGGAGAGGCAGTTTCAACTCAATCTACTAGATAAAATTGGTTATCTTATACATTAATACAGTACTCATACCTCCTTTTGTGCATTTTTAGAATTGGAGAAGAGAATTGTAGTAAAATCAAAGCTTCTGTTGGCAAAGATTTGACAGCTACATTCGTCTCACAAAAAAAACAAAAAGAAACGCCTCCACTATTTAATAACAATTCTATTTCTGAAGGGCATCTTGGGGGTCTACATTCATAAGCTGAAAGCCTTAAAGATAAAGATAACACCCACAATGATTATGCCAAATGACATTATGTTGCATTGTAAATGTAGCACATCTTTCAGCTGCCATTCTGTGTGTGACAATACAGAGACGCTTTGCTGGTAGAAATCTTTAACCGCAAAACATGTTTCATGCAGTGAAACATGAGCTATGTGATCAGGGCCTTTTTTAATATACAGATCCTTTCCAAAAAATGTGAATATCATGGAAAAGTTTTTTTTTTTCCATAATTCCATTCAAAAAGTGAAACTTTCATAGATTATAGATTCATTACACACAAAGTGAACTATTTCTAGCCTTTATTTGTTTCATTTTTCATAATTTTGGCTTACAGCTCCAGAAAACCCCCAAAACAGTATTTCAAGAAATTAGAATAGTGTGTCGAAAATCAGCATTTACTTCAGTTATTTCAGAGAATGAGTGGAGTGGCTTGACTCGAGGAATCCGACAGTTGTAGCCCATGTCCCGGATACGTCTGTACGTGGTGGTTTTTGAAGCACTGACTCCAGCCTCAGTCCACTCCCTCTGCATCTCCGCCAAATTTTGGAATCGTCTTTGCTTGACAATCCTCTGAAGCCTACGGTCATCTCTTTTGCTTGTGCATCTTCGCCACATTTTTCCCTTCCACTAAACTTTCTATTGATATGCTTGGACACTGCACTCTGTGAACAGCCAGCCTCCTTAGCGATGACCTTTTGTGGCTTACCCATCTTCTGGAGGGTGTCAATGATGGTCTTCTGGCCAATTGTCAAGTCTGCAGTCTTCCCCATACTGAACCAAACTGAGATAAACTTTGCAGGAAAGTTTCACTTTTTGAATGGAATTATGGAAAAAAAACAACTTTTCCATGATATTCTAATTTTTTGGAAAGGATCTGTATATGAATCGAAAAATTCTGTTTTCATGGTGATGATGTGACAATTATAATATAATCTTGTTAAAAGATAAAAACAGAGGCTTGGGGTCATACTTGTGTATTGCATGTACTGTGAACTTGCATTGGATGAATAATTAATTAAAAATTGAGTTCTGGGGCGTATACTACGAAGCAGGATTACTGAGTTAGCAGGATAAGTGCACTGACTAAGAGAAGCAGGATTACTGAGTTAGCCGGATAACTGCACTGACCAAAACCCAGAACGCTCCCAAATCTGGAACACGGACTGAAGTAAAATGAGCTGTTCTGGGTTTTACTCAGTACAGTTATCCAGTTAACTCAGTAATCCTGCTTCTCTTACTCAGTACAGTTATCCAGCTAACTCAGTAATCCTGCTTCTCTTAGTCAGTACAGTTATCCAGTTAACTCAGTAATCCTGCTTCGTAGTACACCCCATGGGCAAGATCCACCTGGCTAGTGCAATTGCTACAACATTTACACATGACTGCACACTCAAGAGCTTTAGCTTAGGTCAAAAACTACAAACATGACCTGCTGAAGGACATTAAAAATGCAGCATTCAATTTAGGAGTGTGTGTCGTTCCCATTTACCACTTTTTAACATTTAATAGGGTTGAAGACACCATTACAGTATGCCCAGAAGAGCGCTGCTACAAAAGAGGACATCTTAATAAGAAATAAAATGCTTACAAATAGAATTCCACTAGTTTTAGTGAAGCAGTGGTGTCTGGGTGGAATCATAAATTACATGATAAAGTTAATTTATTTGAGAATGTTTGGACTGAATGTGCTTCGTAAGCACAGAATGATTTTAGCATCATGTAGCAAAGTCATATTACCATATAGCATAATTTTAACATCATGTAGCAAAGTCATATTACCATATAGCATGATTTTAGCATAATGTAGCAAAGTCATATTACCATATAGCATGATTTTAACATCATGTAGCAAAGTCATATTACCATATAGCATGATTTTAACATCATGTAGCAAAGTCATATTACCATATAGCATGATTTTAGCATCATGTAGCAAAGTCATATTACCATATAGCATGATTTTAGCATCATGTAGCAAAGTCATATTACCATATAGCATGAGGGTTACTCCAAATAAATATATATCACATGAACAATATATATCACACATGAACAATATATATCACACATGAACAATATATATCACATGAACAATAACTGAGGACAATTGTTTAAATATATGCAGTAACAAGAATGTCTAGCAGTCTATTTTTTGGATAACCAAGTCTTACTGGAATAGACAGGGGTTAAGTTGTAATTTGATTATTGAGATCAAACCTTAAACACAAAATTGTATTGGGATAATAATGAATAATGAATATGAAGACACAATATGGTTGTGATTCTCATTATCAAGCTTTTGGTTTAAAATGTGAAATAAACAAATATTTTTAATTTTAAGGCACTAGCTAAAATAATAATTATTGATTTTCTGGAGCACACAGGAAATTATTTTCTTTTCGGTAAGTTGCCAAACATTCAACATCTGCTCTTTTGGTTCTAAGCTTCTGAACTCTTCTGAATTCATGACCTCATACACACATAGAAAGTATTCTTTATGTATGAATGAATGTAGCTCTGAGGCCTTAACTCTACCACTAATGCCTAACCCAAACCCACTAATGCCCGACCCTTTAAAGACCAATGTCTGATCCTAAAGGTTAACTAAATCAGAAATAAATAAACTTCCATTATGTGTAATACAAGCAGCCCTGCCCCCTTAGAAAAATCTACACATTTCAGAGTTGAGTAATCACAAACCACCAAAGATGGTAGCTTCTGATACCATGAATTCTTATACAGACTAAATAAACAAGATCACTGGTCACAGATTTTGACTGATTTAAGCTGATGCTTCTGCGAGGAGCATGCGGCTATCTAGCACCGTTTAAAAGGAAAAAAGCAGTATATATCATCCAAGAGCACAATTCACATTCTGCATTCATAAACTTAATTAATTAACTTAAATTTATATTTATTGTCTTCAAACAGCTCCAGGACTTGATCATACACAACAAAACTTTTTTAAACAAATGAAACAAATTAAGAACATATGAAACAGTACTTGTTACAAGAAATTAAATGCGTTCAAAATGTTGGATTGACAGGGAACAACATTGCTCTTTGTTCAATTTTACATATACTAAAGTAATAATTGAGAGACAAAGTACGTCCTTCATGCCTGTTGGCAAAGTAATAGGAGGAAAATAGACAAATTAGTTTTGTTACCAAGCAGTAGTGATGTTACGGATGATACCGAAGCTCCGAGCTGTGTGTCGAGTACGTAGGGCACTTTCTACAGAAGCCTCGCACCGAAGCTTGTATCACTTTCAGAGAAGCACGTGATCGATGACAAACGAGGCCTCGGGTACTGTAGAACCATGTGATCGGTTTGTTTTGCGTTTTGGGCGGAATTAGGGGTTTTGAATTGTAGATATAAAGGAGCGATACCCCCCTTATTTCGAGGGTTGTTGCGGAGAGTTTATTATTATTGGTATTATTGCTATTGAAAGTTTTTGGAGGATTTTTTTTAGGAATTTTTGGAGTATTTATTTTTATTTTTTTTGTACAACTTTTGTACAGTTTTGTCGTTTTTGTACAAAAATAGGCTAATGGAACCTGCATGGAAGCGAAAATCTTCTCCTGCTTGGGAATATTTTGACCCGATATCTCCAAATAAGGCAGGCCTAAGTGGCGTAGATATAAAAACACACTGAAACGCTATTCGAACACTGGGTTAGCAATCGACTGTGCATGTAGTTCGTTGGTTGTTATTTTAATGCAACTACAGCAGATTATTACGATTTGTTTAATATTATTATGATTTGATTGTTATTTATTATTCTTTCTTATTATCATTATCATCTGCATTCCTTCTCAAATGGCATATTATTTAATTTTGAAGGTAAAGTGCTTGCTGTACCTAAAGGAGCTGGCTTACAGCAATAATACCTCGTCCAGGCATTATCGGGCAATGCATGAAAATGCACCTGCAAATGAGCAAGAAACCAGCGGAGGTTATTTATTTATTTATTTTACTTTTTAATAGCAGTTATGGTTGCTTTATCATAATCATACTGACATGTTGATAAAAATACATTTGCATATTGTTATTTTGCCATAGGTTCCAGAAAGCAAGAACTTGATGAGGCCGTTAATAAAAATCAATAAAAACCTCCCTTTTCAGTCACAAAAGCACCTTCCCTTTCACTGCCCATACTGAAGCACATTCAATTTCACTGCCTGGTTACAGAAGCCCTCCCAGTCCCAGACCAGAAACACTTTTACTGCTCAATAGAACCCCACACAAATGTTGTCCCCCTTTATATCAATCTTCCTGTTTTTTTTCATTTTGAAAGTTAATATAATATTATTACATATATTATTTTATAGGCTAATATATCTTAGTATAAAACAAATCTAGCCTAATGACAGTTACAAATATAAATTATGAGTATGTTAGTATGTGTATCGCTTGAGCTGGTACTTTCTCTTACAGAAATGGCTCTGAAGTCCGACGCGTTACCAGTGAGCTAAAGGGTCGCTTGTTGCTAGCTTGCGGCAACTTTGTTATTTTGAACCTGGGGTGGAATTTGTAATGATTTCGTTGCTCTAAATTATTTTTACCAGCAGGTGTCACTAGTGTACACTGTGTTGAATGAGGCTTCGAGTAATGAATCTATTTGCGATACAATTGGCTGCAAAGCCTCAGTGCTTCAGGAAGCCTCATTTCGCCATCACTACCAAGCAGTGACCCTCCATTCCTTCAGTTCCACCTGCTCCTCCACAGTAATCGAGCATCGCATTAGTTCAGGCAGGTCACGAGAGTGAAACCCGGCATAGGTAATCAGCTGACAGTCAGCTGAGTAGTGACGCTACTTGAATGGATTGATTGGTGAATCAAGGCGGTCTATTTAACAGCCTCGCCCTAACATGGTGGATCCTCTGATGCACGCCTGCTCCAAACAAAACCATCCTCTGCGCCGCACATCCTGCATGTTCTACTACACGCCGCGGGGAAAAATAATTGGAATCCTGCAATATCTACGTAAAAGCTAAGTAAAGTCAAGCCCTGTGTTCTAAAGTTTTTTCTATATACGATATATTCGATATATTCATTAACATTCGGTTATTCGAAACATGCGTCCCTTGCATGCATGACTGCACACTGTCAGTGAAAACGAATGGGATTCCTGAAATTGTTGCTAAAGCTAAGTGACTGCAAGTTCGTTTAAGCTTATGGTCTGCTATGGAAACTGGCGACGTGGCTATTTAATAACATTCTGCTGTTTTAAAACGTGTTTCCTTCTACATGCATGGCGCATACTGCACACTGCCGGTAAAAAAATAAAATAAATAACTGGATTCCTGAAATTGTTGCTAAAGCTAAGCGACTGTAGTACGGTTAAGCTTGTGGTCCGCTATGGAAGGGGCGATATATTCAAATAACATGCTTCTTTCTGCATGCATACTGCACACTACCAGACTAAATTACCTGCGCTGATCTCGTATCCCCTTCAATTCGTACGCTTTTCCCACATCAAGCAAGCTAGCAAATAGCCGTCGCTCGTCCCGGACAAGGAAGGGCGATATTCACGTCGCATAGGCTGGCTATTAAAGCGTGCGTCCTGTCTCGTAACCCGGACCTTATTGCTTGTTATTCGAAACCTTCCAACTGTGATTGCTAGCTAACATTAACAGACTACATGGGCTTTAGAGGTATAAAACGCACGGTAACCTTTATATGATCTTTGGGCTAACCTAAACGGTAAGCATATACACCCTGCACTGGAATATTGGTTGGTCATGTTCGCATACTCGCTGCCTCGTTCTGGAAGTGGGAGACCAAAGAGATCTTGATACATTATGGACGCGGTCCGACTAGGCTATTCATTGAGCTGGCTTCTGATATGAGAGGTTCGTGGCCGTTCACGGATGCTGATACGTGAATTGGGGAGAAAATAAATAAACAAATGGTGAAATAATGATTAGTCTACATAGTTCACGTCTTAACGCACTGCTGCTCCAACTATTATCGTAACTAGTTCTGTGCGTGTAATCAGTATGTGAAGACTAGGCCTACCTTTGACCGGGTATGTAATTGTACATTCTATATCTTACACGTTATTGCGTTGGCCGATCTGTATCGTGCATGGTATTTTCATTTATCGGGACATAATTGCGCTCGTAGGCCTACTGCATCTGCGTAGCCTACTCGGATAGCTAGCTAATAGTGTTCAGGTTGAATTTAAGTGTTGTAGCCTATTTCATCATTATTACGGCTAAATTGTATGATTTGCCAAGGATTATAGGCTATATTGGCCTAGCATACTACTGATTGCAGACAACCCTAATTCACATTTCAACATTACGCGTGTAGCTTTATGTGGATACTACTACGGGTATTTGTGGTACTACTTCGTGCATACTAAATTGGGCTACTAGAATTTTTCGAGGCTTATAATTCGTATTCGCCCGGCACCTTGGTTTTCCCTAATTTTCAATCAGCTGTAAATGAACACGAAATAGTGAACAAACTGCTTGCCCGAGAGGTCGAAAAGGGTTATATGATTGGCCGTTCGATAGCTCGCCATTTCCAATATTCCGCATCAATCTTATAGGAGCAGCCACACGTAAATTTTCAGAAAAAAGCGCCTAATCGACTTATCCGCCCCTCATAATAACTACGCCTAAGCTATTAACAGTATCATCCCTCCGCAACCATTTTCCCTGTTTTACGCAACCGCTCGACCACGCGATTCAATTTATCAAACATGCCGGTAAAGGAGCTTGGCTCGGTAAAGTCGACATAACGGATGCATTTTAAAAAATCATGCGCCTCCATCGTTTAAAATAAATAAATAAACACGTTTAATGAAATGGGCGTTCCTCTATCCGAGGAAACTTTTAAATGGCCTAGTGTTATCGAGTTTCTGGGCATTATTTTAGACAATCGTGCAGGCTCTCAGCCGTCGGATAAATTGGCCGCATTTGCGAAGCTATCAAATATACCGAGAACGCAGAATCTCACAACAAAAAAAACAAAAAGATGCCGCTCTCCCTATTGGGTAATTACCTCTCTTACCTTACTCTCCCTATTGGGTAATTACCTCTCTTACCTTACTCTCCCTATTGGGTAATTACCTCTCTTACCTTACTCTCCCTATTGGGTAATTACCTCTCTTACCTTACTCTCCCTATTGGGTAATTACCTCTCTTACCTTACTCTCCCTATTGGGTAATTACCTCTCTTACCTTACTCTCCCTATTGGGTAATTACCTCTCTTACCTTACTCTCCCTATTGGGTAATTACCTCTCTTACCTTACTCTCCCTATTGGGTAATTACCTCTCTTACCTTACTCTCCCTATTGGGTAATTACCTCTCTTACCTTACTCTCCCTATTGGGTAATTACCTCTCTTACCTTACTCTCCCTATTGGGTAATTACCTCTCTTACCTTACTCTCCCTATTGGGTAATTACCTCTCTTACCTTACTCTCCCTATTGGGTAATTACCTCTCTTACCTTACTCTCCCTATTGGGTAATTACCTCTCTTACCTTACTCTCCCTATTGGGTAATTACCTCTCTTACCTTACTCTCCCTATTGGGTAATTACCTCTCTTACCTTACTCTCCCTATTGGGTAATTACCTCTCTTACCTTACTCTCCCTATTGGGTAATTGCCTCTCTTACCTTACTCTCCCTATTGGGTAATTACCTCTCTTACCTTACTCTCCCTATTGGGTAATTACCTCTCTTACCTTACTCTCCCTATTGGGTAATTACCTCTCTTACCTTACTCTCCCTATTGGGTAATTACCTCTCTTACCTTACTCTCCCTATTGGGTAATTACCTCTCTTACCTTACTCTCCCTATTGGGTAATTACCTCTCTTACCTTACTCTCCCTATTGGGTAATTACCTCTCTTACCTTACTCTCCCTATTGGGTAATTACCTCTCTTACCTTACTCTCCCTATTGGGTAATTACCTCTCTTACCTTACTCTCCCTATTGGGTAATTACCTCTCTTACCTTACTCTCCCTATTGGGTAATTACCTCTCTTACCTTACTCTCCCTATTGGGTAATTACCTCTCTTACCTTACTCTCCCTATTGGGTAATTACCTCTCTTACCTTACTCTCCCTATTGGGTAATTACCTCTCTTACCTTACTCTCCCTATTGGGTAATTACCTCTCTTACCTTACTCTCCCTATTGGGTAATTACCTCTCTTACCTTACTCTCCCTATTGGGTAATTACCTCTCTTACCTTACTCTCCCTATTGGGTAATTACCTCTCTTACCTTACTCTCCCTATTGGGTAATTACCTCTCTTACCTTACTCTCCCTATTGGGTAATTACCTCTCTTACCTTACTCTCCCTATTGGGTCATTTCAACTTGCTATGCGAATCATCCCTCAGGGACATTCTAAGACCAATCATAGGTGAAAATATCGCTAATTTTGGCCAATCTTCAAAAACCGGAAATGCTACTGAATGAAGAGCCAGCTCTTGTTGGTGAGCTGAGCAAATGATCTGACTCACTGAAGAGAGCCGGAATGCCCATCTCTAAACGGCATCTCGTTTTTCATAACAACTACGTCGAAACATCTGCTACTTTAAAATTCTTTACCGACGCAGCACTTCTATTGCTTTTGGGGGTTTTATAATAATCAGTGGTTTGCAGAAACATGGCCTAAAGAGCTGCAAACTCTGCCTCGCAATATTCAATTTATAGCTTTGCTCGAACTATACCGTATCTATACTATATACTATCGTCGTTGCTCGCATCCTATGGGGAAACAGCTGGCCAAGGATACAATTTTGGCCTATTGCGACAATTAAGCCACTGTCAACATCTTTAACAAAGGACGCTCATCTGTCCTTTTATCAATAGGCTAGTAGACGCCTGGACTGGATTTGCATTATGCATAATTGGATTGGACTTGCGTTATGCATAAATTTACGCTTCACGCTGTTTTATTTACTTGGGCTCAACAATAAAAAAATTGCTGATGCCTGGTCCTGATTTAAATTCTAGCAATTCCAAAACCGTGCGCCGATGCAGCCCCTGCTGCAAACCTGTCTTGCCCAGCATTCGACCAAACCATTTTAGATTAACTGGATTGACAAAATTATGCATTAAAAAACGTACGACTCGGCATGGTCTCTTCTCTTTCGCGCCGCTTTTCTGTCCACGTCCTACCCGTTAACATTCCAATCGTTTGCGTCCTTATAGTCCACTGGTTCAAGTCAAGGAAAATGCAACCTTCTCTTAAGGCACTCATTGCAGGCATACAATTTCACTTAAGATGCAGGGATCCCTCAGACGGTAGCCTGTTCGGGAATCCATCCCTCCATCTGCTTTTAAACGGCTTAAAAAGAAAACCCACAAAGCAAAGATAAACGCCTTCCCCTCACTTAAAAAAAATTAGTTCACAAAACTGGTGTCTCGTTGAGACACGGGTGTTTTAATTCATTCACACCGATAAGGGTAGCCTAGAAGTTTTTATTTCCCTTAAATGGTTAATTTAGCTTCGGAAATTGCCTTTAGGTGGGTGGTACATATACATATACTACAAATTAGTGTTGTAGTCGAGACCACCTAAACCGAGACCGAGTCAAGACCAAGACTTTGAGGTGGCGAGACCGAGTCAAGACCAAGACTTTGAGGTGACGAGACCGAGTCAAGACCAAGACTGAGGGGGGGCGAGACCAAGACCAAGACCGAGAACCAATGGGCCGCTGTCCCTGCTTTTTTTAAATTTATTTACATTTAATTATATTGGCCCCAAGGTGCGTCGGCCCACCGGGAAAATGCCCGGTATGCCAGATTACCAGTCCAGCGCTGTTTCCGTCCACTAAACCTATAAATCAATGATATTAAATAGTAGCATATTTTGTCATCTGTAACTAGTTTTCCGTGGTGGCCAATCAAATTTCTGTGGGGGCGGGTGCCACCACATGCCCCCCCCCTCCCCACCAAGACCGGTCTCGAGTACTACAACACTACTACAAATACAACTTCAGTAGTTAGAATGGCCCTAGGCATACGGGCGCCATGAAGCCAATATTATGCACAGCATCCTCCACCACCCCTAGGGAGAAGACCAACAGGCGTTGGTATGGTATTAATTGGCATGGACCTGAAGGGATGAAGAGCTTCTCCCCCATAGGCATGTCAGGCTTCATCCGTAGCCAAAAGGTCACACATAGTTATTCATCACTACACATAGAACCACACATGATTAGTTTTGCTCCCATGGAAGTCCAACAGGCATTGGTACACATAGCCACTGATCCACGTTATGTTAGAAGGACTGAGAGCTGGAAGGTCACACATAGTTCTTCATCACTACACATAGAACTCCCCTGATTAGTTGTTTCCCATGTAAGTCCAACAGGCGTTGGTACACATAGCCACTGTTTCATGTAATGTTAAAAAGGGCCTTGAGTTGAAGGATAGGTTGGCTACATCGGTAGCTGTAAGGTCACACGTAGTTCTTTATCACTACACATAGAACTCCCCTGATTAGTTATTTCCCATGGAAGTCCAACATGCGTTGGTACACATAGTACTGACCCACACATAGAATTTCCCTGGTTAAATGGATGTTCCGGCTCCCAGGGGAAGTCCAACATGCGTTGGTACACATAGCACTGACCCATGTAATGTTAGAAGGACCTTGAGCTGACAGACAGGATGGCTTCAATGGTAGCTGGAAGGTCACACATTGTTCTTCATCACTACACATATAACTTCCTGGAGTTAGGTTACACTACATCTGGCACACAGGGGGGTCCAACAAGCGTTGGTACACATAGCCCACTGATCCATGTAATGTAGAAGGACCTTGAGCTGACAGACAGGATGGCTTCCTTGGTAGCTGGAAGGTCACACATTGTTCTTCATCACTACATATAGAACTTCCTGGGGTTAGTTCACACTACACCTGGCACACAGGGGGGTCCAACAAGCGTTGGTACACATAGCCACTGATCCATGTAATGTAGAAGGACCTTGAGCTGACAGACAGGATGGCTTCATTGGTAGCTGGAAGGTCACACATTGTTCTTCATCACTGCATATAGAACTTCCTGGGGTTAGGTACACTACATCTGGCACACAGGGGGGTCCAACAAGCGTTGGTACACATAGCCACTGATTCCATGTAATATTAGAAGGGCCTCGAGCTGATGGACAGAATGACTTCCTCCAGAAGCGAAAGGCATTACACATAGTCATCACATAAGCACAGCACTAGCAGCACTTTGGCGTATGGTTGTTTTTGGGGGTTGTTGCTGCTGCCCTCGCCACCATACCCATGCACAACACTAGCAGCACTTTGGCATATGGTTGTTTTTGGGGGTTGTTGCTGCTGCCCTCGCCGCCATTCCCATGCTTGCTCGCGTGGATGGGCGGGAGGGCTTAGAGAACAGAACCATACCGCCAAACCTAAAATGTATTGTTTTTATAATGTCAATAAAGTTTTATTTGAACAACAGTGGCCTGACTGAAATCGAGCATCGCATTAGTTCAGGCAGGTCACGAGAGTGAAACCCGGCATAGGTAATCAGCTGACAGTCAGCTGAGTAGTGACGCTACTTGAATGGATTGATTGGTGAATCAAGGCGGTCTATTTAACAGCCTCGCCCTAACATGGTGGATCCTCTGATGCACGCCTGCTGCAAACAAAACCCCCCCCCCTCCTCCACCCCAGCTCCATCCTCTTCAGTTCCCCTTTGCGCACTAATACCTAGCCTATATCGCTACTGCATGGCTCAATCAATCAATCAATCAATATTTATTTATATAGCGCATTTCACAACAAGTTGTCACAATGCACTTCACAGCAAAACAGCAAAACCCAGCCTAAACTCCCCACAAGAGCAAGCCAAAGGCAACAGTGGCAAGGAAAAACTCCCTGGTGTAACTAGGAAGAAACCTTGGAAGGAACCAGACTCAATGGGGGAACCCATCCTCCTCTGGTCGGCTCAGGGTCTAGGGCTTAAGGACCAACATGGTCAAAACAGCCAATGTCCATGATAATACAATTTGCAGCAGCTAGATGACAGTCCAGATGTGGCGGCAGTGACGGTGGGGAACCGGGCGCCGATGGCGGCGGGAGCAGCTGGCAGCGGTGGTAAGGAGGGAGGGGCAAGCGGCAACGGACAGGAAGCCGGACAGCAGCTCTCGAGATGCGGGGCATAAGCCCCGCCGGCAGAATGTGAAAAAAAGAGAGAGAGAAAACAGTTAGGGGAAGTGTAATAGAGCAGCAGGAGCACCAACTGGAGGGGTGGGGGGTGGGGAAGGGATGGGAGGGTTGGACAGGTGCCCCCGCCAGGAGTAATCTATGGCTGCATAGCTATGAAGACAGAGTTTGAGGAACCATGCAGTCATGAGAGGGAAAACAGTCCTACCCACCTATCAAGAGCCAGCCCAGGAAGATGGGGTCACAGCTGTTGACAGGTGACAGTAAGGAAAGGATGCCACCCCACATTACTCTATGGCTAAATGCTTCTCTGGTCCTGTCTCCAGACTATAGCTCATTATAAGCCTGATCATAGAGGTGCGTTTTTAATCTAGACTTAAATATTGAGAGAGTGTCTGATTCCCTTATAAGTTTTGGTAGGGTGTTCCACAGTAGTGGCGCTCTGTAAGAGAAAGCTCTACCACCCGTCAAGTTTTTAGATATTCTTGGGACTACTAGGTAGCCTGCGTCTTGGGAACGGAGTGATCTTTTTGGCTTATATGGTAAGAGCAGGTTACATATATACACTGGCGCAAGTCCATTTAAGGCTCACTAATATGTTTGAGTGTCTACTGATTTCTTTCCTCTCTCCTTCCCTCTTCGGCAACCGCCGGAGCGGTAGCTATAGATCAACAAACATCGTTCTCCAGAAGCAGCCGGTCAGCTCCAGCTCCACGCCGTCCCCACCTGATGATGCCACCTGCTGGCCTTCAATCCGCCTTCCACCACCAGTACATTCAATCCGCCTTCCACCACCAGTTCATTATATATTGACATTTTCATATGTTCTGTCTTGCTTTTTTTTTTAATTCTGTAATCAGCCATTCAGTTAACCGGTGCCAGTCAGCGGCGGATGGACTCCCCCCTCAGAGTCAGGTTCTGCCCAAGGTTTCTTCCTGCTAACAGCAGGGAGTTTTTCCTTGCCACGGTCGCCCTAGGCATGCTCTACGGGGGTTCAGGCCCGGTTCCTTGTAAATTGTTGTGATAATGACACTTAAAAGTGCCATATACATACAACTGATTGAATGGAATCTGTAAAAAACCATTCTCAGTGTTGCCGGTTCTGTTCTAAGTGCAACCCTATTTGGGGGTTGTTGCTGCTGACCTCACCGCCATTCCCATGCTTGCTCGCGTGGATGGGCGGGAGGGCTTAGAGAACAGAACCATACCGCCAAACCTAAAATGTATTGTTCTTATAATGTCAATAAAGTTTTATTTGAACAACAGTGGCCTGACTGAAATTACACTGCCCCTAACCCTAACCCTAACCTTCTCTTTTCCTCTCTCACCCTGAGCTGCAGATTACTCTGGCCCGTCCCCCTCAAGCCCTCAGTTTGCAGACTTCTCCAGTTATGCCCCTCACCCTGAGTTTGCAGACTACTCCAGTTATGTCCCTCACCCTGAGTTTGCAGACTGCTCCAGTTATGCCCCTCACCCTGAGTTTGCAGACTGCTCCAGTTATGTCCCTCACCCTGAGTTTGCAGACTGCTCCAGTTATGCCCCTCACCCTGAGTTTGCAGACTGCTCCAGTTATGCCCCTCACCCTGAGTTTGCAGACTGCTCCAGTTATGCCCCTCACCCTCAGTTTGCAGACTGCTCCAGTTATGCCCCTCACCCTGAGTTTGCAGACTGCTTCGGACCTGTCCCTCCTTTGGTTTATCCTCCCAACTTCACGCAACCGGAGTCCCAGATGCATCACCCCGCCCCTTTGAACTGATTATTGAATTGACTATTACCATTCAGTCCACCTTTAGTTTAAACCGGGCCAGCCAGCGAAGGATGGGCACCCCCTCTCTAGCCAGGTTCCTTCCGAGATTTCTTCCCACTGGGGAGTTTTTTCACGCCACTGTTCAGTGTTTTTTCTCCCCTACCAGGGAGTTTACCTCATTTTGCTGGTTGGGGGCTAAGGCCTGGTTTTTTGCTAAATTTTCCTTCTGTTTCCCTGTGCAGCGTCTTTGTGACAGTTCTCTGTAAAAAGCGATATACAAATAAAATTGAATTGAATTGAATAACGCTGGTCAAATATGCCATAGAACTTGAGAGATAGAAACCTAAAAGGAGTTATGAGGGTTTTGGATAGCTCTGGTCGATCTCCTTATAAGCTTGATTTTATGCCCTCTTGTGGTAAAACATAAGAACTGTCTGACCTGAGGGGGAGCTCTTGATTTAGTCAGTGAAGAACTCAGCTTTTTTTCTTGGTTGAAGCCAAAATGTAAGTCTCTGTATTGACTTTGTTTTATATCTGTGCAGTAAGTAGCAATAAGTGCTATTAGTTCTACTAGTAAATGTATTAACTAGGGAAATTCATAACTATTCATAAGCAACAGCCCATCATATTTTTTATCAATGTTATACAATCAGTGTGGTAAGAATGTCTCACAAGCAGTTAATATTCCCCCTTGCTGCACGTCTGAAATGTGACCTCTTGCCTAGCAACGCTAAAAATATTTGGCCTCATACTTGTGGGTTTACAAGTTCATATTCTTTCCATCGCACTTCCCCCATTTTGTTTTTTACACATGGAGTGCATTTAATCTTCTGCATATTTCACAGTATAAATAATACACATTAAATTAATCTCCATGAGATATTAAACTTAAAGAATACCTTTTATATTCCAGTGCTGTGACTAGAAGTGTTTGGTTCTGTCATCTAAGTATTTTAAATAGGTAGCCCGTTAAGATAAAGAAATTGATGATGAAATCAATAAAAAATAAAATCACATTTCCTGAAGCATTTGCATTAGGAATATGGACTAAAACTGATCACTCTAAGATAGAACAAGAAAAAAATCTCACATTCTATGGGTGTATAGTAATAGAAAGTTAAAAAAAAAGGTAATAAAAGCAACATAAGCAAAATTACAGCAGTATTAGACAGCAGCAATAGTAAAATGAAATTGTAAAAACTGCTTTCTGAGTAGTCCAGCTTTTTTCAAGGGAATTTAACATCAGATACCTTGAGACGTACAACTACACTTGCATGCTGACATCTGACATTTTAAAGAACCCCATTTCTCTATAAATAAGCCATTGTACAGAGCAGGTTGCTTTTGAGGTTAAAAAGGCAGAACACAGTCAAGTCAATCCATGGAATCAGAGACCCCCATGTTAGTATTGCCAGAAACTGCAACTGCGTTTTTGTGGATGTCTCTCATTTCCTCCTATGAGTATATTTTCTTTCTCACACAATCACTGCTGTGAGGCAGTAAGTGTTGGGGCACAATGGCTCTTAGAGCAGAAGCAGGCTTAAGACCAGCCCTTCTGCGGCCTCTGCCATCGGGTTCGTCGAAGGTCGACGTTTGAAAGACAATTTTACTTCTGTCTTTATGAAGTCAATCTTTCTTCAGCATGCTTCTGTTTTTACAACCTTCTGTCTGGCTGAAGTTCCAAAATCTCTTCCTAAAAATTACAGCCAGGGTTTCTTTTTCCTTTCATGGATGTGGTAAAGAGGAATTACTGCCGTTTAAATAAAAACTAACGGCTGCCCTGTGGCCCAGGGTTCCAGTAGCTTTGGTTTACCCGCAGGGGAACAGAAGGCTGCTGTTTACAGGGGTTTCCAAGATTAAGGACTGTGTACAAAAAAACCCAGCCAGGGCTCTGTGTGTGTGTGTGTGTGTGTCTTGAACTCTTCAAGTCAACCATGACAAAATCTTTGTTTTTTTATATATAAAAAGGTACACCTTAGAATTTGCTCGCAATAGACAGTTTTGCAAATGATTATGCACATGCAAACGGCAAACTGTAATCCTGACTGCACATATTTAGTTAAGGCAGAGACACATGGGGCACTAAAGCACAGTAAAATGCTGGAAACTTGAGATGAGACGTTAACTCTGGGTCAAGCCAAAAAAAAACAGTTTTATGCAGGACATCACAGCACACTCCATTTCATTTTATTCACTATTTCCTACTTTGTAATGTTTTTGTCAGTGTTTTCACACAAATAAAATTGTCATAAATTTAGGATCTATATGGAGACTGGTGAGAGAATGCAGAGATGCTAAATGACATTATTGTTCCAAAAATATCCTGTATGCTCAACATAGTCAAAATAATAAACAAAATACATTTAATTAGATTCATTACTTTTAGACTGCATTAGACTCATGATACTTTACAATAAATGAAATATGCATGTACAGTATGTTGCCATTAGATGGGCACAATGCCGTGCATGCATGCCATGGGCTCCCTGTACACACACAGTAAATGTTAGTATGCGCTACTGTTTTAGCGTATACTCCCTGTACACACCCAGTAAATGTTAGTATGCGCTACTGTTTTAGCGTATACTCCCTGTACACACACAGTAAATGTTAGTATGCGCTACTGTTTTAGCGTATACTCCCTGTACACACACAGTAAATGTTAGTATGCGCTACTGTTTTAGCGTATACTCCCTGTACACACACAGTAAATGTTAGTATGCGCTACTGTTTGCGTATGCTAAACGACAGCCGTAATATGAAACTGCTTGCAGAGTAGTCCAAAACAAGAACCTCCTGCAAACTACAGAAAACATAGAAATATAATTTAAGAAGAAATACAACCAGATATCATCAAATCAATATTTATTTATATAACGCATTTCACAACTAGTTGTCACAATGCGCTTCACAGAAAAACCCAGCCTAACCCCCACAAGAGCAAGCCAAAGGCAACAGTGGCAAGTAAAAACTCCCTGGTGTAAATAGGAAGAAACCTTGGGAAGAACCAGACTCAAGGAGGGAACCCATCCTCCTCTGGTTGGCTCAGGGTCTAGGTCTTAATGACCAGCATTGTCAAAGCAGCCAATGTCCATGTTAATAGAATTAGCAGCTGCTATGACAGTCCAGATGGTGGGGAACCGGCCATCGATGGCGGCGGGAGCGGGTTAGGGTTAGGGGGGGTTAGGGTTAGGGTTATATAAAGCGGGCATATATAAAGCTATAGGCAATGGAATGGAATCTGTCTAATGGCAGTATGTGAGAGCTGCAGCAAATTATACCCTAACCCTAACCCCCCCTAACCCTAACCCATCCCCCCCTAACCCTTACCCTAACCCGCCCTAACCCTTACCCTAACCCCCCCTAACCCTTAACCTAACCCCCCCTAACCCTAACCCATCCCCCCCTAACCCTTACCCTAACCCCCCCTAACCCTAACCCTAACCCCCCCTAACCCTAACCCATCCCCCCCTAACCCTTACCCTAACCCCCCCTAACCCTAACCCTAACCCCCCCTAACCCTTACCCTAACCCCCCCTAACCCTAACCCATCCCCCCCTAACCCTTACCCTAACCCCCCCTAACCCTAACCCTAACCCCCCCTAACCCTTACCCTAACCCCCCTAACCCTAACCCTAACCCCCCCTAACCCTTACCCTAACCCCCCCTAACCCTTACCCTAACTCTACAGTCATCCTCCTCCAAAAGCACTAAAAACAGCACTCCAGCGATATCTCCTTTGATGTATGCTCTGTAATGTAAACTTCTTTCATACAGAAAAACACAGTAAACTAAATACTATGCACAACAGATAAATGTGGCAACTGAGGACACGTTAAATAGAAGGTACACCAATGAGAAAAAAACATTGAGAAAAAAAATGACAAAGAATAATTTGAAGGAAATCCCTGCGGGATTAGACCTGACAAAAATTATTAAGGTAGGCAAACATTTACTACTTTGTTCTCCACAAGATTCCTCCTGTGCAGTGCGCTATCGCTGATACTACAGCTGTACAAATGTGCTGCGAGATCAAACATCACACAGTCCTGGCAGAGCTTATGAATCAGACCAGACTACCTGTGATACTGTATCAGCTCAACCCAAATGATCAGATTCTGTATTCTTCACACAGAAGTCCACACCGTTTCAAAATATAAAAGATAAATGAAGTTGGCGCCAAACATGGGCCTCATTATATACTATTCCCACTATAATTATTCCCACTATAAATTTCAAAGTTCAATCTGCAACTGCAGCCATATTCATGCACAAATTGGCCATTTGGGAAAGTGTACTGACATCCACAGTCAGTTAGACCTTTCATATGGAGCTTTGACATGCAGTTGGCTGATTGACCAGCTGGGGTCACGAGAGCAGTGACAGCTCAAGACTTTCTTCTGCCCTGGGAGAGAGCAAACGAGGAGGGTGGGGGGTGGTCATGGAAGGGTTGGTAGCGACTCCTAAATGACTGAACACTCCCATTCTCTGGGCCCATTCACCACAGCGAGGTGCCTTAACAGAGACTCATCCATTCACCACAGCATAGTGCCTTAACCGAGACTCATCCATTCACCACAGCATAGTGCCTTAACCGAGACTCATCCATTCACCACAGCATAGTGCCTTAACCGAGACTCATCCATTCACCACAGCATAGTGCCTTAACCGAGACTCATCCATTCACCACAGCGAGGTGCCTTAACCAAGACTCATCCATTCACCACAGCATAGTGCCTTAACCGAGACTCATCCATTCACCACAGCATAGTGCCTTAACCGAGACTCATTCATTCACCACAGCATAGTGCCTTAACTGAGACTCATCCATTCACCACAGCATAGTGCCTTAACCGAGACTCATCCATTCACCACAGCATAGTGCCTTAACCGAGACTCATCCATTCACCACAGCATAGTGCCTTAACCGAGACTCATCCATTCACCACAGCATAGTGCCTTAACCGAGACTCATCCATTCACCACAGCGTAGTGCCTTAACCGAGACTCATCCATTCACCACAGCATAGTGCCTTAACTGAGACTCATCCATTCACCACAGCATAGTGCCTTAACCGAGACTCATCCATTCACCACAGCATAGTGCCTTAACTGAGACTCATCCATTCACCACAGCATAGTGCCTTAACCGAGACTCATCCATTCACCACAGCATAGTGCCTTAACCGAGACTCATCCATTCACCACAGCATAGTGCCTTAACTGAGACTCATCCATTCACCACAGCATAGTGCCTTAACTGAGACTCATCCATTCACCACAGCGTAGTGCCTTAACCAAGACTCATCCATTCACCACAGCATAGTGCCTTAACCGAGACTCATCCATTCACCACAGCATAGTGCCTTAACTGAGACTCATCCATTCACCACAGCATAGTGCCTTAACCGAGACTCATCCATTCACCACAGCATAGTGCCTTAACCAAGACTCATCCATTCACCACAGCAGAGTGCATTAACCAAGACTCATCCATTCACCACAGCATAGTGCCTTAACCAAGACTCATCCATTCACCAGAGCATAGTGCCTTAACCGAGACTCATCCATTCACCACAGCATAGTGCCTTAACCAAGACTCATCCATTCACCACAGCATAGTGCCTTAACAGAGACTCATCCATTCACCACAGCGAGGTGCCTTAACCGAGACTCATCCATTCACCACAGCATAGTGCCTTAACCGAGACTCATCCATTCACCACAGCGAGGTGCCTTAACCGAGACTCATCCATTCACCACAGCATAGTGCCTTAACTGAGACTCATCCATTCACCACAGCATAGTGCCTTTACTGAGACTCATCCATTCACCACAGCATAGTGCCTTAACCGAGACTCATCCATTCACCACAGCATAGTGCCTTAACCGAGACTCATCCATTCACCAGAGCATAGTGCCTTTACTGAGACTCATCCATTCACCACAGCATAGTGCCTTAACTGAGACTCATCCATTCACCACAGCGTAGTGCCTTAACCAAGACTCATCCATTCACCACAGCATAGTGCCTTAACCGAGACTCATCCATTCACCAGAGCATAGTGCCTTAACCGAGACTCATCCATTCACCACAGCATAGTGCCTTAACCAAGACTCATCCATTCACCACAGCATAGTGCCTTAACCGAGACTCATCCATTCACCACAGCATAGTGCCTTAACTGAGACTCATCCATTCACCACAGCATAGTGCCTTTACTGAGACTCATCCATTCACCACAGCATAGTGCCTTAACCGAGACTCATCCATTCACCACAGCATAGTGTCTTAACCGAGACTCATCCATTCACCACAGCGTAGTGTCTTAACCAAGACTCATCCATTCACCACAGCATAGTGCCTTAACCGAGACTCATCCATTCACCACAGCATAGTGCCTTAGCCGAGACTCATCCATTCACCACAGCATAGTGTCTTAACCAAGACTCATCCATTCACCACAGCATAGTGCCTTAACCAAGACTCATCCATTCACCACAGCATAGTGCCTTAACCCAGGGGTTCCCAAACCGGTCCTGGGGGACCCCTGTGTATGCTGATTTTCGTTGCAACCACAGTTGCAATCCCAGAATTTTAACAAGCTGTTAATTTTTCTTAATTAGGTGCTTTTCATGTTTGGAGGAATTATTCGCCCTCTTAAGACTCATTATGTCAGAAATAGCTATGCATGCCATGTAGAACAAACTCCCCATGTTCACGTTGTGCTTATTGTGCTATATTGCAACAATTACATAGAAAGAGGTTACAAAATAATGTATTTTCACTCAAATTAAAGAGTGAAGTGAATCAATAGGCTCCTAATTAGGTTGTTGAACACATGTGTTTAGCTCAATTTTTTCTTTAAGCTTATTAACACAATGCAGGTTTGGCTCGTTATCATTTGCTTTGTGTTTGAATTCTTCATTATCTACCAAATGGTTAGTTTTAGTGGCCATGTGTCCACACTTTCACCAATTAGGAGCCTATTGATTCAAATCAGTTTTTAAATGGATCTGTTAAATAATTTTCTTATCTTTTTAAAATAATATAGCACAATAAGCACAATGTGAACATGGGGTGTTTATTCTACATGGCATCCATAGCTATTTCTGATATAATGTGGCTTAAGAGGGTGAATAATTCCTCCAAACATGAAAATCACCTAATTAAGAAACATTAACAGGTTGTTAAATTTATGGGATTGCAACTGCGGTTGCAACGAAAACAAGCATACACAGGGGTCCCCCAGGACCGGTTTGGGAACCCCTGCCTTAACCGAGACTCATCCATTCACCACAGCATAGGGCCTTAACAGAGACTCATCCATTCACCACAGTGAGGTGCCTTAACCGAGACTCATCCATTCACCACAGTGAGGTGCCTTAACCAAGACTCATCCATTCACCAGAGCATAGTGCCTTAACCGAGACTCATCCATTCACCAGAGCATAGTGCCTTAACCGAGACTCATCCATTCACCACAGCATAGTGCCTTAACCGAGACTCATCCATTCACCACAGCATAGTGCCTTAACCGAGACTCATCCATTCACCACAGCATAGGGCCTTAACAGAGACTCATCCATTCACCACAGCATAGGGCCTTAACAGAGACTCATCCATTCACCACAGCATAGGGCCTTAACCGAGACTCATCCATTCACCACAGCATAGGGCCTTAACCGAGACTCATCCATTCACCACAGCATAGGGCCTTAACAGAGACTCATCCATTCACCACAGCATAGGGCCTTAACAGAGACTCATCCATTCACCACAGCATAGGGCCTTAACCGAGACTCATCCATTCACCACAGCATAGTGCCTTAACCGAGACTCATCCATTCACCACAGCATAGGGCCTTAACAGAGACTCATCCATTCACCACAGCATAGTGCCTTAACCGAGACTCATCCATTCACCACAGCATAGTGCCTTAACAGAGACTCATCCATTCACCACAGCATAGTGCCTTAACAGAGACTCATCCATTCACCACAGCATAGTGCCTTAACCAAGACTCATCCATTCACCAGAGCATAGTGCCTTAACCGAGACTCATCCATTCACCACAGCATAGTGCCTTAACCGAGACTCATCCATTCACCACAGCATAGGGCCTTAACAGAGACTCATCCATTCACCACAGCATAGGGCCTTAACCGAGACTCATCCATTCACCACAGCATAGGGCCTTAACAGAGACTCATCCATTCACCACAGCATAGGGCCTTAACAGAGACTCATCCATTCACCACAGCATAGGGCCTTAACCGAGACTCATCCATTCACCACAGCATAGTGCCTTAACCGAGACTCATCCATTCACCACAGCATAGTGCCTTAACCGAGACTCATCCATTCACCACAGCATAGTGCCTTAACCAAGACTCATCCATTCACCACAGCATAGTGCCTTAACCGAGACTCATCCATTCACCACAGCATAGTGCCTTAACTGAGACTCATCCATTCACCACAGCATAGTGCCTTTACTGAGACTCATCCATTCACCACAGCATAGTGCCTTAACCGAGACTCATCCATTCACCACAGCATAGTGTCTTAACCGAGACTCATCCATTCACCACAGCGTAGTGTCTTAACCAAGACTCATCCATTCACCACAGCATAGTGCCTTAACCGAGACTCATCCATTCACCACAGCATAGTGCCTTAGCCGAGACTCATCCATTCACCACAGCATAGTGTCTTAACCAAGACTCATCCATTCACCACAGCATAGTGCCTTAACCAAGACTCATCCATTCACCACAGCATAGTGCCTTAACCCAGGGGTTCCCAAACCGGTCCTGGGGGACCCCTGTGTATGCTGATTTTCGTTGCAACCACAGTTGCAATCCCAGAATTTTAACAAGCTGTTAATTTTTCTTAATTAGGTGCTTTTCATGTTTGGAGGAATTATTCGCCCTCTTAAGACTCATTATGTCAGAAATAGCTATGCATGCCATGTAGAACAAACTCCCCATGTTCACGTTGTGCTTATTGTGCTATATTGCAACAATTACATAGAAAGAGGTTACAAAATAATGTATTTTCACTCAAATTAAAGAGTGAAGTGAATCAATAGGCTCCTAATTAGGTTGTTGAACACATGTGTTTAGCTCAATTTTTTCTTTAAGCTTATTAACACAATGCAGGTTTGGCTCGTTATCATTTGCTTTGTGTTTGAATTCTTCATTATCTACCAAATGGTTAGTTTTAGTGGCCATGTGTCCACACTTTCACCAATTAGGAGCCTATTGATTCAAATCAGTTTTTAAATGGATCTGTTAAATAATTTTCTTATCTTTTTAAAATAATATAGCACAATAAGCACAATGTGAACATGGGGTGTTTATTCTACATGGCATCCATAGCTATTTCTGATATAATGTGGCTTAAGAGGGTGAATAATTCCTCCAAACATGAAAATCACCTAATTAAGAAACATTAACAGGTTGTTAAATTTATGGGATTGCAACTGCGGTTGCAACGAAAACAAGCATACACAGGGGTCCCCCAGGACCGGTTTGGGAACCCCTGCCTTAACCGAGACTCATCCATTCACCACAGCATAGGGCCTTAACAGAGACTCATCCATTCACCACAGTGAGGTGCCTTAACCGAGACTCATCCATTCACCACAGTGAGGTGCCTTAACCAAGACTCATCCATTCACCAGAGCATAGTGCCTTAACCGAGACTCATCCATTCACCAGAGCATAGTGCCTTAACCGAGACTCATCCATTCACCACAGCATAGTGCCTTAACCGAGACTCATCCATTCACCACAGCATAGTGCCTTAACCGAGACTCATCCATTCACCACAGCATAGGGCCTTAACAGAGACTCATCCATTCACCACAGCATAGGGCCTTAACAGAGACTCATCCATTCACCACAGCATAGGGCCTTAACCGAGACTCATCCATTCACCACAGCATAGGGCCTTAACCGAGACTCATCCATTCACCACAGCATAGGGCCTTAACAGAGACTCATCCATTCACCACAGCATAGGGCCTTAACAGAGACTCATCCATTCACCACAGCATAGGGCCTTAACCGAGACTCATCCATTCACCACAGCATAGTGCCTTAACCGAGACTCATCCATTCACCACAGCATAGGGCCTTAACAGAGACTCATCCATTCACCACAGCATAGGGCCTTAACCGAGACTCATCCATTCACCACAGCATAGGGCCTTAACAGAGACTCATCCATTCACCACAGCATAGGGCCTTAACAGAGACTCATCCATTCACCACAGCATAGGGCCTTAACAGAGACTCATCCATTCACCACAGCATAGGGCCTTAACCGAGACTCATCCATTCACCACAGCATAGGGCCTTAACAGAGACTCATCCATTCACCACAGCATAGGGCCTTAACAGAGACTCATCCATTCACCACAGCATAGGGCCTTAACCGAGACTCATCCATTCACCACAGCATAGTGCCTTAACCGAGACTCATCCATTCACCACAGCATAGGGCCTTAACAGAGACTCATCCATTCACCACAGCATAGTGCCTTAACCGAGACTCATCCATTCACCACAGCATAGTGCCTTAACAGAGACTCATCCATTCACCACAGCATAGTGCCTTAACAGAGACTCATCCATTCACCACAGCATAGTGCCTTAACCAAGACTCATCCATTCACCAGAGCATAGTGCCTTAACCGAGACTCATCCATTCACCACAGCATAGTGCCTTAACCGAGACTCATCCATTCACCACAGCATAGGGCCTTAACAGAGACTCATCCATTCACCACAGCATAGGGCCTTAACCGAGACTCATCCATTCACCACAGCATAGGGCCTTAACAGAGACTCATCCATTCACCACAGCATAGGGCCTTAACAGAGACTCATCCATTCACCACAGCATAGGGCCTTAACCGAGACTCATCCATTCACCACAGCATAGTGCCTTAACCGAGACTCATCCATTCACCACAGCATAGTGCCTTAACCGAGACTCATCCATTCACCACAGCATAGGGCCTTAACAGAGACTCATCCATTCACCACAGCATAGGGCCTTAACAGAGACTCATCCATTCACCACAGCATAGTGCCTTAACCGAGACTCATCCATTCACCACAGCATAGGGCCTTAACAGAGACTCATCCATTCACAACAGCATAGTGCCTTAACTGAGACTCATCCATTCACCACAGCATAGTGCCTTAGCCGAGATTCATCCATTCACCACAGCGAGGTGCCTTAACCAAGACTCATCCATTCACCACAGCATAGTGCCTTAACCGAGACTCATCCATTCACCACAGCATAGTGCCTTAACCGAGACTCATCCATTCACCACAGCATAGTGCCTTAACTGAGACTCATCCATTCACCACAGCGAGGTGCCTTAACCAAGACTCATCCATTCACCGCAGCATAGGGCCTTAACCAAGACTCATCCATTCAGCACAGCATAGAGCCTTAACCGAGACATTTTTGAACTGCCAAACCTATTTCCAGAACTCAATTTAATGATTCAATATAATTATTAATAAATACTAAAATATTCTACTTGCTGAACAGATATTCAGATGTGACATAACGATGCAACAAATCTTCTGCTTTTTTAATGAATGTTCATAAAGGGGTGGGCCACAGACCACAACTCCATAACTGGTGCATCGGTTTCGATATGGCCGGAATCATTGGAAATGCCCATCATCCTAAATGTGGTAGTTTAAGGCTTTCTGCCAGAACCTCTTGGCTAACACAGGTAGGAAAACAAAGTACATAGACTCAAGTGATAAATTATGTCTGACGATATTCAAAAAGCATGAAATGGGAGTCTATTAGCTCTATGGTTCTTCCATCCTCTGTGCTTCTTTCTCTAGGAAGCGCTTGACTGGTCATGGAATATTCTTGTGCTGTCTTAGTGTAAACCATGGATATTGTGTATTTGGCTGAATCTCTTTGTGAATGTTTATAGAGAGACAGAAAATGAACAAAAAAAGCTTTAATGGCAGCCACATGTTGAATAAAGGCTCAGTAAGTAGAATACATATGTGATGTGTTACAGTTTTTTTACGATTGCTTTGACTCATTTTGCACAGCAGAATTTCAATGTACAAAACTCAAAATGCAAAGTGCCAAACTGACTTTCAAAATTCATACTCTAAGACACTACATCCTATGCTGGCATACAAAGTGTAAAACTGTTAACGCAAAGTGCTAAACTGACATGCAGAATTCTTACCTTAAGTCACTACATCCTATGATGACATACAAAGTGTAAAACTGTTAACGCAAAGTGCTAAACTGACTTGCAGAATTCTTACCTTAGGACACTACATCCTAAGGACATCCTAAACTGTTAATACAAAGTGCCAAACTCTAAATCATATGCTCCATTCTCAGAATACAGCCACCTAATATTACAACAATGTTCAAATGTTTATTACTACAAATGCAGATCACTAAATCAATTCAACAGGTGTTTGTAGTCATGTCTCAGTACTTCCAACAACCTTGCCCAGGTGAGTAGCATTGCAACACAATTGATAATATCTTCACCACAACAAAAAAAGGCTGCTTAGAAACCTGAATGGCAGTTTCTGACAACATGGAGCAGGTCAGTGAGGTTGAGGTTGGTAACGAACGACAGGGTCATGGTCGTGGTCGTGGTCATGGTCGTGGACCATGTACAGTAAATATACAGTATATAGGCAATAGGTACTGTACATGCCTAGTTTGCCTAGACCCAGTCCTGAGACCATTGGGCAGGCCCACACACATCCATCCTTGATTGGTCAGCCTGACCCTCTGCTGGGGGCATAGTACAACTCCGTGCGCCTCATACATTTTCTGGATGGGCTGTACAACCGTCTCGTACAGCCAAATGCTCAGATGGTGTTCATCATTGTCTGGGACAATGTAAACTTCTATCGTGCATTGGCTGTGCAAGACTGGTTTACAGCCCATCCATAGTTCCGATTCCAATTCCTTCCACCTTACTCCCCCTTTCTGAACCCCATCAAGGAGTTTTTCTCGGCCTGGTGGTGGAAGGAATACGATAGGTGTCCATATGAGCAGGAAACGCTCCTTCAGGCCATGGGCATGCGATGACATTACAGCCCAGCAGTGTCAGGGGTGGATAAGGCACTCAAAGCTTTTACCAGTGCTGTCTTGCCAATGAAGACATCAGATGCAACGTTGACAAAATTCTGTGGCCAAATGCAGCGGAGAGGCAAAATGCTGGTTAAGCACAGAGAAGCAGTTTTTTTTTTTTTTACTTTACAGTAAAGTTTGTTGTTACTGTAACTGTTTTTGCTTTTAGTGTTGTTTTTGTTTTTACTGTACAATACAGTTGAGTTTACAGTACTGCATTACTGTATGATTTTTCTTTAATGATTAAACTTCCTATAATCTAATCTAATATTTTGTTTGTCTTTCATAAAAACACAAGCGCAAAACTGCAGTCTATCACAGGGGATGCTTGCTGTACATAATTTCAAGCATTTATGAGGAAATTACCATTGCATAGTCTTTTTTGGTAACAAGTATTTTGTATTTGATCACATTATTTGATAATGGCCGTTGTATTTGAAAATGCACCAATAATTAAACTTCAACGATAAACATATCCACTGTTCTGACACTATGATAAACTTTAGCATGAAATACAATCTAATTTGGTTCAGTTGTTTATATTGTGCATGCTATAAATTATTTTGAGCCCAAGATTAGGAGTATAGCATTTTGCGTTATGACCAAAAAACACTTTCAAACTCTTTTTTTATCAGAAGGATTTTGTGTTTGGCAGCATTATATCATGATGACTGTTGTATATTGAAAATGCAGCAATGTTTTAACTTCATTGTTTGAAATATCTAATGTTCTGGTGCTGTGATAAACTTTTGCATATAATATTTTCTGATTTGACACTGGTATTTTTATTTTGCATGCTATATTACATTTTGAACCCAAAATGAGCAGTATAGCATTCTGTGTTAAGAGTTTTGCACATTGAAACTCTGTTGTGCAAAATGAGTCAAAGCAATCGAAAAAAACTGTAATGCTGACAGTGTGTGTGTGTGTGTGTCTGTTAATGCTGACAGAGTGTGTGTGTGTGTGTGTGTGTGTGTGTGTGTGTGTGTTACTGCTGACAGAGTGTGTGTGTGTGTGTGTGTGTGTGTGTGTGTGTGCGTGTGTGTTAACGCTGACATAGTGGGTGTGTGTCTGTGTGTGTGTTAATGCTGACAGAGCCATTGATGCCATATATGGAACATTTGTGTTACAGGTGAAGAATCCAGTGTTAATACTGCACTTACTTCAAAGACCTGTCTCTATGGTAACAACTTCATTATTGAATTCATGTGGATATTCTTCGCAGAGATGGGGGAGGGAAAATCAGTCCTGAAAATATTCTGATAAACATGAATATTTTCTCTCTGTACTATGGTTTAAATGGTATACGCTCTCTCTATGGTATGGGTTAAATGGTATACACTCGCTCTGTGTATGGGTTAAATGGTATACACGCTCTCTGTGGTATGGATTAAATGCTATACTCTCTTCCTGTGGTATGGGTTAAATGGTATACACTCGCTCTGTGTATGGGTTAAATGGTATACACGCTCTCTGTGGTATGGATTAAATGCTATACTCTCTTCCTGTGGTATGGGTTAAATGGTATACACTCTCTCTGTGGTATGGGTTAAATGCTATACTCTCTTCCTGTGGTATGGGTTAAATGGTATACACTCGCTCTGTGTATGGGTTAAATGGTATACACGCTCTCTGTGGTATGGATTAAATGCTATACTCTCTTCCTGTGGTATGGGTTAAATGGTATACACTCGCTCTGTCGTATGGGTTAAATGGTATACACGCTCTCTGTGGTATGGATAAAATGGTATACACTCTCTCTGTGGTATGGATTAAATGGTATACTCTCTCTCTGTGGTATGAGCTAAATGGTATACACTCTCTCTGTGGTATGGGTTAAATGGTATACACTCTCTCTGTGGTATGGGTTAAATGGTATACTCTCTCTCTGTGGTATGGGTTAAATGGTATACACTCTCTCTGTGGTATGGGTTAAATGGTATACACTCTCTCTGTATGGATTAAATGGTATACACTCTCTCTGTGGTATGGGTTAAATGGTATACTCTCTCTCTGTGGTATGGGCTAAATGGTATACTCTCTCTCTGTGGTATGGGTTAAATGGTATACACTCTCTCTGTGGTATGGCTTAAATGGTATACTCTCTCTCTGTGGTATGGGTTAAATGGTATACTCTCTCTCTGTGGTATGGGTTAAATGGTATACTCTCTCTGTGGTATGGGTTAAATGGTATACACTCTCTCTGTGGTATGTGTTAAATGGTATACACTCTCTCTGTGGTATGGGTTAAATGGTATACTATCTCTCTGTGGTATGGGTTAAATGGTATACTCTCTCTCTGTGGTATGGGTTAAATGGTATACACTCTCTCTGTGGTATGGGTTAAATGGTATACACTCTCTCTGTGGTATGGGTTAAATGGTATACTCTCTGTGGTATGGGTTAAATGGTATACACTCTCTCTGTGGTATGGGTTAAATGGTATACTCTCTCTCTGTGGTATGGGTTAAATGGTATACTCTCTCTCTGTGGTATGAGCTAAATGGTATACTCTCTATCTGTGGTATGGGTTAAATGGTATACACTCTCTCTGTGGTATGGGTTAAATGGTATACTCTCTCTCTGTGGTATGGGTTAAATGGTATACACTCTCTCTGTGGTATGGGTTAAATGGTATACTCTCTCTCTGTGGTATGGGTTATATGGTATACACTCTCTCTGTGGTATGGGTTAAATGGTATACTCTCTCTCTGTGGTATGGGTTAAATGGTATACTCTCTCTCTGTGGTATGGGTTAAATGGTATACTCTCTCTCTGTGGTATGGGTTAAATGGTATACTCTCTCTCTGTGGTATGGGTTAAATGGTATACACTCTGATCATATGTGGATTCATATGAGATGGAGGACCTTAATGCAAAAGACCATTTAAATTCAGCATTAACTGCACAATATCACTTAGTATTCAAATAGCATATGGCTGCTGAATGAACTAATTCCAGCACTGGAAGGTGATCGAATACACTTACATTACTTATAAGCACATTATGTCATTGTAGCAAGAATGATAAAGACTATTTTCATATTGAGACATACCAAACATTTTTGCTGTTCAACAGAAGCTGTACAGATAGAAATAAAAAAGATGATAACTGACATTTGTACATGTGTAATATGAGATTTACACACTGGAGACTATGCTCTCATATTACAGTACAAATGACAGCAAATCTTCACAAATTATTGCAGTCAGCACACAAAAGCGTAAACTTTAAGAATCTGGCTCAAAAGTGTCTCTAGTGGTAAAACATTGGGTACTGCACGTTCAATCTGTGATTGGCCAGAAATTTCCTCCAGCTGAGGTATTCCTCCGGTGACGAAATAGAAACATGTACAGCTATGCCCACCGATAGTTTGGTAGCTACACCCTGAAGTTTTGGAGCGAGGGCAGGCAGCGCAGTGGTTGATCAATTATAAATCTAATTATAACTGTGCTAATTCTATAAATGTTGTACAGCCACTCCAAACACCAAATAACAGGGCCCTCTGCTGAGTATAAAATAAATCTACCATGTTCCCATGATTGATTATTTTGCGTCCCTGGTTTGACTGACATTTCCAGTAAAACAATTTCCACATCTCAACACTGAAGGATCTGTTTATCGGCACACAAAAAGGGCTGACTTTCAGACACCCACATTTATTCTATTTAACATATTTGAATTCAAGTTAGAAGCCAACGGTCATCAATGTAGCAACCGTGGTCACACAGAATTATATGACAATGCATCGTACTTAGACTTGCAAGCATTCTATTTCCATTTCTTTACAAAGGTAAATCTCAACTCATAGCAAAATGACAATGAAAAAAATAATAACTGAAATAATACTTTTGTGAAATTATTGTTAAAACCTGTTGCTGTTACAATATAATTTGCTTTGATGTGAAACAAGATGAAAATTGCTTGCATACTAAAGAGCAGATCCATTGCGATAAAAAACGAAGACGCCAGGGATATTAAAATAGAACTAAAACAGGCTGTGACTCACATACTGGTGCCCACTTCAGAAGCTGCATTTATTTACATTAAGCTTAGTTCTGCTGGTTTGGCACCAAGAGGTGTATATCACAACCTAAAGTAAAAAGAACCACCAGCACAAACCTAAACTGAGCCCTACAGACAATACTGAGAAGCAGTACAGGAGAGAAACTAAATGGACAGTGAATTTAAAACATAGGAACAAATATTTACTGAAACTGGAGGGGGGCATTATTTCTCAAAATAAAATGATATTATAAACATAGCTGTAACCAATGAATATTGTGAGATAAGGCATGTACTACTACTATAACTACTACTCTCAGGGCGCACATCAGTGCTTTGCTGGGGCCTGGCTCTGTTCTGATTCCCCCTCATAGCGTTGAGCACTCCCGTTGTATCAACTGGTTTTGCAGCCATTCTCCTCTGTTGCATTTCTATGTGTTTCTGAACTTGCAGTAAAGGGTTAGGGTTAGGGTAAGGTTAGGGTTAGGGTTAGGGTTACATTTGCTTTGTATGTTTCTTCTCTGGCAGCACATTTCCTCTCTTGTGTTTGTTTTAGCTTTTTGTGTTTTGAAATCTGCATTATTTTGTGATTTGGAGCATGATTCCATTGATGTTTGTGCTTTCGCTTTTGAAGCACGATTGTCCTTGTGGGCCACCATACATGAAGCCAATATATGCTTTCATTGTGCGTGCCGTGAGCTTCAACAATAACCAGAGAAAATTTGTGACAAATCTGTAATGGCTGTTATCAAGACAAACTCAAGGCTAAGACTGAACTGTATGTTTTTAGCCTTTAGTTTGTTTTCATGATTGAAGAATGACAGGAAGAAATATTGAGAGAGGTATTGAAAGGGGTTAGGGTTAGAAAAGAAAGGGGGATTGAAATGGAAAGACAGTGAAAGGGGGATTGAAAGGGGGATTGAAATGGAAAGACAGAGAAAGGGGACGTGCATTATGCCTGTCTGTGTGTGGTCTAGGAAAGGGCAATATGGCGGTTTCTCAAAGACACATCCTGCCTAATCCCTCCTTTATGTCCAGTAGAAAGAATTACTCACAGAATTAATCCATTCAGGGTCAGTGAGCCAACTAGTGTCTTTGGAGCTTGAACTGATTGTGACCCTAAAACATGAATACCAAACATCGCTTCTCTGCTCCCTCATCACAGGGAAACAGCAACACCAATGCATCAGGCCATCAAACAGAAAACCTTACTGTTATGCATTCAGAGGGATTAAATAATTGTGTTGAATAACTAAATCAGATTCCTAAATCTGTACATAAATGATTACTGCAGAAACCATCATTAAGAGTTGTGCTCACTGAGAGGTTGAGAAAAGTGTTCTTACCACTGGCAGGAGGGAGTAGCGGATGCAGAATCCCGGTTCTGAAGGAAAGTATTCATCTGATATGAAGCGTATCCTAATCTGGCTCCCTTTGGACACCTGGGTCTCCGGGATTGGTTGAGATCCACACCATCGACCCAGTATAGCGCCCTCGCCAGGCTCCTCAATCTCTACAAAGTCATACCTGAAAATGACAAAGAGAAGCATTTGTAAAACATGTATATGTATATTTTGAGGATATTGTGGATTGAATTGAATTAATTGTAAAAAACTTTATTTATCCCTGAGAGGCAATTCCCGAGGCAGGAGGACAATACAGACAGGAGATGTAGAGACCTTATATAACAAACAGACAGGAGATGTAGAGACCTTATATAACAAACAGACAGGAGATGTAGAGACCTTATATAACAAACAGACAGGAGATGTAGAGACCTTATATAACAAACAGACAGGAGATGTAGAGACCTTATATAACAAACAGACAGGAGATGTAGAGACCTTATATAACAAACAGACAGGAGATGTAGAGACCTTATATAACAAACAGACAGGAGATGTAGAGACCTTATATAACAAACAGACAGGAGATGTAGAGACCTTATATAACAAACAGACAGGAGATGTAGAGACCTTATATAACAAACAGACAGGAGATGTAGAGACCTTATATAACAAACAGACAGGAGATGTAGAGACCTTATATAACAAACAGACAGGAGATGTAGAGACCTTATATAACAAACAGACAGGAGATGTAGAGACCTTATATAACAAACAGACAGGAGATGTAGAGACCTTATATAACATACAGACAGGAGATGTAGAGACCTTATATAACAAACAGACAGGAGATGTAGAGACCTTATATAACAAACAGACAGGAGATGTAGAGACCTTATATAACAAACAGACAGGAGATGTAGAGACCTTATATAACAAACAGACAGGAGATGTAGAGACCTTATATAACAAACAGACAGGAGATGTAGAGACCTTATATAACATACAGACAGGAGATGTAGAGACCTTATATAACAAACAGACAGGAGATGTAGAGACCTTATATAACAAACAGACAGGAGATGTAGAGACCTTATATAACAAACAGACAGGAGATGTAGAGACCTTATATAACAAACAGACAGGAGATGTAGAGACCTTATATAACAAACAGACAGGAGATGTAGAGACCTTATATAACAAACAGACAGGAGATGTAGAGACCTTATATAACAAACAGACAGGAGATGTAGAGACCTTATATAACAAACAGACAGGAGATGTAGAGACCTTATATAACAAACAGACAGGAGATGTAGAGACCTTATATAACAAACAGACAGCGGCCAGCAGCTTCAGTTCAGTATACATGATGCTACACACTTTACTGTTATCCTACACATATGCCATTTAGCAGATGAAATGCTTAATTCTTAGATTTAAATGTTTAATAAATAAATAAATACATTGTTACAGCGATCACATACACACGGCATGAACTTTCATTTCCTGAGTCAATGTCAGAAACACCCGTGACACAGGCAGCTGTGGCCTAACCCTAACCCTCTACAAACAATGAGATCAGAGCATTGTGGCTAAATTATGTAAATTAGCTCACAGTAATGTGTGAGGGGTCTTATCTATACTGAGTATGTTTTACCATTCATATGACACTCTCATAGGGAACTGTGGCACCACTAAAGGGCATACAATGGCTGAGCTCAGCCAACCTTAGAGGCCCATCACAACATGATTATCTACAGTTTGCATTCAATTTAAGATGAACGGTACATAGCAGATACATTTTGGACAACCTTAAATGGGTAGTGAAAGAATTAAGAGCTACCATCTCTCTGTAAGTGTAACAATACTTCATGCTAAGGTGATACAGCATCTGCTTTCTAAGCAACATCATTGGTACCAAACATGAAATGTACTGACATCTGAATTTCTGGTTGCATAATGGTAGATGTCAAGTGCAAAAATTCTGACTAGTGCATTCTGGGAGGTTTTGGAATGTTCTAGCCTTCCTATGTTCTATATGTTGACAAACTTCTTAACTTTCAATTTGACACCAAACAGTTTTTACTGTTTATCTGACCTGTCTTTACAAGTTTAATATATTTAATAATATATTTCTTTCTAAATGTTATAAGGAGTTATTTTCTGAGGTTATTCCAGCTGTCCATTAGGAAGCAACAACATATTTTTTCTCACTACAAAATACAAGATTTTCCAGAAACAATTTAATGAGCGAATTTCCAACACCAATACAAAAACAAATTAAATCAGATAAATTACATTTGGAGTAAAGTATGCTCCTCTTTTTTCCATCATTAGAGTACTACAATTTTTTTCAATCGCTTTGGCACTAGTTTCAGAACCTTGATGTAATTTTTCAAATTTTCTCTAGACACAAAAATCACAACCAATTATCAAAATGCATTTTTCAAAGCTAACACTTTTTCCAATTTCTTGGATACAATACACATAAACCAAACATCATTTGTTCATTGAACTAAAATCACCTGTTCAAAATGACACAACTTAACATCAAAGTATAACCATTTCAAAATGCAATTCACACATTACATTTGAGATGACTGTCTATTCATTTCATTACAATGATCTAACTATCAATTGATACAACTGCTCAAAATGACAAGTAACTGTTGCATTACTCTTAAAGCATAGTCTTATGGAAACTGAGGAACAATATCCCATGTTCAGATCATGAAAGTTTCAGGATAATGAGATTGATTGACACCACCATTGACACCAATTTGTTACTGATGATTGATTTCACCTTGTGGTACGGGTATAAATAAGTGGCATCCACAGCAACATAGTGATACAACATGGAGCAGGCAGGTGGGCCCATAGAGGTCAAGCAGGAGGAGGAAGACGTGGTGGTCAAAGGAATGGCAGGGGACAAGCACCCCTTCTGAGAGGTGGCCATGGGCCCCGTTTGAGAGGTGTGGGGGAACGGGGTCGAGGACAAGGCCACGGACCAAGACAGCGGCAGCAACAGCAAAGAGTCTCTAATGAGATCAGAGTAATGGTTGTAGACCATGTCATAAATCATGGCATGACAATGATTGAGGCAGCTAGAATGATTCAACCAAACCTCAGAAGATCAACCGTGGCCTCAATCATCAGAACTTTCCGCAATGAGAACCGGTAAGTCTTCAGCATGCACTACAGTAAACATTACAGTACTGTAGGCTACTCTTAATTGTCAAATGACTGTACACTGCATGCCAATGTGTAGCACAGAGTAAGTAATGTGACTATGAAAATGTGTTCTACAGTATGATGGCATGTTCTTCCTGTAATTTTCCCTAAAGAATTGAGACTAGACCCAATAGTGGAGGCAGAGGACTCCTGGCAGACTCCTGACTGACGAACAAGAGCGGGCTGTGGTCAACTTGGTCCGGGCCAGAAATGATATTCGCCTTACAGAAATCAGACAGCACATCCTGGCAATGAAGACATCTTCAACAATGTGGAAGCCATAAGTTTGCCAACCATTGCACGCGTTCTGAAAAGGCACCAGGTTTCCCTAAAACAGTTGTACCGTGTGCCTTTTGAGAGAAATGCAGACAGAGTGAAGCAACTGAGGATTGAGTATGTTCAGTTTCATGATGCCTGTTTGTGAAAAATTCCCTATCATTGTATTGTAATCAATAATTCTCTTTCCAACACGTCTTTTTACATAGAGGGTGATGGCCCTGGATGCTGACGAAAACCATCACAAATTCGTTTTTGTGGATGAGGCAGGCTTCAACCTGGCCAAGACAAGGAGGAGAGGTCGGAATTTCATTGGCCAGCGGGCAACCATCCAAGTACCCGGACAACGTGGGGCCAACATCAGCATGTGTGCGGCTATATCAGAAGATGGTGTGGTGGGGCGCAGACCTCGTATTGGCGCATACAATGCAGAGCTCCTTGTTGCCTTCCTTGATGAGCTGACTCTAGTCTGTATAGCTGTTGGTGTGATATATGTCATTGTGTGGGACAATGTCAGGTTCCACCATGCTCAACTGGTGCAGACATGGTTTCAGGCCCATCCACAATTCATCACCGTGTACTTGCCCCCATACTCTCCTTTCCTAAACCCGAATTAGGAATTGTTCTCCACATGGAGGTGGAAAGTGTATGATAGGCGTCCGCATCAACAAGTGACCCTTCTCCAGGCCATGGATGACGCATGCAATGACATCACAGCAGACCAGTGTCAGGCCTGGATTCGCCATGCCCGAAGGTTCTTTCCAAGATGTTTGGCGAATGAAAACAACCATTTTGATGTGGATGAGAACCTGTGGTCAAATCCACAAGACAGGGCTGATGGGAATGATGAGTGATTGATCCTTTGTTTTGCTTTTTTTTTGTTCGATGATTCCACTGTGTCTGTGGTATTCTCTCTACTAGTCCTTTTACAGTGACATTACGTGTAGCACATGATGAAACATGTATCACATATTTTGTACTAGAATATTTAATGGTTGTACGAACAACTTAACAGTGAAACTATCTGTATCTTGTGTGTGGGTGATCTAAAGAAATGTCCCTATGGTATTTCATGATAAATGAGTTGTTTGAACCAATGATTCTGTGAGTGCAAGGTTTCTTTAAAGATATGAATACACAATGCAATGTTTTGAAAGTTGGACAGCCTGTATTACAAGTGGTGACCGTTTTGAGTTTTGTGTGAAACTAGTGCCAAAGCAATTGAAAAAAACTGTAATTATACATTATGTAGTGGAAGTGTTCTTTGTCAAGAGCCTGTGTATATTTGGCTAGTCACTATTCATTTTCATTTAACAATTAGCTATATTTCAACATGGTTTATTTCCTTTCCTCTACATTTTTCTTGACCTTTGACCTGAATTGGGTGCCTAAGGACTTCAGATGGCATAACCATAAAAAGCAGCCTTGTCCTTATTCTGTTGGCATGAGCCTGCATTCCTGGAGTCTCCAATAAAATGTCTCAGAGGTTTTTGCCAAGACTGTGGCTGCTTCTTGGATGCCTGCCAGCACAGATATTTAGCTTTAGCGAGGCTGTTTGCATTCTGAAAGCTCCAGTATTTTACATTTACAAACAGTGTGCTGGAGTATGTGAGAATGAAACAGATGGATCAAATGCGTGGGAACATACCACCCACCATCATAGTGACATATTACATTATTAATTATTAATTATTCTTAATTATATTATTCTTCTACTGTGATACCACCCAGTTTACGTTCATCGCGTTCATACATAAATTCCCACCAAGATATTAGTAGTATGACTCTTCAGGATGGAATACAACTCTAATTTACCTCAACAGTGTAACTAATTGAAACATTATACAGTATATATTGGGATTGCACTTATGGTTATTATGTAAAATATCTACCTGGGTTTACCTTAAAATTATGCACAAACATACAATTAATAACATGCAGCTGAAATTGAGATATCAGAAATCCATATCCTTTTAGGCTATACAGTATTAGAATCAGAAATCCATATCTTTTAAGGCTATACAGTATTAGTATCAGAAATCCATATCCTTTTAGGCAGTATAAGCACTTGCTCTGTTATTGTCACATACATACACCATCGGTCACCCAAAGTCTTATATTTTCTTTTCTGAACTAAATACTAAATGACATATCTTTACACAGGGTTGACCCTAGGGAATATGGGAATACTGTGGGAAACCCCCCCCCCCCCCCTCTTCATTTTCTGTGTATAAACAACTTAACTGTAAAAAGGCACTTCAAAATCCAATCTTCTGAAGGATTTTTGTGAATGCACACGTGGCACTGTCCTGCTTTGCAATTTTACTGGTTTTATTTGGGGCCATCAGAGTGTATTACAGTTTTTGCCCATTACTTGAACACTATAGACTCATGCTTAGACCAAAGTAACACAACTTGAAGTTTTTGTTACAATACCTCAAACACATGTACCCATACCTTAAACAAAAGTGCTGCTTTGCACTTTAGTTGCAATTCTGCAACACACTTACTCCTTTCTGCACACACTTGCTCCTTTATGCAACACACTTGGTCCTGCATACTACACTCTATTTCATACATAAGACACTTCGTTCAAAAATGAAATCTCAGGGTGCCATTTGGAAAACACATGTATCCAAAATACAAAACACATCGGGTAATTGCAACCACTCAGATACACACCTGAAAGTACTTACTTGCAAAACTGAACACCAATCAGCCAGCTACAAAAAGGCCTCAGTTTAGCCATTTCGAGAACTTCGCAAGCATGGATGCAGGGAGAGCGAGAGGCAGAGGTAGAGGAAGAGGAAGAGGACGAGGAAGAGGAGGAGGAAGAGGAGGACAAGGTCAAGGTCAAGGTCGAGGAGGCCATGCACGGACCACTATTTCTGATGATATAAGAGCAACTTTGGTGGACCATGTCATCAACCATGGCCTGACTATGAGGGAAGCTGGGCAGAGAGTCCACCCTAATCTAAGCCGCTTCACAGTGGCATCCATAATACAGTTTTTTTTGATTGCATAAACACTAAAATCAAAAGTATTACACAATTATCAAAACCTTACACTCAAGGAGCAAAACATCGGCCCAGATTTGCACCACTATAAGCACAATGTCAGCCTCACACGTTTTGCAAAACAATACACACAGTGATTTGCAAAACACTAAACACACTTGTATACATTAGACACAGAAGTATATCATGATGTCACTTCCTTGCAATTCCAAAGCACTGACTGTCAAATTACCACACATATGAGCCAATTGGTTAAACACAGCCATCATGTGCGCAAACACATGATTGCTTAATTGTAGACACACCAATCAGGTTTAAGGACTATAAAAATGCAGCAGGTGAGTTCACCTGTCTTCAACCAAAATGGAAGGAGTCAGAAAAAGAAGAGTGAGGGTGAGAGGGGGAATCCACGGAGGAGGAGAAGGAGGTAGAGGAAGAGGAAGACCTGAAGCAGGAGGAGAACGTGCTCAAAGAAGAAGAGGACCAAATTTATCAAATGAAAACACTAGTTGACCATGTCGTGAACCACGGATTGACGCTGAGGGACGCTGGACTAAGAGTTCAGCCAAATCTTAGCAGATATACAGTGGCATCTGTCATTAGGACATTTCGACAAGAAAACAGGTTAAAAAAAATCAGGTTCAAATGAAACAACTTTATCAAGTGCCTTTTGAGCGGAATTCAGAGAGGGTCAAACAGCTGCGGCATGAGTATGTGGAGGTATGTATTGTTCACTTTAGCACTGTGATGTTGCATACTGCACACGTAACCTTTTTACATGTAAATTTACTGTATACTAAATCTATGCTGAACTACACAATCTTGTCTTTCACTGTATTTCAGAGAGTTTTACAGATGGATGCTGAGGAAATCCCGCATGAATTCATATACATAGATGAGGCAGGGTTCAACCTCAACAAAAGCAAGAAGGAGAGGCAGAAATATCATTGGCCACAGGGCTATAATCAATGTCCCAGGGCAACGTGGGGGTAACATCACCCTTTGCGCTGCCATTACACAGAATGGGGTCCTCCTCCGTCATGCCAATATGGGCCCTTACAACACACCTCACATTATCACATTTTTGGACCGATTGCACAACATCGTTACAACAGTAAACCAAACGCACCAGATGCAATACATTGTCATCTGGGACAATGTGTAATTCCACCGCTCTGCTCTGGTCCAGAACTGGTTTCAACACCATCTACAGTACTATACCTTCCACCATACTCTCCGTTTCTAAACCCAATCGAAGAGTTTTTCTCGGCATGGCGGTGGAGGGTTTACGATCTCCGGCCCCAGGCTCAGGTACCCCTCATTCAGGCCATGGAGGAGGCCTGTGACCAAATCGATGCCGCAGCTGTGCAAGGATGGATTCGACATTCAAGACGGTTCTTCCCACGTTGTCTTGCCAATGAGGATATCGCCTGTGATGTTGATGAAATTCTCTGGCCACATCCAGCTAGGCGAAGAGATAATGTCTAGTATTTTCTGTACTGTATTTTCAGTTTTTTTCAGATTTTCTTTTTTTACTGTAATTGTAACCTGTATTGGATACAGTATTTTATGTTTGTCTGATATTTGCTGAGCTTAGTGTTATGCACACTACTGTAGTAGCATGAAAACTGGGACATGTTTTGTTGTGATTCTCCATGTTGACATGTTGACTGATTTGGGGATATGGAGAGAAATAAATTATATTTTCATCAGTCTGCAGCATTGGTCTTGTGTAGTGTTTGGTGAATTTATTGTATATTTGCACTTTCTCTGTGTACTTCACTTACAGTACTCTAATCACTGAGAATTAGAATTGCTAAAAGTGTTTTAGGTTAGCAACAGCAGTGTGTAACTGGTTCAAACAGAATTAAGTCATATGAAATGTGTGTGTTTCATATGGTAACAAAATATGGTTTTTATAAATTAGTGTATAGTTTTTACAAGAGTGTTTCATTTAGCAAAGGATCTGAGGTGTTCTGCTAATTGGGTGTGTGGTTGTGCTAATTGTGTGTAGTGTTTTGAAAAACCGGGCCCTGTTTTCAAAATCGTGCTTACAGTTTTTCACAATTGTTTAAACACATTAATTGGAACATCAGACACAATGTGCACAACCTGAAACTCATGTACCAACTGCCAAACCAATTATGCTGAACTCCAAGCACATTTTCTGCTTTAGACTCAGATTCCCATTCCAAACCACACATTTTTCACAACACTACACACAATTCTCTATATCTTGCACACTCTTCCTGAATTCCCTCTCTTGGTTTTCACACAGAACACACTGCCAATCATATTTCTAAACTCCAAAGGCTGTTGTGCAATTAGAAATCAGCAATTTGCTATAGAAGGGTCACAGATGAACTCCTGGTTTGTTTGGAGAACAATGGATGGTGGCAACATTGAAGAGAGAGGTGAGCAGCAAGGCAGAGGAGTGAGAGTAAGAGGAGGAAGAGGACAAGGAGGAGAAGGAAGAGGAGGAGGAGGAAGAGGACAAGGAGGAGGAGGAGGAGGAGGAAGAGGACAAGGAGGAGCAGGACAAGGAGGAGGAAGAGGAGGACAAGGAGGAGCAGGACAAGGAGGAGGAGGTGGAGGAGGAGGAAGAGGAGGACAAGGAGGAGAAAGGAGAAGAACCATAATCTCTGATGAGATTAGGGCCACTGTCATTGATCATGTGGTCAACCATGGTTTGCCCATGAGGGAGGCTGGCCAGAGGGTCCAACCCAACTTGAGTCGCTTCTCGGTTGCCTCAATAATTCGGACTTTCAGAAATGAGCATAGGTAAGAAACCTACTCGCCTTACTGTAGTACTGCATATCAATACAGTATTCAATTAGTGTTGCAAGGACCTTGCTGTATTTGTATCTATTTGTATCATTTGCAGAACTGCAAGATTACCACAATGTGGTGGGAGAGGAAGACTCCTCACAGATGAGCAGGAGACTGCAGTAGTCAACATGGTGCTGGCGAACAATGTCATAACCCTCCGACAAATCCAAGATGCAATCATTGCAGACCAACACTTATTCCAAAATATAGCAACAGTGAGTTTATCCACACTGGACCGTGTTCTCCAACGCAATTCCATGAGGATGAAGCAGATGTACAGGGTTCCTTTTGACAGGAACACTGACAGAATCAAGGAGATTCGCCATGACTATGTGCAAGTAAGTCCTATACATTCCACTGTGTCCTATCAGCACTGACACATTACTGTATTGTACTACAGTAATCCAATGTTGTCCTTTTTTACAATGTTTCACAATAGCCTATACTCTATTGACCACTCTTGGTGTATAATATTGTCATGTTGTCTGTTTCAGAGATTTCTTGACCTAGATACAGAAGCAGACCTGCATGAATTTATATTCATTGATGAAGCGGGGTTCAACCTTGTAAAAAGAAGGCGCCGGGGCAGAAATGTAATCGGCCAGCGTGCTATCACTGAAGTCCCTGGCCAGCGCGGAGGGAACATAACAATGTGTGCTGCCATCAACCACCACGGCATCCTCCATCACCATGCCACCCTGGGCCCCTACAACACTGCCCTTCTCATAGCATTCCTGAACACACTCTACAACATCGTTGTTCAACCAGACCAGATGGATGACACAGAGGTGATCAGGTTTGTTGTTGTCTGGGACAACGTCAGTTTCCAGCGGGCTGCTCTGGTCCGTGACTGGTTCAGGGGCCATCCTGAAATTTCCGTCCTGCATCTCCCTCCATACTCTCCCTTCCTCAATCCAATTGAGGAGTTTTTCTCTGCCTGGAGATGGAAGGTGTACGAGAGGAATCCGCAGACACGGATCCCACTGCTGCAAGCCATGGAGGACGCATGTGGCGATGTGACTGCTGAGGCCTGTCAAGGCTTCATGCGCCATTGTAGGCGATTCTTCCCCCGCTGCTTGGCCAGGGAGAACATCGCCTGCGATGTGGATGAGGTCCTGTGGCCAGGCAGGGACCGAAGGCAGGATGCAGCCTAGTTGTTTTGTTTTGTTTATTGCCTATTTTCTGTTATCTCTTTCATTTCATCCCGTTTTCATCCTGTTTGCTGTGATTTACAGTAGACTGCACATTTTGGGTACAAATAAAATATTATTTGTTGTTAAAGTATTGTGTGTTGTTTTCTATTTGAGTATACGTAAAAACAATATATGGTAATATTTTACATCCAACAGGTGAAACACTGAACATGCAAAGGCATAATTCTACTGATAAAGCATTCATATAGTGTTTTCCATTCATAGTATAGTGTTTTCCATTCTGCACACCAGTGTTCAATGGGTGCTTAGAAATGTCTACTCATATGATGTATGTGTTTGTCATTTGAAAAGAAAATACCATTTAGTGAAGAGTTAACACTGTTTTGAGGGCAAAGTGTGCTTTTGCAAGAGAAGTGTAGGATTTTGCATTTTGTGTGTGAGTTTTGAGATTTGTGTTTAGGGTTTTGAGAAAGTGAGGTAGTCTATCAGGAAATGTGTTTAAGCAATCGAAAAAAACTGTAAGAACATTCCGACTGGAAAACAGGTATGTCTTCACCTCTCTACTTTCTACTCTACTCAGATGGTATTTACAGTACTGTACCATATCACATTACCACATCACATGTACTGTATTGCAGGGTGCTAATGCTCCTTTTGCAGCCAAAGTGGTAGTTTTTGTGAAACATACCATGATTACTTATATTGAGATGTTTCAGTACAGTGGATGGTACAGTATATACAGTAAAGTACAGTATATATAGTACTGTAAGAAAAAGAAGCAAACCAATAACAATTTGTGGTTGTATTTCTCTAGAATGACTAGAAGACCTTCTGGGGGTGGACGCCAACGCCTGTTCACACAACAGCAGGAACTTGCCGTTGTGGACCTAGTGAGAGCAGACAATGCAATCCGTCTCCACCAGCTACGGCAACAAATACTTGCAGATAGGCAAGTCTTCAACAACATCAACCATGTAAGCATCACCACCATCAGACGCATCTTGGTAAAGCACAACATCACCATGAAGCAACTCTACAGGGTCCCATTTGAGAGGAACAGTGTCAGGGTCAAAGGACTTCGACGTGAATATGTATGGGTAAGTGTTACAGTCCTTTACATTTACAATACAGTATTGGTGAAATCCAGTAACAGCTGAATATGTACCATTGTATCAGTACCACATGGATCGATTCAGAGAGCTACACAGGTACCTGTGTGATGGGGTGGGGGTTCTGTATTTGTAGCACTGTAGTAGTCGTGTGTTTTGAGTACTGTAATGCCATCCACAATATGTATTTTTTGTTCCAGAGAATCTTGGCCATGGATGGAGCTGCACAGCCTCATGAATTTATTTTCATTGATGAGGCTGGATTCGACCTAAGCAAAACAAGACGACGGGGTCGTAATATAATTGGCCAAAGGGCAATTGTGCACGTTCCGGGGCAGCGCGGGGGAAATATCACATTGTGTGCCGCCATAAGCCTTCGAGGGCTTCTGCATCATCATGCAAAACTAGGTCCATACAATACCCAACATATAATCACATTTCTAGATGCTCTCCATAATATAGTTGTACAGAACAGACCAGATCAGCCCAGGTTTGTTGTTGTCTGGGATAATGTCAGTTTCCATCGGGCTGCTCTGGTCCAGACCTGGTTCACCAACCACAATCAATTGGAAGTGGTATACTTGCCCCCTTACTCACCATTTTTAAACCCTATAGAGGAATTTTTTTCGGCTTGGAGATGGCGTGTATATGACCGCCAACCACATGCCCGCATGCCTCTTCTGCAGGCAATGGAACAGGCCTGCGGCGACATTGAGGTGAGGTCAATCCATGGATGGTTTCGGCATGCAAGGGGATATTTTCCCCGGTGCCTAGCGGGAGAAGACATTGCTTGCGATGTTGATGAGGTCCTGTGGCCAGACCCCAACAGACGGTGGGATCCATGAGCCCACCTATGCACAATTGCCATGATTTTCTGTGTTTACAGTATAGTGTATTTTTAATTTTTTTAAATTTTTATTTTTTATTTTTGCTTTATCTGAACACAGTACTGCAATGTACGATATTGAGTAGGCCTATTTGCTTTTTTGGTTGTTGTGAAAACGTGCCTAATAAAAACAGTGAAAATCAAAGACTGCAGTGTTTTATATAAAGTAGACTAGTGTGTTGCTGCTGATCTGAAAGTGTATTCATATGATGCAAGTGTGTACCATTTTGTCTTCAGAGTTACATTTTGACAAAGGATTGTTAGGTTTTGATAGCTGAGTTTAGGTTTTGATAGTAGAGTTTCAATTTGACATAGATGTGAAGGGTATATTTCCCAGTGTTGTGTCTTGTTTGCTTGTGTGTAAAGTTTTGACACAATGAGCGAAGTTTTGCAAAACGTGTTCAAGCAACGGGCAAAAACTGTAAATGTTACCAGATGGCAATATCCAACTTATTGACTTGTTTCACTGTAATGAAGCAACATGACCTTGTACTGCATCATCCTGTGAGTGTTTCACACACACATTTCCATCATCATCCTCATGAGAATATGAGCATACTGAGGAGAGCAGAGGGAGGGGGCTGTGGTGTGCGTGTGAGTAGGTGTGCTACGAGTGTGTGTGTGTGTGTGTGTGTGTGTGTGTGTGTGAGTGTGTGTGTGTTTCCATGTGTGTGCGTGTGAGTGTGTGTGTGTGTGTGTGTGTGTGAGTGTGTGTGTCCATGTGTGTGTGTGTGAGTGTGTGTGTGTGTCCATGTGTGTGTGTATGTGTGTGTGTGTGTGTGTGTGTGTGTGTCTTTGTGAGCATGTGTCCACGTGTGTGCGTGTGTGTGTGAGTGTGTTAAAGTGTGCACATTTGTGCTTTTGTGGTGTATGTATACGTTTGTACGTATTCATGCATGTACCTGTAAGAGCCCGTGTAAAAGGTGCTTTTCTCTCTGCCTCTGTGACTCCTATTCCAACCTAACCTGTGCAGTCTTGAATGTGGACGCACTTGCCAAACGGCTGTCAATCATCACTCTGCCTGATTGCATGTATTGACTTTCCCTCACGAGGGAAACTGCACAGAGAATGCATTCATGGAGGAGATTCACCAGGCTTGTCATGGCAAGTGCGTTTAAATCACAAGCACATTACTGTATGGAGAGGGGCCATATTGTGATGCATGGAGCGGCCATCGGGGGGGGGGGGGGGGGGGGGTTCTCCGGGGGTCTACATGGCGATATTGTGATGGATACCCCCATGGAAAAAGAATATGCTGAAGTATATTGTAAATATATCAAAATTATCTTCACAATATATTTAAAATATACTGCAGTATATTAAATTTCCATATGGGTAGAGCGGCCATCGGGGGGGTTCTCCGGGGGTCTACATGGCGATATTGTGATGCATAGAGCAGCCATCGGGGGGGTTCTCCGGGGGTCTACATGGCGATATTGTGATGCATAGAGCAGCCATCGGGGGGGTTCTCCGGGAATAACGGGCCTTGATGCTGACAACTCTGTTCTGTTTACGGCAGCCTCTCATTGGTCAGGTTAACCATGATGTATCATATGCTCGAAAACAACGCCTCCATAAATTACAGCGGAACCGTCACAGGCGGAAGGCAATGTAGGCCCTGCTGCTGACACAAGCTGGGAGCTAAAAGCAGAACTGAGCCTGGTCATCCAGAAATATACATCTTGGACATAGACTGGCTAACCCTTTGTGGCGAGTGAAAGCCGATTCTGCGTCACTGTCCAACAATAATGCCCAGATAACAAAAACTTCAGAAGTCACCATGTGAATTTTGTTCATAAACGCAAATTACAGTAAAACGTAAGCTAATCAACTAGCTCTTCTACCTTCTCCTCATTGTCGTTATCATCGACTCAAGAAACTGAAAGACTATCAGTCACCTCACAAACCAAGCGCTCCCACCTCAGGAAAAGATGCATTTAAGACAGAGGCGGAACGGTGCATGACATTCGCTGTCCATCAATTACGGCGACGATGCATAAGACTGTGTCTGGGTCATCTCTGATTTATAAGCAGCTTGCATCATCGGGCAGGCGGTGCAGTGATGGGAATAGTACTGAATGCTTGCAGTCTGTCATGCTTTTATCTCTGAATGCTTGCAGTCTGTCATGCTTTTATCAGCTGTCTTTGTGTTAAAGTATTTTCAAACCACTGACATTTTTCCTCTCTATTTTTTTTGTTGTCTTGAACTCGACTCGACTGACACACCCTATTGGAATGTATTGGTAAATAGACATACATGCATTAGCTGTTGTTGCGTAAACTTCAACTTCTATTACTACTACTAACAACAACAACAATAATAATCACCATCGTAATTTAGTTAAGTGGGCATTGTACAAACGTACTATAAGCAAATACTGACTTCCTGTGAATTATGACTGAAAGATATAAATTCCTTTCACAAATTTCCTTGCGCTTACTTGCATATCCCATCTTCTGGGTCTTCGAGCCCAAATCTTTCATCAAAGGTTAATTGTATCCGCATGTTTCCATGTGCAGCCACAAGCCTCCAGACTAGAACTGTGTTGCGCGGGTAGGTACGGGGAAAGTCCGGGCTGTGAACAATTCCAGATCCTGACACTGTGACAACTTTCTCATGCTGGGAATCCTGCACTCCTTAAAAAGAGAAGAAAAAAAAACAAAACAAATTACCTCATAAAAATGGCCACTGGTTAGCGTAGTAAAGGAGTGACTAAGTTCATTCTTTTAAGGTTCATTTAATCTACTGTGAAGGGAGATTTTGCTATACCCAAACTTAAAAGACCATTGCTAATATATATATATATTTTTTTAAGTTTCTCTTTTTTTCCCATCTGTCAAATTAATTTCTAGTGACAATGAAAATGTGTACTACCTAACTTTTCTTTCAAACTAACACAGCAGCAAGACACACCATGAAGGCATATCGTACCGCCACCTGAAATGGACTTAAAATCTAGACACTGTGACAAGACATAACTGTTTACAGACAACAAAAACCTACTTAATCAAACACGTGTGGGACATGACAACATAAGAAAGCTGTGGGATATTCACCAAACCACCGAAGAGGCTGCAGTGTAATTCCAGTGTACTTTCTTCTCTATTGAATACCGATGAACATACAGCACATAGCCATGATTCACTGTGAAGACCTGGGGCCCTGTTCCCGTTCCTCGTAGGCGACTGAGTTAGCTGTGCTGAGTAAAACCTGGAAACCCCAATGAATATGGACCATGTGATGAAGCCAAAGCACTGTTCCTGGTTTTACTGAGCGCCGTTAGCCAGATAACTCTACTCATGTTAATACAACTAAACACAAAAACCTATAGAAAGGTTTAAGTCTAAAATTGGGCTTTGTAAATTTTATTCAAATTTTAAAAAACAAATATATTGTACTGACAATGCCAGAGACTATAGGGATACATATATACAGTGCTTTGTTGAGACTGCTCAGCTGAATCAATATCCATTTGTAAGTGCATTTCACAGTTATGTTAGTTAATGTTGTTTTGAAACATCCATAGCCCCTTACTACCACTACAGTGATTATACATAAGGAACATGATGCATCACAACAGAGTTTTTCTTTGCATTTTACAAGTGGATATGCCTGTTTATAAATGCTTGTGACATACAGCCATTTGGATTCTAATCCTATTGGTTGCATGAAATTTGGAAGCCAGAAACAAGGCTTGTGTGTTTATTGCATAAGCTGCCTCAGCACAGTGAGACACAAACTAACACTGATTTTCATCAGCTCATCCTGGAAGCGTTTTATACAGGAAGCGTTTATAACCAACACTGCTTTTCATCAGCTCATCCTGGAAGGGTTTTATACAGGAAGCGTTTATAACCAACACTGCTTTTCATCAGCTCATCCTGGAAGCGTTTTATACAGGAAGCGTTTATAACCAACACTGCTTTTCATCAGCTCATCCTGGAAGCGTTTTATACAGAAAGCGTTTATAACCAACACTGCTTTTCATCAGCTCATCCTGGAAGTGTTTTATACAGGAAGCGTTTATAACCAACATTGCAGCTCATCCTGGAAGGGTTTTATACAGGAAGTGTTTATAACCAACACTGCTTTTCATCAGCTCATCCTGGAAGGGTTTTATACAGGAAGCGTTTATAACCAACACTGCTTTTCATCAGCTCATCCTGGAAGCGTTTTATACAGGAAGCGTTTATAACCAACACTGCTTTTCATCAGCTCATCCTGGAAGCGTTTTATACAGAAAGCGTTTATAACCAACACTGCTTTTCATCAGCTCATCCTGGAAGTGTTTTATACAGGAAGCGTTTATAACCAACATTGCAGCTCATCCTGGAAGGGTTTTATACAGGAAGTGTTTATAACCAACACTGCTTTTCATCAGCTCATCCTGGAAGCGTTTTATACAGGAAGCGTTTATAACCAACACTGCTTTTCATCAGCTCATCCTGGAAGGGTTTTATACAGGAAGCGTTTATAACCAACACTGCTTTTCATCAGCTCATCCTGGAAGGGTTTTATACAGGAAGTGTTTATAACCAACACTGCTTTTCATCAGCTTATCCTGGAAGCGTTTTATACAGGAAGCGTTTATAACCAACACTGCTTTTCATCAGCTCATCCTGGAAGCGTTTTATACAGGCCTTATGTTCAGGCCTGTTAACCCAGGTTTACTGTCTCTCTCTAGGCTCACTTTCCTAATTTCTGTCCCTCGAAAATAAAACAAGGAGCTCTTCCACAAAGACTGATTGCTTTGATAAACAGGGACACATCACTGCTGTTACAGCCCCTCCCAAGTGTGTCATATCAGAGCATCACTGCTGTTACAGCCCCTCCCAAGTGTGTCATATCAGAGCATCACTGCTGTTACAGTCCCTCCCAAGTGTGTCATATCAGAGCATCACTGCTGTTACAGTCCCTCCCAAGTGTGTCATATCAGAGCATCACTGCTGTTACAGCCCCTCCCAAGTGTGTCATATCAGAGCATGACTGCTGTTACAGCCCCTCCCAACTGTGTCATATCAGAGCATCACTGCTGTTACAGCCCCTCCCAACTGTGTCATATCAGAGCATGACTGCTGTTACAGTCCCTCCCAAGTGTGTCATATCAGAGCATCACTGCTGTTACAGCCCCTCCCAACTGTGTCATATCAGAGCATCACTGCTGTTACAGTCCCTCCCAAGTGTGTCATATCAGAGCATCACTGCTGTTACAGCCCCTCCCAAGTGTGTCATATCAGAGCATGACTGCTGTTACAGCCCCTCCCAACTGTGTCATATCAGAGCATGACTGCTGTTACAGCCCCTCCCAAGTGTGTCATATCAGAGCATCACTGCTGTTACAGCCCCTCCCAAGTGTGTCATATCAGAGCATCACTGCTGTTACAGCCCCTCCCAACTGTGTCATATCAGAGCATGACTGCTGTTACAGTCCCTCCCAAGTGTGTCATATCAGAGCATCACTGCTGTTACAGCCCCTCCCAACTGTGTCATATCAGAGCATTACTGCTGCTACAGTCCCTCCCAAGTGTGTCATATCAGAGCATCACTGCTGTTACAGCCCCTCCCAAGTGTGTCATATCAGAGCATGACTGCTGTTACAGCCCCTCCCAACTGTGTCATATCAGAGCATGCCTGCTGTTACAGTCCCTCCCAAGTGTGTCATATCAGAGCATGCCTGCTGTTACAGCCCCTCCCAACTGTGTCATATCAGAGCATCACTGCTGTTGCAGTCCCTCCCAACTGTGTCATATCAGAGCATCACTGCTGTTACAGTCCCTCCAATGTCTGATATCAGGCCCATCTGTAAGAGGCAGTAAAAATAGGAGCACGGCTCGGGTCTTAACGAGCTCCCCACAGTGCGATCCACCCTGGGAATTCCAGGCCCTGGTTTTAAATCACACGCGTCTCTCTCCGCACTTTCCATCAACATCTATCAACTTGAGCAGGAACACAGCCAATAACTGCAGTGCACTACAATTAGACAATCCCACCCGATCCCCTCCCCACTAACCCTCAGCCCTGCATCATAAACATTATCAAGTATTTTCATGAGCCATCCAAGAAAAGCTATAAAAATGACTAATTTAAGCATTCAGGTTTTACACTCGTGAAATACAAGAATACCCTCGCAAAGGGCGCTCAGGTGTTCTACAATTCCCTAAGAGGTAAATATATACTTTAACAGTAACGACCGAAAATGTACACTGATTAGTTCTGTTTATTTCACTGTCAACCTGCCTCGGCATGTCTGGTAGCAGTAAATAGACTTAACAGAGTAAACCTATATAAGAAACTTTACAGAAGTATGTGAAATAATGACTTCAGCAGGAGCCTAGTTAAGACAACCATTCAAATCAAATAAAAATTAATGCAGTGACTTTAATCTGACTTTCAGTTCTGGCAAAAAACCAAATCATCATTGGTCACTTGTTTAACTTTCACATGACTTAAAAACAGATGTTACTGCATTTCGTTCAATGTAAACATGAATAGTATGTAAACATGACTAGTTTGTTCTTTTTCTTCATTTAATCAAAAGATGTGTGCGTAAGTCTGGTGTTCTACATTCCTCTGGTGTTCTACATTCCTCTGGTGTTCTACATGAGTCTGGCGTTCTACATGAGTCTGGTGTTCTACATGAGTCTGGCGTTCTACATGAGTCTGGTGTTCTACATGATTCTGGCGTTCTACATTCCTCTGGTGTTCTACATGAGTCTGGCGTTCTACATGAGTCTGGTGTTCTACATGAGTCTGGCGTTCTACATGAGTCTGGTGTTCTACATGATTCTGGCGTTCTACATGAGTCTGGTGTTCTACATGAGTCTGGTGTTCTACATGAGTCTGGTGTTCTACATGAGTCTGGCGTTCTACATGAGTCTGGTGTTCTACATGAGTCTGGTGTTCTACATGATTCTGGCGTTCTACATGAGTCTGGTGTTCTACATGAGTCTGGTGTTCTACATGAGTCTGGTGTTCTACATGAGTCTGGTGTTCTACATGAGTCTGGCGTTCTACATGAGTCTGGTGTTCTACATGAGTCTGGTGTTCTACATGAGTCTGGTGTTCTACATGAGTCTGGTGTTCTACATGAGTCTGGTGTTCTACATGAGTCTGGTGTTCTACATGAGTCTGGCGTTCTACATGAGTCTGGTGTTCTACATGAGTCTGGTGTTCTACATGAGTCTGGTGTTCTACATGAGTCAAAGCAGTGTTTTGACAGCAGGTGGTGGTTTTTGTTACCAGCTGTGTGGTAGACTGTAATATGAACTATAAAATGTGAGGGAAATTCATAGACACATCAAAACTCAAACACATATTAGTTTTAAGGAACCACAATTGCTACTGAATCGGATGTTTTTGGCAGTGAGCACTAACAACGTCTGTAACAGAAAAGACACCGTGTCTGGATACGTAAGCTGTAGCAAGATGATTCTTGCTCTCTGGAGATTGCAAACGGACAATGAGTGCTATTTTAATCCAAATCCAGTCCCTCAAGGCAGCAATTGATTGCCATACATTAAAAACACACCCACTTTGCAAGACAGAACACTGTGTGTACTAAGTAAGTTATATAAACAGGCCATTCTTCAGTTGCTTCACCCAAGATGTCTTTCATGTTTTTTATGGGTCTTTTAATCTCATCGAGCATGCTATAGCATTGCACTTGAGTGACAACTCACTGTTCTCCCTGTTTTGTTTTTGACAGCGCACACTTGGCTGGAGTCCAATGTCTGGGAAAGCAATAACTTACAATTCCTCTGACACAAGAGCAGGAGTTCTCATGGCCATGGTATTATTTTAATTACCTCCTATTTACAATACATAAAACTTGTGGCTCAAAATGTACATAATGATTAATGTAAAAGGTGCGTTTTAAATGTGCGGCAAGTGAAATCCATGCACACCAATGCACACATGGTTTTAATAAAGCAGGAGCAGCACTCCACCCCCTTACACTCAAAAGTAACTAAACAGTAAGATATAATGGGAAAGTGAGTTTGTGGTGTGAAACACTACTGAGTTCTGCATGTTTTCATATTTATGTTGAATGTGAAATGCTGAGTCCTGGATGTTTTTTCATATTTCTCTTGAATGTGACACATTTTATTGGTTTACATGTTCTTTATTTATTCTCTTTGTAGTTTGTCTGTTGTCTTGGTGAGGATGCTGCAGAAATTAAGATGACATAAAAGTGTTTAGGCTCTACCACACCTGATTACAGAGTAATGGAGGGATGCAAAGTAGTGTACCCCTGCTTGCTGATGCCCTTGGTGCATTGTGTAGACTCCCTGCTTGCTGATGCCCTTGGTGCATTGTGTATCCCTGCTTGCTGATGCCCTTGGTGCATTGTGTATCCCTGCTTGCTGATGCCCTTGGTGCATTGTGTAGACTCCCTGCTTGCTGATGCCCTTGGTGCATTGTGTATCCCTGCTTGCTGATGCCCTTGGTGCATTGTGTACCCCTGCTTGCTGATGCCCTTGGTGCATTGTGTATCCCTGCTTGCTGATGCCCTTGGTGCATTGTGTAGACTCCCTGCTTGCTGATGCCCTTGGTGCATTGTGTAGACTCCCTGCTTGCTGATGCCCTTGGTGCATTGTGTAGACTCCCTGCTTGCTGATGCCCTTGGTGCATTGTGTAGACTCCCTGCTTGCTGATGCCCTTGGTGCATTGTGTAGACTCCCTGCTTGCTGATGCCCTTGGTGCATTGTGTAGACTCCCTGCTTGCTGATGCCCTTGGTGCATTGTGTAGACTCCCTGCTTGCTGATGCCCTTGGTGCATTGTGTAGACTCCCTGCTTGCTGATGCCCTTGGTGCATTGTGTATCCCTGCTTGCTGATGCCCTTGGTGCATTGTGTACCCCTGCTTGCTGATGCCCTTGGTGCATTGTGTAGACTCCCTGCTTGCTGATGCCCTTGGTGCATTGTGTAGACTCCCTGCTTGCTGATGCCCTTGGTGCATTGTGTAGACTCCCTGCTTGCTGATGCCCTTGGTGCATTGTGTAGACTCCCTGCTTGCTGATGCCCTTGGTGCATTGTGTATCCCTGCTTGCTGATGCCCTTGGTGCATTGTGTATCCCTGCTTGCTGATGCCCTTGGTGCATTGTGTAGACTCCCTGCTTGCTGATGCCCTTGGTGCATTGTGTAGACTCCCTGCTTGCTGATGCCCTTGGTGCATTGTGTAGACGTGGGATAAAATTATAACACTCACAAAGAGACAAACAAAATTATTGCACACACATGCATTTTACCGGCCTGCGAAAACAAAATAAATGTAATCACAAATGATCACTTAAATACCAGGACCCCTCCTCTTAGAAGCCTGTGTTTCAGTAAAATGTGACCTCACTTTCCTATTTAAAAAATAAATAAATAAGAATACAATTTAATGCTAACAATGGGGTTCCAGGGGTTAATTGTTTCAAACATGACTTTTCCTTGACCTAATTTTTCAGGAAAAGGGGAGGATGATTAGAACAGGAAGGGAGTTAGGGTTAGGGTTAAAGTAAATAGACCTACACAGAGGTGCCATTGTGTTTAGCTCACACATTACCAAGTAAAGCATTTCACAAACCTGTCAAATATTAACCTTTACATCACCAAGACCCACATATGTATGCCCAATATGCACACAGTGAAGGCCCAGTGAAGGCCCCAGCCTTTGGCAGATCTTATACACTATTTTTGCTGTTATAATGGCCTTTCTCAATTCCACAAGTTCACATGTGGGTTATATAAATGATATATATATGTATATTTATTAATTAATTTATTTATAATATACATATTTGTAGATATCCAGGCCAGAGCATCATTACAGTGCTTGGATTGGGCCTCGGTATCCAGGCCAGGGCAGTGCTGGGATCTACAATTACCTCCTGCATCACCCACAGATGGGAGGATTTCTACATTTCTACATACAATCATATTCCCAAACATGCAATCATATTCCCAAAACAAGCAATCATATTCCCAAACACGCAATCATATTCCCAAACACATAATCATATTCCCAAACAAGGAATCATATGTATACAGTATATAGACCCGTCTTAAGTTGATATAGCTCTGACAACAATACTTTCCAGGTCTCCAGGTCCCTCCAAATTGCATGGTTTATTCTTTCTATGGACAATTTCATAGTTACAGTAGGTGGTCTACTAATGATTGGCACCACTGATGCATTGATAAAGATTTGGAAGGTAGCCATCTTACTGCCACCCTGATTTTAGCAGTTTTTGATTTTATTAGTCCGAGGAACAACAGCCGCCCCTAAGTTCAATTTAGACTCAGACATGAGTCATCATTCAGTAACATTAACTGTGGTGACCAGTCTAATTCTGTATTAAGTAAGTGTTGAGAGGCTTTTTCCCAAAAAGCAACTTTTACTTTTTTATAAAACAGCAGTCAAGAAACTATATTCGCCTGGTTAAAAATGAAAAGGTTTATGGCTAATAGAGTCAATAATTGTTCTTCCATCTGTTGCTTATTACAGTGTTGTCGTGGTTACTACAGGTGCAGTAAATTCAAGGTCTGGTTTCAAATATATGTAGCTGGTCGGCATCGATGCTGAACACTGGATTGATGATTTTTTTATGCCATTTAAGAAATAATACAGCTCTATGAGAGTATCGTCTTCTGCGTTTTACTAATCCAGCTCTATGAGAGTATCGTCTTTTGCGTTTTACTAATCCAGCTCTATGAGAGTATCGTCTTCTGCGTTTTACTAATCCAGCTCTATGAGAGTATCGTCTTCTGCGTTTTACTAATCCAGCTCTATGAGAGTATCGTCTTCTGCGTTTTACTAATCTAGCTCTATGAGAGTATCGTCTTCTGCGTTTTACTAATCCAGCTCTATGAGAGTATCGTCTTCTGCGTTTTACTAATCCAGCTCTATGAGAGTATCGTCTTCTGCGTTTTACTAATCCAGCTCTATGAGAGTATCGTCTTCTGTGTTTACTTAATTTGTTTGACAGTTTATTTTATGTAAGTCTGAGACAACAAAAATTGAGAGCAGTTGATCTCACCCAAAGGTGGTTGTACAATTTTTACCTGTGAATACACTGCAGGTCTGTAGTTCATCCTTCAGCAGGAGATGAGCTTTAATCTTACAGTTTTTCTCAGTCGCTTTGGTACATTTCACAAATCATCCTTAACATTTGCAAAACAGTTAGTGCATTTCTCGAAACAATTTGTACGAACAACACCACACAATGGATTACCTGCAATAGCCTGTAACTTGCTCAAAATCCTTAGTTCATCTCTCAAAAGTAAATACACTGCCCGGCCAAAAAAAAGGTCGCCATTGCACCCGTCATGCATAGTGCCCACTGTACAAGCCTCTGGAGGCAGTGTTATGATCTGGAGTTGCTTCAGTTGGTCAGGTCAAGGCTCAGCAACATTATGCAGCAATGAAATTAAGTCAGCGAAGTACCTGAATGTACTGAATGACCAGGTTATCCCATCAATGGGCATATGCCAGGATGACAATGCCAAGATTCATCGGGCTCAAATTGTGAAAGGGTGGTTCAGGGAGCATGAGGAATCATTTTCAAACATGAATTAGCCACCAGATTCCTGACCTTAACCCCATTGAAAGTCTTTGGGATGTGCTGGAGAACACTTTACGGAGTGGTTTGACTCTCCCGTCGTCAATACAAGATCTCAGCCAAAAACTTATGCTACTCTGGATGGAATTAAATGTTGTGACATTGCATAAGGTTGTCGAAACAATGCCACAACAAATGCGCGCCGTAATCAAAGCTAAAGGCGGTCCAACAAAATATTAGAGTGTGCAACTTTTTTTTTGGCCGGGCAGTCTATGTATGTCAATGAACATGTCTGTGCCATCAGAATGACAAGTCCTTGTGTCATTGTTTACAAACAAGATAGTCAAAATGCTTAGCCATGTTGTCAATATACAATGTTGTCAATATACAGTGTACTGTAAGTATTTTCTGATGTAAACTATGGCTAAGGTTTTGATGACAATGATTGAAAATGCACAAGGCTGCACTTTTTCTGTATGGCATATATCAATTTCAACAGTACAAAGTTAAACATTACTGTATGTGGGATATTGATTGCAAGAGATTGGACAGGATTCACATTTATGCTTTTTCTGTTTGTACTGTAATTTGTTGACAGACTATGTCCTTGCGATACGGAAAAGAAAAAGACAAGACTGTTTTACAGCAGTGCACTTTGTTGGATTACATACTTAGAAGAATAGGGAGGCAAAACAGAGGAAGAGGTAGAAGAGGCCAAGGACATAGGCATGTTCCCTCTGAGATATTTTAGAGAACTGGTTGATCATTGGTTGATCTAATGCTTCACACATTCCCCTTCATTAGTGAAGATTCACCTGAGAGCAATTAATCAATTCAGGACACATTTACAAAAAAGTCTAATAGAAATGTATAGAAAATATGGTTGACAGATTATGACAACTGGTTCAACCATTTTGCATGTAATGACTTATGGAATGAACTAATGCCTAGATGTTTTGGGGGGTAAGACTATTCAACAGAGAACCAGTATAATACATTTTGATCAACATGACATAAGCAATGGATAATGTAGGAAACAGCAGAAAATTGTGCATGATCATTTGCATGAATGTGCCAAAGAATTTTCAATTTGTTAAAAAGAATGTGAAATTGCTTTTATGATGAGCAAGTGACTGGATGATGTGGAGGTTGAAGAAGTAGTTTTGAGAATTTCAATTCTGATCTGAGAAATGTACCAAAGCGACTGAGAAAAACTGTAATATGTCCACAGCCAACAAGCCTTATGTCTGCCATTCTGTCTCTCCCCAAAGAATTAGGCTTACCGAACAAGGCAATCAAGGCCATGTGTGATTCATTGAAGCTACTGAAATTTCACCACACCCTGTGGGACATTTACTTTAGTCCTGAACTTGTCACTGTTTGAGCTTGGCTCAAGGGCTGGTGACACACATGAGCTCGCTGTGTCCACAGTCTTGGCAGTCAAACCTCTGTCAAACAGGTAATGTCATCAGTTACAAACTGCCTTTTTCCGGTGACTGGAAGAGAGTTTCATGTTGGAATAAACACTTTTACCATGCTCTAATGTCACAACTAGGCCACCTACCTCTATGCAGGGAATACTGTAGATGGAATGTTGGCATACATGCAATGCTCGTGTAATACTAGTTTTACACACTATAAGCCACACATGCTATAAGGAGAGCTAGCACTGCTTAAAGAAAAGCAATGCTTCATTTGCTAATGCTAACTGGTAGCCTATCGGCATTTGGTGAGTAGCTGCGTGGTGCTTATGCAGTAGTAGCCCTTGGAACCCTGGCCTATGTAAGCCCATCCTCTCCCAGGCACACTGGCTGTGACTCCCAGTCACCATCAGCTTGTGTCCTAACAGAGTCTATATGGCTCAGCCTTTATAAGGCGACACCACTGCCAGCTGAGTCTCTCAGGACCACTAACGAGCTGCTGCTAGTCTAACTGCCACTAACGAGCTGCTGCTAGTCTAACTGCCACTAACGAGCTGCTGCTAGTCTAACTGCCACTAACGAGCTGCTGCTAGTCTAACTGCCACTAACGAGCTGCTGCTAGTCTAACTGCCACTAACGAGCTGCTGCTAGTCTAACTGCCACTAACGAGCTGCTGCTAGTCTAACTGCCACTAACGAGCTGCTGCTAGTCTAACTGCCACTAACGAGCTGCTGCTAGTCTAACTGCCACTAACGAGCTGCTGCTAGTCTAACTGCCACGAACGAGCTGCTGCTAGTCTAACTGCTATTAAGCTGATGATACACGGGCAATATTTTCAGGCAATATTGCCGGCAATATTGCCAGGCAATGATTGCTGGAAATTTTCCTATTGACAAATCAATATCTGAACAAGTTTGATCGAGGCAAGCAATATTTTGCTACCATCCAATCACAGATGAGATTTTGGGTCACATGACACCTGAGTCTTCCAAAAATAAATTTAAACAATGGCTGCCAAGTGGTGCGAGGAAACCGAAGGGATGCTGATCTCTTATAACTTTATTTATTTATTACTCAGGTAAGTTATATTGATGTATTAGTGTAATATTGAAATAAAGACCAACTTTTCATAAGTTATGGTATTCTTGACTTTTGATTGTAAATAATTGGTATTATTACTCACTCACCGCCATACTGACGAACCGAGTGACTTTTAACTAGCTAGCTAGCTAGCTAACTTTACTCAGCAGACGTAATCAGACCACCTGCTTTACTGGTGAATACATCCATGAATGCTTCCGTAAAATTTTGAGATACGGTCGATTGAATTACATTGGTGGAAAGCTGTGGTTCTTGCCGTTCCGGGCACATATATACCTTTGTGGTGAGATAACGGTAAAGGTTTGAAACAGAGGTTAAAAACAGGATCTGCAAAAAATCTTTTTTCAGTTATTGCCCCATTGCCCATTGCTACAGTGGCCCATACCCATTGCCCATTGCTGGCAATATTGTACAATATTGCTGGCAATATTGCCTGAAAATATTGCCCGTGTATCATCAGCTTTAAACTTCCTGTTATGGAGGATTTATGGGGCACATAGAGCAGCACATAAAGCACATCACTCTGAAAAACCAGGATACATTTCAAAGGTTGTTGTTCTCAAAAAATAACAAGGTGGCACATTCAACAAATAAGTTAAAAATAAGAAATAAACTTTTACTTGCATCGCACGTATTATTTATTCAGCACTGAAATAATACAAAGTCAATTGCTATTGTGATTCAGCTACAAAGGTTTCTTCAGAGGATTTAAAAATACATTTATTTTTAATCTGTGCTAAATCTAATAGCTGTGAATATGCATTGCATAAGAGTTTAACAAAAATAAAATTTACTTCCAACATATGAGAGTCTGTAGCCCACGAGGCTAAAACACTTGTCCTCATTCATTGGCAAATATGTGAACCTATAATATGGCATCATCATTTAAACTGAATTAATGCACCGGTTACTGAGAAATATGTAACATCATAAATCAAGAATAATTATATCTGGAAATTAAAATGTCTTTGGCAACACACATTATTTAAATAATCCACACAAAAAAGTGTCCACATAAACAGACATTAAATTCCTCATCAGCCCACTCCAGCACAACCGTCTGTCCTTCCAAACAGCCAACAGAGGGATGGGATTCGCTGCATGCAAACATCGATCACACTGAAAGTACCCAAATCATGCAGGAAGACACATCGTATCCCTGTGTCAGAGAAATTACCCCATGACCTCTTTATGGATAACAGCTGGCCAATGAAAAACATACGAGGATAGTATCAATATGCAAGATGTGATATTGCCTTCAGTAAGATTACTGGCATCTTACAGCAACAAATGAGAAACAAAAAAAAACACATTCAAATGAATGTTCTACTTAATTAGCCAGCATGTATAGAAAGAAAACTAATAACTACAATGCATTTGTTGTGTGAGATGGTCATTTATACAGTATATGGACCATTTGCTCATAAATACAATAAAAAGTTTATGATTTTGCCTTAGTGTCTATTTTCCCCCTGTGTGTGGATCTACAATTTTGCGAAATAGTTTGTGGAATTCAGTTGTGTTATCTGAGGAAGTTATGAATGTAACCCCCCACACACACACACGCACGCGCGCACGCACGCACGCACGCACGCACGCACGCACGCACACACGTACACACACACACACACACACACACACACACACACACACACCTGTGTTAGGGGCATGCATAAGTACTAGCTGTCTCACAGTATGACCTCTGCAGTCTAAAGACAGTGTAAATCTTATTCCAAAGCCATGTGCTGACTCTGCAGTAATAAATAAGATGTCTCTATCTGCACCTGACTTCTTCCTGCACGCTCAATAATTCTGTCTCAGTGCTGTTACACACGCCCTCATCATCTTACAGGGACACAGTATGTCTCAGTGCTGTTACACACGCCCTCATCTTCTTACAGGGACACAGTATGTCTCAGTGCTGTTACACACGCCCTCATCTTCTTACAGGGACACAGTATGTCTCAGTGCCGTTACACACGCCCTCATCTTCTTACAGGGACACAGTATGTCTCAGTGCCGTTACACACGCCCTCATCTTCTTACAGGGACACAGTATGTCTCAGTGCCGTTACACACGCCCTCATCTTCTTACAGGGACACAGTATGTCTCAGTGCTGTTACACACGCCCTCATCTTCTTACAGGGACACAGTATGTCTCAGTGCTGTTACACACGCCCTCATCTTCTTACAGGGACACAGTATGTCTCAGTGCTGTTACACACGCCCTCATCTTCTTACAGGGACACAGTATGTCTCAGTGCCGTTACACACGCCCTCATCTTCTTACAGGGACACAGTATGTCTCAGTGCTGTTACACACGCCCTCATCTTCTTACAGGGACACAGTATGTCTCAGTGCTGTTACACACGCCCTCATCTTCTTACAGGGACACAGTATGTCTCAGTGCTGTTACACACGCCCTCATCTTCTTACAGGGACACAGTATGTCTCAGTGCAATATGCAGTATGTCTCAGTGCAGTATGCAGTATGCAGTATGTCTCTGCTCTTATATCTGCATTGTCCCAAACGTAGCTATTGCTTTCACATTTTAAAGCATTTAAGCCAAACTCTCACTTTTGTGTTTGGGCAAATAGAAAAACCGGAAATGACAGGAAAAGAGCACATAAAGGGATACAACAAATGCACCTAATATACAGTGCCCTCCACAATTATTGGCACCCCATGTAAAGATGAGTAAAAAGGGTTATAAAAAATTTACCATTTGGTGAATTAGCTTAATCTCACACTGAAAAAAAATCCAACCTTTAATTGAAGTAAATTTATTCTGAGAAAAAAAATCCCTCATCAACAAATAATTATTTTTAACAAAATGATGTGTGCCACAATTATTGGCACCCCTGCATTTAATACTTTCTACAACCTCCAATAAAACAATAAAACAGAGTCTTCTCCTGTAACATCTATACAGAGCAAGGAATCTGAGACCATTCCTCTTTACAGAATCTCTCCAGATCATCCTAGTGAGTCCTAGGTCCTCTCTTGTGCACTCTCCTCTTCAGCTCAGCCCACAGGTTTTCAATGGGGTTTAGGTCAGGGGACTGAGATGGCCATGGCAGAAGCTTGATTTTGTGTTCAGTTAACTATTTTTGTGTTGATTTGGATGTATGTTTTGGATCATTGTCCTGCTGGAAGATCCAACGATGACCCAGTTTTAGTTTCCTGGCAGAGGCAGCCAGATTCAGATTTAAAATGTCCTGGTATTTTATGGAGTTCATGATGTCATACCCTAACAAGGTTCCCAGGGCCTTTGGAAGAAAAACAGCCCCACAACATCACGGAACCTCCACCATACTTGGGGATCAGGTTATTTTTGGTATAGCCATCCTTCTTTTTACGCCAAACCCACCTTGAGTGTTGGTTGCCGAAAAGCTCAATTTTCATTTCATCTGACCATAGAACACGGTTCCAGTCAAAGTTCCAGTTGCTTTGAACTTTTTAAGTATTGCCTTAATGGTAGATATGGGCATTTTCAGGTAAGTAGCTTTGTTTATAGTAATTCCCTGACTTATGAAGCTCAACACACTTTTCCCTCATTTGATTTGTGTGTTCTCTTATCTTTCACATGTTGATGTATGAATAAGGGAATATGGCCTCTGTGTCACCTCATATTTATACCCCAGTGAAAAAGGAAGTCATGGATTACTGCTTGAAAGTTCCCAAACACTCTGATCAACTTTAAAGGGTAAATATAAATGTAAAAAATGTTTCAGTTAAATTTTGTTCATAAGAATTTCTAGGGGTGCCAATATTTCTCAGAATAAATTTACTACAATATAAGGTTAGATTTTTCTAATTTTTTCTGTGTGAGATTAAGCTAATTCACCAGAAGGAATTAGCTTTATAATCTTTACCAGGGGTGCCAATAATTGTGGAGTGCACTGTACATATATATATATATATATATATATATATATATATATATATATATATATATATATATATATATATATATCCTTTGAGGAAACGCTCATCTAATATAGGAAGTGGGAATGAACAAGTGGCATTATTAGTGAAAAGGACCCCCTGGTTCAGACACATAATTATGAAAGGCTGTGGAAACCATGGAGCATTTCTGTGCATACTGCATACATGGGGGAATGAGGGTGCTCAGGTCTGTGCATACTGCATACTGCATACATGGGAAAATGAAGGGGCCAGGTCTGTTAAAATTTTCTCCCTTTCAACACATTCGGTTCTGCTGTTCCGGTAATTAATCTCCCCGCACATCGCATGTGGCTCATGTCCTTTAGCGATTCAGGAAACCCACTAATTACCGCTGACACTTCTGTCTGGCCCCCACAAGTGCCTGCAGCCTAACCCTAACCCTATCCTGCACGCTGCCTTGTTGACACTTTCGCAGTGGAATTCTATTTACATGCACATAGCCACATTCGCAAGATGTCCACCTTTAACCCCTATGTCCCAGTTTAGACATGACTTCATCCTCGGAATCTGTGACTACTTTGGAGAACGGCATCTGATCACTCATGCACAAAACCCATTAAATAATCTTATTCCGCTCTATTAAAGTGACTAAATCATAAACAACTGAAAGCCACTTGAAATAACCACCAAATGAGAAACAACTGATTTTAACTCTCAATATTTAAGTTTTAATAGGTAAAGGAAACACATCTTAGATGTTGCATTAAAAAGTTGCAATCCTGCCCTGATCCTACACTAATCCTAAAAAGATTTCAGTTGAGCGTTTGTAGTTAGATAGCTACTGCAATGGCAGAGGTGAAGAAGAACAAGCACAGCTAAGCGACACAACTAGCTGACAGAGTCAGCCTTGGAATTGCTTTTCCTCAAACAGCTGAAGTTGACCAAAGGGATGAAACGACCAAAACAACTAAAAATGTTGTCACTGTCCCATTTCCTTTGAATTGACCTGTATGTGGTATTGAGGATATGAAGGGTAAGCTTTGTACATAAATATGACTCAAGGGAAATTACACTAATGATACACTCATTTTTTATGGTCATGAAACATCAATAATCAAATCAATAGCCGGGTCACAATTACGTGTTGAAAAGAAATTATTGTATTAGACTTTGTAATACAGTAATTCAGAGAATGTCCTTTAAACACGGTGTAACAAAACTATAACCTGAGTCTGACTTCTCATCAGCCTTTGACAGACATGTCATCAAAACTATAACCTGAGTCTGACTTCTCATCAGCCTTTGACAGACATGTCATCAAAATTATAACCTGAGTCTGACTTCTCATCAGCCTTTGACAGACATGTCATCAAAACTATAACCTGAGTCTGACTTCTCATGTCATGGAGTTTCAAAAAAGATACAAAGTAATTTTCTCCACAACTGAGTCTTTCAGCGGAGAGAGGCCTTTGTAGAGCGGAGAGAGGCCTTTGTAGAGCGGAGAGAGGCCTGTAGAGCAGAGAGAGGCCTTTGTAGAGCGGAGGAGAGGCCTTTGTAGAGCGGAGAGAGGGCCTTTGTAGAGCGGAGAGAGGCCTTTGTAGAGTGGAGAGAGGCCTTTGTAGAGCGGAGAGAGGCCTTTATAGGCACATCTGTCAGGGCCTGGCAGCTGGAAACTTGGAGTGAATTACAGCGTTATCCTAGCCATATATGCAGGCAGCTTGTACTGCAAGATGGAGATACTGTTATTAAGAGTGACTACTGATCCAGGTTTTCAAAATCCAGGGATAAAATTTCTTTGTTGACTGATGTGCCACACATCCTACTTTGTTGTGGATTTGGTGTTTACTCCTACAAACACAATTCTGACAGATACATAAATATATGGCTAACATCTGAAACTGGCTCCTCTGAACAACTGATTGATGTGAGGAATGTATGAAGAAGCAGAGCTTTCATGTCTGGGGGGGGGGGGGGGGGGGCTTACCTTTGGCCTAAAACCGTAAAACTCAGCATTGTAAATAAACATTCTGAACTCCATCTCAGGTTGCAACGCCTACAATCAGTACACGTCTCTGTATGCACTTATTGTACGTCGCTTTGGATAAAAGCGTCTGCTAAATGAATGTAATGTAATGTAATGTATTGTAATGTATTGTAATGTAATGTAATGTAATGTAGTGTAATGTAATGTAATGTAATGTAGTGTAATGTAGTATAATGTAATGTAGTGTAATGTAATGTAGTGTAATGTAGTGTAGTGTAATGCAATGTAATGTAATGTAATGTCGTGTAATGTAGTGTAATGTAATGTAATGTAATGTAGTGTAATGTAATGTCGTGTAATGTAGTGTAATGTAATGTGTAGTGTAGTGTAATGTAGTGTAATGTAATGTAGTGTACTGTAATGCAATGTAATGTAATGTAATGTAATTTACATTCACAGCTGTGAAGAAACCATTTGAACTTCAGCCAGTTGCAGTTCATTACCTCAGTTTTGTGAATGAAAAGAAAACCTTTCATTTATTGACCGTTTCTCACCCAACCTGACACCTTCCAACGGCCCCATTAAGGTCATTATCCACATAGAAAACACGTCCCATTATGAGCTTACTGAAACAGTGCATATCAAGGATATTTAAAGCAATTACATTATTACCTACCCTTGCCTATGCCCCCCGCCACCAAAAAAAAAAAAAAAGTGTAATATGATTCCTATTGGGACATGTGATACTGTGCTGAGAATAACCAGCATTATTATTAATTAATATAATAATATAATATAGAATAACCAGCCAGTTAAAGATTAAATACTGCAATACACTTTTTTTGCCAAAATTTGCTCAGCTCATGTGAATTTAAAAGCAAGACCACATGAACTGCTTGCACTTTACTAACTGGAAACCTGGTGTGTTACTGGGTTAGGGTTAGGGTTAGGGTGTGTTACTGGGTTAGGGTTAGGGTTAGGGTGTGTTACTGGGGGCCAGCTGTCTTAACTGTGGTCTCTTTGAAGTATGAACAGAGGAGAAGAGGAGGAGGTACAGAAGTGTGAAATAGAGGTACACACCTGTACCTGAGAGGATATGAACGAGCATCAGAGGATCATCTAAATGTGCTGCATAAAAACTCTCCTCATCGTGTTATTTCAGAGTGCATATTGAGTTTAATACCTGTGAAAAACATGCACTTGCAGCTCTAATGTCCACCTGACCTGGTCAATACAGATTGAAAATACATGTTTAGAAGAGCCTGCATTTAAACATAATTTTGTGTGTTTTAGATGCAGAGTACAGCATCTGGGTCTCATTATCTTTGTTTACAGATGGTTGGAGTTCATGTTTTATTTAGTCTGAAAAAAAAAAAAATTTTTATATAATGATCTGCGTCCTCCTGTCTAAAATTAGTTTTTGGAGAACTTATTCTATTTTCTGTGACAATCTCTCTCTCTATCTCTCTCTCTCCCTCTCTCTATCTCTCGCTCTCTCTCTCTCACACACACACACACACACACACACACACACACACACACACACACACACACACACACACACACACACACAGCATATCAGTTTGGAAAGAACAGGCTTTAATTATGTCCCATGACTGGGGCAGCACTGTCCTTTAAAGAGATTTCAATGACACATTTTTATTACAATAAGTCTTTGTTCCAGTAAATTATATTAATTGATGGAATGACCTGCACTCTAAAAGGTTTAAAATGTAATTTTCATAATAAAATGTTACATTTTAAATATTTTAAACTTCATATTGGGAATCTTGTCTTTGTATTGAGATAATCATAAAATCTTGAAATGCAAAATCATGTAGGTTCCCAATTTGTAAAAGGATGGCTTTACATACACTGCCTGGCCAAACAAAGGTCGCTGTTGCACCCGTCATGCATAATGCCCACTGTACAAGCCTCTGGAGGCAGTGTTATGATCTGGGGCTGCTTCAATAGGTCAGGTCTAGGCTCAGCAACGTTATGCAGCAATAAAATTAAGTCAGCTGAGTACCTGAATGTACTGAATGACCAGGTTATCCCATCAATGGGCATATTCCAGGACAACAATGCCAAGATTCATCGGGCTCAAATTGTGAGAGTGGTTCAGGGAGCATGAGGAATCATTTTCACACATGAACTGGCCACCAGGGTTCTGACCTTAACCCCATTGAAAGTCTTTGAGATGTGCTGGAGAAGACTTTAGGGAGTGGATCGACTGTCCCGTCGTCAATACAAGATCTCGTCCAAAAATGAATGCAAATCTGGACGGAAATAAATGTTGTGACATTGCATAAGGTTGTTGAAACAATGCCACGACGAATGTGCGCAGTAATCAAAGCTAAAGGCGGTCCGAAATATTAGAGTGTGCGACTTTTTTTTTTGGCCAGGCAGTGTATTTTGCCAGATGTACTTGCGTACATTTAATAAAAGAAAATAAAATATATAAAATGTAGCCAGAAACTATGGACTAACATGCACTTTGCAGAGGGTTCCATCATTAAATTGAGTGAAAATCTATTATGAAGCCAAGATTAAACAAGCAGTGACACATTGAAAGATCAAGCCCTGCTTTTCACTCAAAGCTTTGAACAGGGAAATGGTCTCCATGTGTGTACACTGATACATTCTAAATGTGCCTGATCTTTCTGTGGGAAAAAAGCAGGTTTTAAAAGAGAGTCTTTATTCACTAAAATGAAAGGCTCTTGGTGGTCACAGAGCAAGGTTAAAGGAGAGGTTTGGTATTTTTGAACCCAGGCCCTATTTTTGGATAGTCTTAGATCATCGTGAATAGTAGAGAGCAAAATTCTGCTGAACGCTTAATAAGTTTGATAACCATAGGAATACTTTGGGGCAAATTTTGCAGCCTTCAAAAACCAAAAATGCATTTTCAGAAAACGGGAAGCTCACAGTATATATAGCAGCCTCAACTTATTTTTCAGAAATTCAGAAGTCTTTTTGAACAAGAGCAATGTTCTATTTGAGTTGGAACTATTTTTCTCAAACGATGCACTACCTCCCAGCCAGCTGTAACCTTCTGTACACTAGCTAGAGGGTACGGGGTCAATGTGAGTTTTCTTCATCATCACAAGCAAAGAGTTTACAAACTAGCTGAGCGTTTTAGCTATCTAACTAGCACATGTTATAAAATGGTTTGCAAGTGTGTTCTTTCCAATTATGGGAACAGAATGAACGCTGGCTCTGAACTCACTTTTCACAAGCCTCCACTCTACGATTGCGATAGAATGAGGCTCTGACTGCTTGTTATAAGGATGAATATTAACACTCCTATTCGTGTTCATCGTTTGGCTGACCATCATTTTGACAAAGATTATTTATTTGCAACCATCAAAGGAATGAAACAAGCACATAAGAGATCAGCAAAATTTCGCCTCTACTATTCACGATCATCCAAAAGTAGGGCCTGGGTTAAAAAATTCTGAACCCATCCTTTAAATCACAAACTGTAGGGTTGGGTGCTATTGTTTACTAGGCGTGGATTGGACTGTTCAGCCATGAATATACACAGCAGAAATAACAGTGTAAATATAACACTGCTGGTGTAAATTTAACACCCTGGGGTGTTAAATGTACACCACCATTTTTACTGTGTAAGTACTGAGCTTGGTAGATATTGTTTTATTATTATTAGAGAATAATTATGGATTTGTATTAAATAAAGAGATTAATTATGAATTTGGATTAAATAAAGAGATTCATTATAAATGTGGATTAAATAAAGAGATTAATTATAAATTTGGATAGATAATGCAGTATTCAGTGTAAACTGGTGACATTAAAAAGCATTTTCCAAAATGCCTGAAAAACATTTATTCATGATTATTGTAAACCAACCATGACATGATTAGGTTCTGAAGAAGAAAGCTTAAAATGCTGGTCAGAATCACTCCATCACTCATTTTCTGTTTTTTCAAAATATACGTATATTACAATCATTTACAGGGCAAGTGATATACTGAAATTAAGCAGACAAAAGGAAAATCCTTTCTGTTCAATGCTCTTGTCATGGCCGTGATTCATCATCAGCTTGCTGTCATTTTACAGGGCAGTTTCTGAAATAGAACTGATACTTAATGTTCCATCTAAGTGTTCCATTGGTTTTATCCTAGATATCCAATACTAAAACAATCAAAACTACAAAACTACAGAAAAAACAACAAAACTAATAACAGGACTGAGCATATGTGGCCTCTTGAAATAACTCCTATGTCATTGTGAATTCAAAATGAACAAGTCTTGAGGCTGGAACGGAAGCTTTTCCCCTCCCTGAACGGCAGTCCCATGGGAGGGAGTGTGGCCCTCTTTCTTTTGGGTGTCAGCATAAACGCAACTGAGCAGGACCCTGTGGGACAGCAAGTGCCTTTGAGAGGAAGAGGTGGAAACCAGGGGGTGAAAATACAAGTGAAGACAAAAAGAGAGAAAAAAGTGGAGGAAGATAAACGGCTGGCAGGCATAAAACATCCTTTAATCTGCAGAGAAATGTGAGTAAGCAGGATTAGCCATTAGCCATTAGCCTACCCACAGGAATACCAGAGATCCTTCCCTGTCATATCAGTACTGTCCACAACAGTTGCAATTTTTTGCATTTGTGTAACACATTTTAGATATGTATCACACTCTTCCTTTTCTCAAGAAAGACAATGGGCCTCATTTATCAATATGGTCGTAAAAAAGAGCGTATATTTGACGGATCCGACCTGCGTACGAAATTCTCACGTGTGTATATCACTGATCTGAGCATAAATGTATGATAAATCAGACTTGATTGTATATTAGGAAGCGTGTTCACATCATTATGAATTACCATACTCACACGCCCATTTTATTATCTATATTTGGCAAGGCCACCTCCTTTAAACCACACATGCCAACGTGGTTTTCTAAGCTTCATGCTTATAATGAACATAAAAATAAACGTGTGCTTATTGGGAGCGTTAGTAGTGGTGTGCAGCCTAGATAAACGTGTGCTTATTGGGAGCGTTAGTAGTGGTGTGCAGCCTAGATAAACGTGTGCTTATTGGGAGCGTTAGTAGTGGTGTGCAGCCTAGATAAACGTGCGCTTATTGGGAGCGTTAGTAGTGGTGTGCAGCCTAGATAAACATGTGCTTATTGGGAGCGTTAGTAGTGGTGTGCAGCCTAGACAAACGTGCTTATTGGGAGCGTTAGTAGTGGTGTGCAGCCTAGATAAGCGTGCTTATTGGGAGCGTTAGTAGTGGTGTGCAGCCTAGATAAACGTGCTTATTGGGAGCATTAGTAGTGGTGTGCAGCCTAGATAAACGTGTGCTTATTGGGAGCGTTAGTAGTGGTGTGCACCCTAGCTAGATTTAAGGCGGACTGAGATACGCCGTGTTCTAACCTAAGCTACGCGGGTGTGTTTCTCAAAATGTGGGCGGCACAGGGCATGATATTCTAATGACCTGCTTCTTGTACCTGCCCCCTGGGTTGCCAGCATTCTACTAAAAAAATGTGTGTGGGGGTATAGATTTTCAATGTGTCAGTGGCATTGCCTTTAATAACCACATTTGCCTTTTGGAAAATCCTGCCCCTTGCCCATCATAGTTCCTCTTGCGTGATGGGGAAGGCAGTGAACGAAAAATAAAATTATCATAGCTCCTATTGACGACCGGGATATACCCATCAGAAAATCAAAAAAATAATCGCTGGACAGTGGTTGCACGCAATATTATTAAGTAAACATATAAATCGTTGGATTAACTTTTTTTTTAAATGTAAATTTTTTTTTTTACGATTTACCTAATAAAGTCATGTACGGTGGTTGAACATAATAGCCTATATGGGACGTCTTCATCTTAACCAGTCGAAGTCACATACTGTATACTTAATAATAGCCCATTACTTGCAACCTCTGTCCAAAGATTTATATTTTGAGTGCATCTGTCACATGCTGGAAGGATGTGGCCAGGAAGAGAGAGATTTTAACCTGGATCTACACTGTGGGGAGTTACTTTGCGGATCCTAATAATTTTGGAGCAGCTGTGCTCACTTGCTGACACAAGTAAGCTACAAAATCGTCTCTCTGTCAAAGCGATTATGATCCCGACACTGTCTATCAATTAATCCAAGTAATACTGGTCTGGTATGATTTACCAGACGGTCAATCATAGCCTACTTTTACATATTTTTCTTTTTATGACAGCTCTTTGATAATTGCAAGTAGGTTAAGCAAAGGAAAATAAGACTAATATTATTTTCAAAGAATAAGCACTCATTCTAATATCCATTTTTGCGAAAGATGCTGTATTTTTTATTATCCTCTATTGGCGGCGCTAGACATAAACCACCTTTTTTCCGAACAAAGTTGAGCGGAAAAAAATGATTAAGTGAAAACTGAATATGCGTATCTTGCAGACACACCTCATTTTAATCAAATATCCACCCCGCACGCGTATATACTGAAGAGACACTTAAAACGGCGGATAAGTCAAATGTCTGAATCACAAATAGCTTAAGCTACGCGGAATTTTGGGAGTAAGTCCCATTTTTCAACTTTGAATCTGAACCAAAGTGTCTACTTATTAATATTATGAATTATCTTGAATTATTTAAAGGTCCCCAGAAACATGTGAAATATGACTTTTTAGTGCATTACATTTTTATACGTTCTCTAAATGTTTGGAAACAAATTACAAAACAAACTATGTACCTGGGTTTGAGCAAGATGTAATTTGACAAATGGCACGAAAAGATGGATTGGGCTTGTCAATGAAATCTCATTAGCCAGCAGGGCGTCGAGGCTATTTTAATGCTGTTAATGAGAAACACCTGAGCAGATGTTCAGTCTGGAAAGAAGAAGAAATGAAGGGTCGGGGGGGAATGGCACCTCGCTGATAGTGAGCTGAAGGGTCGGGGGGGGATGGCACCTCGCTGATAGTGAGCTGAAGGGTCGGGGGGGGATGGCACCTCGCTGATAGTGAGCTGAAGGGTCGGGGGGGAATGGCACCTCGCTGATAGTGAGCTGAAGGGTCGGGGGGGAATGGCACCTCGCTGATAGTGAGCTGAAGGGTCGGGGGGGAATGGCACCTCGCTGATAGTGAGCTGAAGGGTCGGGGGGGAATGGCACCTCGCTGATAGTGAGCTGAAGGGTCGGGGGGGAATGGCACCTCGCTGATAGTGAGCTGTCCTATCACCTGACTCCTATTGGTTTGGGAAATTCACTTTTAAATGAAGCAGCCGTGAGGCTGTGCTGTTCAATGCTGTCTCTTGAAACCACAGTTACATTCTGCTGTCTCAAATGCGTCTGCTCGATTCCCAGGTAGGACACTGCCGTTGTAAAAAAAAAAAAAAAGTTGTGTAAGTCGCTCTGGATAAGAGCGTCTGCTAAATGCCTGTAATGTAATGTAATGTATACTACATAGTGTACATAGTGTATACTACATAGTGTACATAGTATGCACTCTGCTTGTACTTCTTCTGCAGTTACTTTACTTTGTTCTTTTGCTTTTTGTCGGACGACCGATGTGACCTTAGTGAGGTCCCATTAGTCCCATTAGTATTCTTCAAATACAGCTCCCTCCCAAGAATGAATATGGTTAATGTTGACTGCAGGGTGTGAACATGTTGTGTGCCGTTAATCCCATTTGTGATTTGGGAACGTGTGTGAGCTCTCTAAGCAGCCTGTGTGATACGAGCATGCTGCATAAAATCCAATCATGAACACTTTTCACAGCTTTAGTACGATCTCTCCCTGCTGAAATAGTTAATGCTGAGACTGGAGTCTTTTCCTGATAAATGGCAGTTTAATCTCAAAATCTAATCTCAGTTAATCACAAATTTAATCCTTACTTGTCAAGAAATTAAATCATCTAGCATCCCACATGCCAAAGTACAGCAATCAGTGTGCAGAAAAATTGCATTAAAAGTCTGTTCAGCAACACAAGCAGACGCAGATCAGTTTATTCTCTGGTCCAAAATGCTTTTCAGCATGGACACCTAAACCCCAACACACACACACAGACACACACACACACACACGCACACACACATGCACACACACACACACACACACACACACACACACACACACACACACACACACACATGCCACACGCACACACACATGCACACACAAAGCAGACAGTAAGATATTGTTTTTAGTTATAAAGGTAAATATATGATTACTCAAGTAATCACAAGTACAAATCAGCTTGCCATCGTGTAGAGAAAATCATAAAATGTACCATCCCTTGTGGCTTTGACCTGAGTTATACTGTGACCTATATTTTATTGACCTGGATTAACTGTGGCATCTAAAGCTGACAGCCAAGCGGCTTTCCCTGACTCCCTTGAATAAGGTCACTCATGATAATAACTCAAAAGTTCCTGATTTAATTAAACCCTCCATTAGGTAACTGTATGCAGAGTTAGGAATGACTTCAGCAGTAAAGACAAAACCAGTAAAGCTGCTTACATACAAGCACATTACCTTAGCCTCTGGGAACAAAGCCGAAAAGCGTTAAAATGTATGTATAGTATGTATAGTATAGTATGTATGTATAGTATGTATAGTATGTATTGTATAGTATAGTATGTATAGTATAGTATGTATAGTATGTATAGTATAGTATGTATAGTATGTATAGTATGTATTGTATAGTATAGTATGCATAGTATGTATAGTGTAGTATGTATAGTATGTATAGTATAGTATGTATAGTATGTATAGTATAGTATGTATAGTATAACATGTATAGTATGTATAGTATAGTATGTATAGTATGTATAGTATAGTATGTATAGTAATAGTATGTATGATATCAAACTTAAGTGTGTTATTAAGCATCCACCAAAGTTTGAATTAAAAAAAATACATATAAATATGATAAAAACACTGCTCAAAAACAGACCTGTATTAAGACGGTCAGGGCATGGTTGTAATATTCGTTTGATTTCTGTCCAAGAAGACACTCAGGACTCGGCATCACACACAACAAAAATACAAAATAGCAGAGAGAATCGGGGTTGTACAAACATATGTACGAACCTACCGACGCTGAATTTGAGAGTGTATAAATTCCACAACCAGATAACCCGCATTCTCTGGCTTCTCAGTTGGGTTTCAACATTCTAAGTTTCCATGTAATAATAAACCACACTTCGTAACTTTGTAATAACATTTGTTTCTTCCAATAAATACGTGGGTATTGCTGCTAGTTAGCTAGCTAGTTGACGTTGGGTAGCTCGCATGTTGAATGCCATGGAATTGTTTGGTTGGTTACCCTGGCAACTAAAGCACCGCTTCAGTTCTGTGCGTTAAAAATAAATCAACTGCACTGTACCCAGCACCGGCGAACGCAGCGATGAGAAGGCATATGTGACATTATTATCTAACGTTAGTACTACACGCCCAACGTTAGCCAAGATACGCGTAACGTTACTGAAAGTAGTAGCTAAATCCACAGGGCTAGCTAACACACTGGCCGTGTTCACATTAATGCGGGAACGCATTAGTTTTTACAAATGCTGGTGGGAGGGACAAGGGACATCAGCCTTGTGATTGGTTTGAGATTAGTGACGTCACCATTCCCACTTATAGTACCACCCAACTTCAATCCAAAAACAAAGGTAAAGTACCCAATATCTCTGGAATTCATAAAGTAATTATTTCCAAAACAAGGATATGCATATTGTATGTCCACAAGACCCAAATTAACCTAATTAGAAGGCAATCATGAATATTTGTTCCCTGGGGCTTTAAGCATATTATGATACAACAGGGCTGTGTTCATTAATTTATGTGAACACTTTGAATCTATTCAAAGTTTTTTCCCAGGTGATTTTTCAAACAAACCCAACATCCTAATGTCTAGTTAACCAGGACCCCAAACAAGTTAAAGCCAATAGATTAGATGGTCTAATAACTGAACACTAACTAACAAGTGTAATGTATATACACACAAATGCTAGAATAATGGCACTAAATTTCAAGACGCAGAGCAATGCCATTTACTCTCATACAATAAGTCCTAATGTGGCAGCACACAGGAGAGTGATGTACTGTTCCTCTGTACTGATCCTCTGTACTGTTCCTCTGAGTGCTGACAGGTGAACTTTTTTCACAACTTGCAAGTTGTATTTAATCCATGGTTTATAAATTACAATAGGCTAGCACTTAAACCCAATAGGCTAGCACTTAAACCCAATAGGCTAGCACTTAAACCCAATTGGCTAGCACTTAAACCCAATTGGCTAGCACTTAAACCCAATAGGCTAGCACTTAAACCCAATAGGCTAGCACTTAAACCCAATTGGCTAGCACTTAAACCCAATTGGCTAGCACTTAAACCCAATTGGCTAGCACTTAAACCCAATAGGCTAGCACTTAAACCCAATTGGCTAGCACTTAAACCCAATAGGCTAGCACTTAAACCCAATAGGCTAGCACTTAAACCCAATTGGCTAGCACTTAAACCCAATTGGCTAGCACTTAAACCCAATTGGCTAGCACTTAAACCCAATAGGCTAGCACTTAAACCCAATAGGCTAGCACTTAAACCCAATTGGCTAGCACTTAAACCCAATTGGCTAGCACTTAAAGACACAAAAACTCAAGAAAATAACGGCCTTGAGATGGACACAGCTAAGGATAAAAAAGCTGTCAAAATGCAAGAAGGTAAAGAAGGCGGTGAGAGGTACATTTTAAATTATGATCTAAACTGAGGCTTGATCAGCGCAAATATTGATACTGAAAAACTGGATAAACAAAAATGACAAGCATATTTTAAGAAGCATGTGTAAAATATAGTAAAACATTATTCAAGCTGGACATTCTATACAGAACATATGAGAGATGACCTTATGGGGGAAAACTGTTCTCTATCAATAAGATTTATTCCTGGGCCACAGATGGAGAACTTGGTATTGTGGTACAGAGTACTATCTGAATTACCTAGTGCATTAAAGGAGTATTGGTGGACTCTCTCTCTCTCTTGTTGTGCAATGGTAAGAGTCTGATTGAGCTCATCCATTGGCTTGAGATTCAGGAGGGCAGAATTCAAAAACCTTTAATAAACTGATGATGAATGTATATTGAACACTGCACAAAGGCTTAACAATGCAGACAGTACAAAAACCATCCGTATATTACAACATAAGCTCACAGAACATTACAATATAAGCTCACAGAACATTACAACATAAGCTCACAGAACATTACAACATAAAGCTCACAGAACATTACAACATAAAACTCACAGAACATTACAACATAAAGCTCACAGAACATTACAACATAAAGCTCACAGAACATTACAACATAAAGCTCACAGAACATTACAACATAAAGCTCACAGAACATTACAACATAAAGCTCACAGAACATTACAACATAAAGCTCACAGAACATTACAACATAAGCTCACAGAACATTACAACATAAAGCTCACAGAACATTACAACATAAGCTCACAGAACATTACAACATAAAGCTCACAGAACATTACAACATAAGCTCACAGAACATTACAACATAAAGCTCACAGAACATTACAACATAAAGCTCACAGAACATTACAACATAGACTCACAGAACATTACAACATAAAGCTCACAGAACATTACAACATAAAGCTCACAGAACATTACAACATAAAGCTCACAGAACATTACAACATAAGCTCACAGATTACAACATAAAGCTCACAGAACATTACAACATAAAGCTCACAGATTACAACACTGATCAGCTGAAAAAGAAAAGACGGTTAAAGTCAGCTGACTGTCTGTAATTTGACACTGAAGGAGTTTGCATTCTGGTTGTAGAAAATCTCCCACTTGATTCAATTCCAGACTTGATGAGAACCTTCTCTCTTAATTTCCAATTTTTTCAAAAAGCTCAAATGTTTTTGGTTCACTCCTGTGATACAGGTGATAAAAAAAGACTGCCCAGTTTATTAACCGAAGGCCAAACACTACTTGCTAATTGTCAGGCAACACATTCTTCACCTTGCAAGTATTTAGCACTGTAGAGCAGGTTGTACTACGTTGCCAAAGGAAAACTATTATTCCCATTGCTACACATAATTATTATTATTCCCATTGCTACACATTATTATTATTATTATTCCCATTGCTACACATTATTATTATTATTATTCCCATTGCTACACATAATTATTATTATTCCCATTGCTACACATTATTATTATTATTATTCCCATTGCTACACATTATTATTATTATTATTCCCATTGCTACACATTATTATTATTATTCCCATTGCTACACATTATTATTATTATTCCCATTGCTACACATTATTATTATTATTCCCATTGCTACACATTATTATTATTATTATTATTCCCATTGCTACACATTATTATTATTATTCCCATTGCTACACATTATTATTATTATTCCCATTGCTACACATTATTATTATTATTCCCATTGCTACACATTATTATTATTATTATTATTCCCATTGCTACACATTATTATTATTATTCCCATTGCTACACATTATTATTATTATTCCCATTGCTACACATTATTATTATTATTCCCATTGCTACACATTATTATTATTATTCCCATTGCTACACATTATTATTATTATTCCCATTGCTACACATTATTATTATTATTCCCATTGCTACACATTATTATTATTATTCCCATTGCTACACATTATTATTATTATTCCCATTGCTACACATTATTATTATTATTATTCCCATTGCTACACATTATTATTATTATTATTCCCATTGCTACACATTATTATTATTATTCCCATTGCTACACATTATTATTATTATTCCCATTGCTACACATTATTATTATTATTCCCATTGCTACACATTATTATTATTATTATTCCCATTGCTACACATTATTATTATTATTCCCATTGCTACACATTATTATTATTATTCCCATTGCTACACATTATTATTATTATTCCCATTGCTACACATTATTATTATTATTCCCATTGCTACACATTATTATTATTATTCCCATTGCTACACATTATTATTATTATTCCCATTGCTACACATTATTATTATTATTCCCATTGCTACACATTATTATTATTATTATTCCCATTGCTACACATTATTATTATTATTATTCCCATTGCTACACATTATTATTATTATTCCCATTGCTACACATTATTATTATTATTCCCATTGCTACACATTATTATTATTATTCCCATTGCTACACATTATTATTATTATTATTCCCATTGCTACACATTATTATTATTATTCCCATTGCTACACATTATTATTATTATTCCCATTGCTACACATTATTATTATTATTATTCCCATTGCTACACATTATTATTATTATTCCCATTGCTACACATTATTATTATTATTATTCCCATTGCTACACATTATTATTATTATTATTCCCATTGCTACGCATTATTATTATTATTATTCCCATTGCTACACATTATTATTATTATTCCCATTGCTACACATTATTATTATTATTATTCCCATTGCTACACATTATTATTATTATTCCCATTGCTACACATTATTATTATTATTCCCATTGCTACACATTATTATTATTATTATTCCCATTGCTACACATTATTATTATTATTCCCATTGCTACACATTATTATGAAAGATTAACTGAGAGGATTGTTGCCGGGTGGATTGTTGCCTGGTTGTTGCCGGGTGGAGGATTAAATGCATGCAAAATACTAACCCAGAACTTTAGCTGGGACCTAGTTATGCATGCTGCGATGTGAAACTCAAAAATTATTATCTGTATTTAAAACATGTACGTCAAACATGGAGTCATAACATACATTTTCATAGGAAGGAAAAGTTAAGAATGCAAAATCTCCCATCAACAGTATGGAAGGAAAGACAACACGGTTTAGGATTTATTTTAATGAAGACACAGGGACAGCTTTTCCACTTTAAAAGAGAAGGACAAGACTGAGTTCTGGCAGCTTTTGCGATATCTTCAAATAGAAAATGCGTGACATGATTTATTGGTGAAGCCAGAAGCATATTTGAGTGGATTTAATGCACAGCCAGCAGTATACAGTCAGCCAGTGTGAGAGATCTGGGGCGATGTGACCATCTGCTATGTTTGTTACAGCGAGCCACCCGCAGTACAAACGGACAGGACAAACACACCCTTCCTTCACTATAAGGGCTATTCTAAAGTGGGGGTGGCTGACTCACCCCAACGTGGGTAAACAACCAGGAATAAGTGGGTTAGATAATGGATGGATGAAATACTGCACTGGTTTTGAAACATCTATTTTGTATGGAAGGGGAAAGTAGCCACATATGAATACCCTTCAGTCTATTATGGACTCCTGCATGGGAGCAAAACTGTGTCTTTTCCTTGATGACAGCCCAAGGTTTTTTATGACAAAGACCCACTCTACCAATGGAATGACCAACACCCTGTCTCCTGATCATGTCCCTATTGCTATTCTACTTCCAAATGTCCTAAAATCCTGAATTACCATTTCTTTTTAACTACTAAACTGATTGTAAATCATAGTCACCTTACCAAGTACAATTTGGGAATAAACAATATTCTTTATGGTAAGACAGAATTGGTGCTCCAAATGTCTTGAACTGCATTAACATTCAAAGGCCTTTAGGCCATTCAGTCGTGCAGGTTATGTGAGGCTTCAGCCATCCATAGCTCTGGAGGCCAACGGTACTGATTGATGAACTGTTTTCCTATGGAGCTGAGACACTATATTCTGGGTTAGCTCAATGGGCTCCATGACCAGACAGTGGTGGTACATAAGAGATAATGAGTACATAAGAGATAATGAGTAAATGAACATGGTGACAGGTTGTGACAGATACAAAAAGTCATGGAACATCCAAATTTTTTTTAAATTGCAGAAATTCATGAAGAATTTTGCTTACCCTGCTGTGGGTACACACAGGGGCACTCTGTGTAATGATCTCCATATAGACTAGAGTAGTACAGTATAATAATACAAAAAGGGTTGATTAAGGTTAAAAGTCTCCCACAATTCCTTTAATTTACTTTACTGGTGGGAAAGGGGGCCTCTTCCATAAGGTCAAGAGCACGCCGTCGCTGACCTACAGTGACCTCTTTGTGATACAGTCTCACACAGGAAATTCACATTGTGAAATCAAGGCTGCTAATTATTTCAATACTGTGACAAATCATATTTAGTTTTTACTATTTTTTACATATTTAGTGTTGTTTAGACATCTTAGTCATTTTTTCAGTGAGGTGTCGGAATCTTTGCAGTGCACATGGTTAGGGTTAGGGATTAGAAACAGGGTGCATTAGGGTTAGGGTTAGGGATTAGAAACAGGGTGCATTAGGGTTAGGGTTAGGGATTAGAAACAGGGTGCATTAGGGTTAGGGTTAGGGATTAGAAACAGGATGCATTAAATGATTGGTTTGACAGCCAGTGATGAAACCCTGTGTGGAACGCAAGTGTGACCTTCGCCAACAGAGACCAAGGTCAACTCATCAAGCTTGCCTCTTGCCAAAATTGTAAATTAATGGAATTTAGTTTACGTTAAAAAGACAACAACCGTGCAAACTTTAAGCCTTGATGTGCTGATGCCATTGTGTGGATCAGGACCCATATTATCTTTAACAATGATACATGTTAGCCAAGTGTCAATGCACACCAGATTCAACATCAAGGGCCTATGTCTGATTAACATGTAATGCTGCATGTTATGACAGTGAATAGCAGATTTGATGCTGGAAGGATTTGCTGCGCAGTTTCAAGCTGTTTGTCGTGCGGCATTGACAGGTCAGTTCTGGATTCTGTTCATGTATTAAGTACGGGTGTACGCTGTAGTTGTATTAATGTAATATAAGTACGGGTGTACGCTGTAGTTGAATATTACATCATATATGAAACATTGACAAAATAACTAACTTTTTCATTTAATACAGTGAATACAGTCAATATGCAGTGAGCAGGAAACAAATATTCAGTAGATTTTGAGAAATGTCTACACAACAATGACAAACGCCTCTTTGACTTTATAATTGTGGTTTTTGCCATGAGAGAGGTGAAGCTTTACTCTAGCCAAGGCCTTCAAGCAAAAACGATTCATTTAGTGATGCTGACAAACTTTCAGTGCCCATAATGCACCTCATGTTACGACCAGAGGGGGAGAAATTCCTCAGTCAAGATGTGACCTTCAGAACATACTGTGGAAAAGAGCGGCATGCCTTTTACCAGCCCTCAGAGAGGTACAGATTGTTATCAAAAGCTGGTTTGGTATCAAGGTATACTTAGTCCCAGCAGCTAGATTAAAGGATAGAACTATTCCTTGAATGTACTCACATTAGCCCAGACAGACCTGTTTATACAGACTAATGAATATAAGCAACAGCGGGCAGCATTTAGGATTACTGAGTCTGTAGAAGAGTTCTTTAATAAAGGCACAGGTTTTACACTAATGAATAATAAACCATACTTTAGTACAGGTGGTAGCTATATAAGAGGAAACAGAAGGAGAATTTTGTGTTTGAGGGATTATGAAGTGGTTCCCAGCTCTCAATCATGCTACAAATTCAGGTTTTAAAACGACCGTGTGGTGAATGCTGCAGCGTTATAAAAAGGGAAATCTTGGAGTTTCAGGAAGATAATGAAAGTGCAGGAATATGACAACCTAAATAATGCCACTTATTCACCAAATTAAACACAACGGGGGCTCCCTGTAATGCACTGAAATATGGAAGGTTGTTTGTCTTTCTAGTGACTCCATTTAATCTATTGTAATGTAGTAGGGTGTTTGTCTTTTGGAAGGTAAAAGCCACCATGCATGCAGACCACCATGTCTTCCAATCAAAGTATATTCATTTATACTTTTCAGAAAGCTCAGACCTCAGGCCTGGTGATGTAGAGTACTGTGCCTTGTGAGAAATGCTCTAATCATAATATTTAGGTAAAAACCGAAACCCTAAGGACCATTATCCTTAACAAGCTGTCGGCAAGTCTGCCTTTTTACCACTAGACCAGAGGAAGAGGAAGAAATCTGACCAATGAAGAAGAGAAACTAGTGAGAGGTTAACGCTGAATTCTGATTGGAGCCCCACAACCCCTCACTTCTGCACACTACACTTAAAAGGGCACAGCGCATAGGGCATGTTCTGGAACTCCTTTTTTGTTCCGCGGGGAAGACAAATATTGAAAATACTTTCAGACACGTTTATTTTTGTCGGCTTGGACTGTGAAATGTGTAGATTCAACGGGGCTGTTCTATTTAATCATCTCAGGATTTCAGGACCCAACACATTATTGTGTCTGTAAGCATTATTTTAGCTTAACTCTGTCTAAATCACAAACAGAAACAGGGCATTTGTGAAGAAATAACAGCACTCTGCTTCATGGGATATGAGTTACATTAACGGCACTCTGCTTCATGGGATATGAGTTACATTAACGGCACTCTGCTTCATGGGATATGAGTTACATTAACGGCACTCTGCTTCATGGGATATGAGTTACATTAATATCACTCTGCTTCATGGGATATGAGTTATACAGCATGTTATACGGGCAGTTTATTCCAGCCACCATGAAATCGTTTCAGTAGCTTCGGTATGCACCTCTTGAATGTGTTTTTCCTGGCAGGATTTTTTTCATACGGAAATAAATGTTTCCCTCATCCAGAAGGATTCAGCCCATAATTTGCTTCAGTTAGAAAAATCACTTGAAAATGAAGGTGGGGAAATGGCACATTAGGGACCACTCAGCCACTGGAGAATATAGACTTTCCTTTAAAATCAATTGCTATTAAAAAAGCTGTGCTATGTCCTCCCAGTGAAACAAACTGGATCCAAAACAACATGAAATTTAACACGTTAGATTGGGGTCAATATTTACCATTTCATTCTTGGAGTGAAGACCATCAAAGCTACACTTTCACAATGGCAAAGGTAGCCAAAGGTACACCATACAAGGGTTTTATTTACAGGTGTACAACATACAAGGGTTTTATTTACAGGTGTACAAGGGAAGGGTTTTATTTACAGGTGTACAAGGGAAGGGTTTTATTTACAGGTGTACAAGGGAAGGGTTGTATTTACAGGTGTACAAGGGAAGGGTTTTATTTACAGGTGTACAAGGGAAGGGTTGTATTTACAGGTGTACACGGGAAGGGGTTACTCATATTCTTGGCTCTGCTCCCTTGCTTTCTAAATTAATTAAATACTTTGTTATCTTGTTCTCTGTCTTATCTTAACACAACAAGGAAGTTACACAGCCCTAAAAGTTCTGTAAGTCCAGTGCCTCCTTATCCCGTATGACATTTGAAATAACAAAGTAAAATATTGAATTTGTACGTTTAATGTAAATTCATTTTAACATAAATTTAACGTAAAGTACAAGTCTCATACAAATTTGTCATGTTTTTTTTAACATACAAAAGTGATTTCTTGTGTGTCATGATGAATTCCCAACATGAGTTGAGGCCCAAAATGCATTTGTACATAGAATATGACATGCTGTTGCCCCATGATCCATATTAACCCCACATCCCAACCAAATAATCCCACAGTTTAACTCTGCGAAGCAGCAGCTGTGTGGTCTTTTATAAAACTGGGTCTTGCATCGTTCTGCTTTCCAGGGGAACTGAATCAGCCCACATGGGATTAAAAGAGATAATCTGCTCCTTCTGCAAAGTGTGCAGCCGGTTCTTTAAATGGTCCCAGCTAACTGCAGAGCTGGGGCACGGGAGGGGCTTTCATGGACATCGATAGGAGGTGGTGACTATGTCATGGCTGAGTAATGGTTCTAAACCGCAGAACCACTCCTCTGCTTTCTCAAGCTCTTTGTTGCAGAACGTAAACCTGGGTTATTTTGGCTTCTATATGGCTGGCTGCATTAGCAGGGAATGAACAGGTTTGCTAACACTGAACACAACAGGATCCTAATGCATCATTTTATTTGAAAACCCTTCCGGCAAGAAAGTGTCATATGCTGTACATATTTCTAACAAGTGAATGTGAAGTGAAAATGTTTAGGCAAACCCCACCGTCAAAATATGTTTGCAGGCAGTATCCTGCATACTTTTATGTCTTAATGGTGATACAGTACATATCAAATCCACATGGATAAAAGTTATTTTAAGAGATATAATACATAATTATTTAAATGCAGCACATTCTGAAGGATAATCTTACCCCATCAACAGACACAAATTTTAACCACAACCAATTTCTAGGTACGCAGATGAGATAAGATAAAAGAATGCTGGCAATCATGGACAACGCCTCACACCCCCTGCATGACATAACAGCCAGGCAAAGGAGCTCCTTCAGCGATAGACTAATTCACCCCCTCCATGACATAACAGCCAGGCAAAGGAGCTCCTTCAGCGATAGACTAATTCACCCCCTGCATGACATAACAGCCAGGCAAAGGAGCTCCTTCAGCGATAGACTAATTCACCCCCTCCATGACATAACAGCCAGGCAAAGGAGCTCCTTCAGCGATAGACTAATTCACCCCCTGCATGACATAACAGCCAGGCAAAGGAGCTCCTTCAGCGATAGACTAATTCACCCCCTCCATGACATAACAGCCAGGCAAAGGAGCTCCTTCAGCGATAGACTAATTCACCCCCTCCATGACATAACAGCCAGGCAAAGGAGCTCCTTCAGCGATAGACTAATTCACCCCCTGCATGACATAACAGCCAGGCAAAGGAGCTCCTTTAGCGATAGACTAATTCACCCCCTCCATGACATAACAGCCAGGCAAAGGAGCTCCTTCAGCGATAGACTAATTCACCCCCTCCATGACATAACAGTCAGGCAAAGGAGCTCCTTCAGCGATAGACTAATTAATCCCCTCCATGACATAACAGCCAGGCAAAGGAGCTCCTTCAGCGATAGACTAATTCACCCCCGATGTGCAAAGGAGCGCTACAGCTGCTATAAGACTGTATAACATTACATTATATTACATTACATTTACATTATAGTCATTATAGTCTTATCCAGAGCGACGTACATAGTGCATTACATAGTGTATAATTCATCTGCCTTTGCCAGAGGCAACATCAATGGGGACATTGACCTGTTTGTGGACTAGCTCTTATTGTTACGTTTCTGCCATGTTCATGCCACGTTTCATGTTTAGTTATTGTCACAGTTTATTTTTCTGTTCTTGTCATGCTTGTGTTCTGTTTATGTTACGATGCAGTTTATTTAGCATACATATTTCCGTGTTTTTCCGCAGCCTTGCGTTCATGCTGTTTCCCTCTCTCTCTCTCTCTTGCTGTCGCTCACGCTTCCCTAATTGTTTCATTCTCCCATGTCTATTTACTAATCTACTAACATTAGATCAGGATTGGGTAATACTAACTCTCTAACCATGTGTTCATGTTTACCTTATGTTTCTCGTGCATGTCATTTACTAATTTACTAACGCTAGGTCAGGATAGGTTAATTACTAACGATTACTAATTATCTTGTTACCTCGTCAGCCTTCCACACCTGATTTCTATTTGCATGCTGCTCTCAAGCTAGGTGTCTGCACCTGTCTACACCTGCATTTAAACTCAGTGTTCATGTCATGTCTTTGCGAAATTGTTGCCTGTTAGTTTATCTACTGTCACTTTTGAGCGTTATCCATTGTCTGACTTTTGTTATAGATCCAAGCCTGTTTAATGACCATCGTTACTGCCTGCCTACCGTTTCTACTGCCTGTTTTTTGACCACAAGTTTTGCCTGCTGTCTGTTTGTACCTCTGCCCCGCGGATAGGACTTCAGTCTGACTCCTGCAACGGCCCATGACCTACAAACTCTGCTTAACCCCTGAATTGCACTTCTGCTCCGCTGACAGCTACTCTGGTTTCTGAACTTGTGCATGGTGTACCGATTCTGAGACTGCCTTCTCCCTCGGTACTATACTTTGGTTTTTTGGCTGGATTTTCTGTGGATGAACTTTGCTTGTGTGACTACGATTTTTGCATTTCCCCATAATAAAGCCCTTGCGGGCATTTATTATTACGTCCGTGTTCTGAGTCGTGCATTACGGGTCCAACCCGCACACACCTGTCTCATTTATACTCATATATATATATATACTTTTATTATTTCTATACTTTTATACACATCTGCACATTTGCACGAAACCTGCTGCTACAACCTTGGACTGCATTTATCTTATTTATTAGCAGTTATAACATAAACAGTTAATCACTTATGCCTTCTGTGTTTTAATCTGATGCTGTTTTTTGCTGTGTTTTAATGTCCTTGTGTGTCTTGCTGCTGTGACAATTCAATTTCCCTCCGGGGATTAATAAAGTTATCTATCGAAGATAAGCTGTTTATGAACCTATATCACACACAGGTTAAGCTGTTTATGAACCTATATCACACACAGGTTAAGCTGTTTATGAACCTATATCACACACAGGTTAAGCTGTTTATGAACCTATATCACACACAGGTTAAGCTGTTTATGAACCTATATCACACACAGGTAAGCTGTTTATGAACCTATATCACACACAGGTTAAGCTGTTTATGAACCTATATCACACACAGGATAAGCTGTTTATGAACCTATATCACACACAGGTTAAGCTGTTTATGAACCTATATCACACACAGGTTAAGCTGTTTATGAACCTATATCACACACAGGATAAGCTGTTTATGAACCTATATCACACACAGGTTAAGCTGTTTATGAACCTATATCACACACAGGTTAAGCTGTTTATGAACCTATATCACACACAGGATAAGCTGTTTATGAACCTATATCACACACAGGTTAAGCTGTTTATGAACCTATATCACACACAGGTTAAGCTGTTTATGAACCTATATCACACACAGGTTAAGCTGTTTATGAACCTATATCACACACAGGTTAAGCTGTTTATGAACCTATATCACACACAGGTTAAGCTGTTTATGAACCTATATCACACACAGGTTAAGCTGTTTATAAAGCTACTGTATATCACACACAGGTTAAGCTGTTTATAAAGCTATATCACACACAGGTTAAGCTGTTTATAAAGCTACTGTATATCACACACAGGTTAAGCTGTTTATACAGCTATATCACACAATGGTTTACTTGTTAACAGAACACCAATCTGCCTCCCCCTCATTGGTTAGAGTAAGGTTCAGATGGAGAGTACTGGATCTAAATACCATTGATTTCTGATTTGTATGTCAGGTACATCTGAAATTCTGAATTCATAACCCTTTTCAGCAACATGGAAGATTAACTACCCCTCACTCTGCCCCCACCTGCTAGCTGTAAGAGATTAACTACCCCTCACTCTGCCCCCACCTGCTAGCTGTAAGAGATTAACTACCCCTCACTCTGCCCCCACCTGCGAGCTGTAAGAGATTAACTACCCCTCACTCTGCCCCCACCTGCTAGCTGTAAGAGATTAACTACCCCTCACTCTGCCCCCACCTGCTAGCTGTAAGAGATTAACTACCCCTCACTCTGCCCCCACCTGCTAGCTGTAAGAGATTAACTACCCCTCACTCTGCCCCCACCTGCTAGCTGTAAGAGATTAACTACCCCTCACTCTGCCCCCACCTGCTAGCTGTAAGAGATTAACTACCCCTCACTCTGCCCCCACCTGCGAGCTGTAAGAGATTAACTACCCCTCACTCTGCCCCCACCTGCTAGCTGTAAGTGAAGTAAGAGAGGGATGTGTTACACTTTTCTGGTCAGTACAGCAGCAAGCTAGAAATATGGACAAATAAAAAGAAGCTCATGCTCCCAAGTCAAGCAAAGACCTTGAATGTAATTTCCTTCTTTGGTAGTTATGGTATCACATCTTAAATGCAATAATAATAAAAACAAAGGCCTTTCTTTGCTACACTGTTTATTTAGGCTTGTGCAAATGAAAATTGAAGATGAGGGGACAAGAGGTTATTTCTTCCAGAACTGCTACAGGTCTTTGGTTTCACATATCAATCTTTACCTGTCTTCCAGTATCAGACATCCAGTAGTTAGGGGTGAAATGTAGACTTCAAACTGCACACTCACATGACTGGGTCAAAAGTCACACAACTAAAATGTTCTTGACTGAGTGGCTTCTTTTCTGGTTCACACTGCAACACAAAGGTGTGTGACTGGGGGGTCGGGCTTTGATCAGTCTCCTGCCTGCCAAACAGGTGATGCTTGTCATCACATGTGTAGACAGCATGGGGGTGACAATGTGCAGTTCACTGGCATAACGGGAGGTTCCCCTTTGGCCAGGATATTGAAGACAAGGATCATGTGATCATTTGTCATGAATGCACTCTTGGTGATATTGAAAAGTATATAAAGTTGGAAAAATCTATGAACTAAATCTAATTGTATTAGAACTAATTTTCCTATCTGAGAGTTTTACTCAGTAGTGTCAATGTAAATAAAAATGTAAAGAATACAATTATCCCTCTCTATCTTCCAGTATGAACTTTAATCTTTTGGTTTAAAACATTCCCCACTCTATTCAATGATTTAGACGCACACTGTTAAATCAATAGATCTGAAATAAATTAATGAATTATGTAGAAATACCACAGGAAATCCATTATTCATACAGAATGTATTTTTTTATTGCGTTCGGTAAATTAAATCAGGTCTCCAAGTAAGATACAGTACTCTCTGGGGAAAGCACGTGCGCAGTATCTCATAGGCTACTGGTTTCTAGATAATACATCGCCAGTAGATTACTGGAATTAAAGGAAGCAGTAAACTATAGTCCGAGACTAAACTGAACTGGAGAAATAAACAGTGTAAATGACTGAGGGTTCAGAGGGTAATAAAATTACACAGCCCGAAGTAGATCGCTCTCCGTGAAAGAAGGCTTTCACGGTCGTAAAAAACTCTGCTCTCAAGGGACTTTGGATTGATTTTTCCCCCGCATTCAAACACACCGAGTACACTTGAAAGCTTAAAGTAATTTCCATTTCCTTTGCAGAATTGTGCTGTTTCAGCCGAATAAAAGGTATTCATTCATATACTGTGAACCTCAAGGAAAATGTATGCAGGACAAAAGACGTTCTTGTTCTTAAGTAAACTTGCACTTTGAGGACTTGCTACGTACACTGCGTCAACCTTGAGAGAAGACGAAAAATGTATGGCAACATTGTTATCCAAGAAACCAACTTACCGTTTTGTTCCTTCACATTGGTGTGTTGAAACTTGTTGCTAAGGCTGGATTCAGCACGCGAGGCATGGTGCTGGACTGCAGATAAAAGGAGCACAAATGACAGGATCATTTGGATTTGTGTTGATCAGCACGCGCTAGGCACTTGAGGTCTGTCGATGCGAAGTGTATTTCACCATCCACAAACTTCGCCTGGAAGAAAGTACTGATCCTGCTTTGGACACATTTGTAGAGGATAAACACAAAGTAGTGTCCACATACTCCCATCCAAAAGTCTTCCTTCAAATGTATCAAAACATTAAAAAATAAAGGAGAAAACGCAGCTTGGGACTGTACCCTCAACCCTCCGATTCAGGACAGGCACGTCACAGAATCCGAGAAAGATGCGAGTGCGGAGCACCTGTTAACTCCGCGGAAACTTTGGCACACACAAAAAAGTTAGGTTATCCGTCAGACAGAGGAGAGTGAAACTTCGACAGAGAAATGTGTCCTTTTTAAGGGAAAACCCCAGGGTCAGTCAGTTCATAAAACTTCATTAGATGCAAGGATTAGATGATTCTTTAAAAATATGCACATAACCTTTCTTCAAATAGAGATGTCTCCGGTGGGTGTTGCTCCTCTTCCAAAGTGTTCGCTAATGCATTAGTTCTCCCTTCAGCTCTGTAAAATCCAGAGGCTCACTTGTGCTTGGACAAGTCTGGCATTCTCTGCAAAGATGTGTTCAACGCAGCTTGGAAAATACGTTTCTGCCCGTCGGCAATTGAGATTCCGGATGATCCTGCGAAAAAAAGTTCCCTGGTGTTGAGTGAAGTCTGATCCTATGCGCAGTAGACCGATTTGTGTTGCTGCGCTCATAGGGCAGGTTTTAGATTTTGGGTGAACGCGAACGTCGGCTGACAACTTGTCGCACAACAGGTGCCGTAAGTAAGTTGAACTTCCCATCTAAGGTAATTCCCTGGATATGTGTTCGGTCCAGTCCCAGCTATTGCGAGTGACTGGAATCGCAGATATTTTCCTCCAATTTTCACGCTTTAATTTTTATTTGCGTTTTTAGAGCCTTTTATGAACACAGCGCATTGAAAATTCTGCAATTGTGATGTCGACTACTCGCAAAACAGGGAGATGTAATGAACACACAAAAAACTTTCTGTCTCTTGCATCAATGGAATAATAAATAAATAAACAAATTAATTAATAGAATCAAAATTCACAATCAAGGTCCATAGTGTTTTCACAGCTTGGAAATTAAAAAGCAGTATGCCACATTAAAACCTGAATAATAATAATAATAATAATAATAATAATAATAATAATAATAATAATAATAATAATAATCATTATTATTATTATTATTATTATTATTATTATTATCCAAGACATTATCCACTGAAAATGTCTCCTCTCACAAAACACATTTCACAGAACACAAAAGGGCCTAACATGTGAGTTAAACATAGATTTAAACATGTGAGTTAAACATAGATTTAAACATGTGAGTTAAACATAGATTTAAACATGTGAGTTAAACATAGATTTGCAGTTCAATATTATCACCAAAACAGTAAATGTCCTGTTCTTATAACCGATCTTAAATAATGGCAGACTCTGCCATGTTTTTCTGTGTAGATAAATCTGCTGATGAGATGTGTATTGCTTATGCTCCCAGCAGGGGAAGACTGTTAGAAAATATTTAAAAACAATGAATCTTCCATGTATCACCCCTCATTAAGACCGTGAATCATAAGTAGTCATTAATTACATTTTGCCATCTCACCACTTTTTTTCCTGTTGTGCCATACTGAAAATTACTTTGAATAATCTGCAATAATTAATTAATATGACCTCTGGGAAGTGATAAAACTTCTCAATTTGTTACATGAAAGCTGTAGACACTGTGGCTCTGTACTTGCACACAATACCTACAGCTGTAGACACTGTGGCTCTGTACTTGCACACAATACCTACAGCTGTAGACACTGTGGCTCTGTACTTGCACACAATACCTACAGCTGTAGACACTGTGGCTCTGTACTTGCACACAATACGTACAGCTGTAGACACTGTGGCTCTGTACTTGCACACAATACCTACAGCTGTAGACACTGTGGCTCTGTACTTGCACACAATACCTACAGCTGTAGACACTGTGGCTCTGTACTTGCACACAATACCTACAGCTGTAGACACTGTGGCTCTGTACTTGCACACAATACCTACAGCTGTAGACACTGTGGCTCTGTACTTGCACACAATACCTACAGCTGTAGACACTGTGGCTCTGTACTTGCACACAATACCTACAGCTGTAGACACTGTGGCTCTGTACTTGCACACAATACCTACAGCTGTAGACACTGTGGCTCTGTACTTGCACACAATACCTACAGCTGTAGACACTGTGGCTCTGTATTTGCACACAATACCTACAGCTGTAGACACTGTGGCTCTGTACTTGCACACAATACCTACAGCTGTATACACTGTGGCTCTGTATTTGCACACAATACGTACAGCTGTAGACACTGTGGCTCTGTATTTGCACACAATACGTACAGCTGTAGACACTGTGGCTTTGTACTTGCACACAATACCTACAGCTGTAGACACTGTGGCTTTGTACTTGCACACAATACCTAAATTTAAAAGTGGTGTTGGTGGACCAGTAGGGGGCAATCTTCCCTCTGGTCAAATAAATCCCAATGCCCCAGTGCAGTGATGGGGACACTGCGCTGTAGGAGATGCCGTCTTTCGGATGAGACGTTAAACCGAGGTCCTGACTCACTGTGGTCATTAAAGATCCCATGACACTTATCGCAAAGAGTAGGGGTTTCCCCGGTGTCCTGGCTAAATTCCCAACCTGGCTCTTTCAATCTGCCACCTAATCATCCCCCAGTTTAATTGGCTAATAATCATTCTCTCCCTCTCCACCTCAGCTGATGTGTGGTGAGCATTCTGGCGCAAAATGGCTGCCGCTGCATCACCCAGGTGGGTGCTACACATTGGTGGTGGTAGAGGTGAGTTTCCCCCTCGTCACTGTAAGCGCTTTGAGTGTCGTGAAAGGCGCTATATAAATGTAAGGTATTATTATTATTATTATTAAAAACAAATCTCAAGTGGTTACTCTCGCCTTTTAACTGTCAATGGATTCCATAATTCAGACGCGTTTGAGTGCCCACAGAGTCAAATCAGACTGTACACATTGGATTGCTCTGAGTGCAGTCAGCCCACAGAGTCAAATCAGACTGTACACACTGGATTGCTCTGAGTGCAGTCAGCCCACAGAGTCAAATCAGACTGTACACATTGGATTGCTCTGAGTGCAGTCAGCCCACAGAGTCAAATCAGACTGTACACACTGGATTGCTCTGAGTGCAGTCAGCCCACAGAGTCAAATCAGACTGTACACATTGGATTGCTCTGAGTGCAGTCAGCCCACAGAGTCAAATCAGACTGTACACACTGGATTGCTTCTAATTCCAGAGACATGATGCGATGCCAGAACAATTTACCTCCATGTCAGCACACTAAAATAGCTAGTCTACAAAAAAGCCATTTTGAACTTTCCCAGTGAAATCAGAAACAATGTTTTAAAGAGTTGCAAACTGAAGGCGATCAGTACCGCTAGTTTCCATGATACAGTAGGTAGGCAAGTGAGTGGCCCCAGCTAACAGTCATGTTTAGAGATCCCCTGTGTGTTCCAGTGCGAGTTCCGGCTCTTTTGTGTAAAAGAAAGTATCATGTTCCACCCCAGAGTCTGTAGGCTGCTGTCAGCACCTCAGTGCACACAATCTTTCTCTCCCCCCTAGTTTTTGTCTGCGAAGCTCGTGTTTTGTCTTCTAGGGCCCACTCATCTGAAACTTCCCTGGTGGTCCTGTTTATCACTGATCTTCTGATACAGTTAAAATACAATAAACAGTTAAAACAGAGGTGTGCTAACTCGCTGGAGCATTACATGTGATAAACGGTTAAAACAGAGACGTGCTAACTTGCTGGAGCATTACAAGCATGCAGTATGGAGGTTGTAAAGAGGACACACCAGAATAATGCATCATATTCAGACAGGGCCGGTCCTAAGCGTAGGCGGTATTACAGGCAGGGCCGGTCCTAAGCGTAGGCGGTATTACAGGCAGGGCCGGTCCTAAGCGTAGGCGGTATTTCAGACAGGGCCGGTCCTAAGCGTAGGCGGTATTACAGGCAGGGCCGGTCCTAAGCGTAGGCGGTATTACAGGCAGGGCCGGTCCTAAGCGTAGGCGGTATTACAGGCAGGGCCGGTCCTAAGCGTAGGCGGTATTTCAGACAGGGCCGGTCCTAAGCATAGGCGGTATTTCAGACAGGGCCGGTCCTAAGCATAGGCGGTATTACAGGCAGGGCCGGTCCTAAGCATAGGCGGTATTACAGGCAGGGCCGGTCCTAAGCATAGGCGGTATTACAGACAGGGCCGGTCCTAAGCGTAGGCGGTATTACAGACAGGGCCGGTCCTAAGCGTAGGCGGTATTACAGGCAGGGCCGGTCCTAAGCATAGGCGGTATTACAGGCAGGGCCGGTCCTAAGCGTAGGCGGTATTTCAGACAGGGCCGGTCCTAAGCATAGGCGGTATTTCAGACAGGGCCGGTCCTAAGCATAGGCGGTATTACAGGCAGGGCCGGTCCTAAGCATAGGCGGTATTACAGGCAGGGCCGGTCCTAAGCATAGGCGGTATTACAGACAGGGCCGGTCCTAAGCGTAGGCGGTATTACAGACAGGGCCGGTCCTAAGCGTAGGCGGTATTTCAGGCAGGGCCGGTCCTAAGCGTAGGCGGTATTACAGGCAGGGCCGGTCCTAAGCGTAGGCGGTATTACAGGCAGGGCCGGTCCTAAGCGTAGGCGGTATTACAGGCAGGGCCGGTCCTAAGCGTAGGCGGTATTACAGGCAGGGCCGGTCCTAAGCGTAGGCGGTATTACAGGCAGGGCCGGTCCTAAGCGTAGGCGGTATTACAGGCAGGGCCGGTCCTAAGCGTAGGCGGTATTACAGACAGAGAATTTGAAAAATAAAAGTTAGCAGAAACGTCGCTATGTGAGTACGGGTGATACCACGTTGAGCAGGGCTAGGGTGGAGATGGGCAAGCAGGCAGGAGGACCGGGGCAGGACTGGACGAGAACAGGCAGGGCAGGCAGGAGAACAGGAGCTGGACGGGCACACAGGACCGGAAACAGGAACGAGGAACAGGCAGGAAAAACCGCTGGAAAATAATATGACAAGCACAAGGCAGGGCACAAGACGATCTGGCACAGAACAAAGAGACAGGGGAGACTATATGCCAGATTACTAACGAGACAACAAGGAACAGGTGAGACGAAAACACATGAGGAAACACAATTCAGGTGCGGGGAAGCAGAGACACAAACTGGAGGGAGAAAGGGAAAACACGGGATGGACTACCAAGACAGAAAATACATATAAACGGAAAACCAGGAAATCAAGACACAGAGGCACGGGACGTGACATTACAGCACCTTAGTTTCATCAGAAAATATCACAAAGAGACTAAAATGATAAATAGCACAAAGAGACTGAAATGATGAAGGAATATAGCTCATCTTTAATGTACTTTTTTCCATATAAGATTAGATAATGATTTGGTATTATTGTGCATAAATAAATTGTCCTCCTATAAGGGGGGGGTTTAAAAATGATCTTATCCACAAATGCACTGATTAGCCTATCTTGGCTTTAGCTTTATATGAAAGCATCTCAAATCTCGCCTATATAGGTCTTTGAAAAATAAAAAATCTTCTCCTAAATGTTCATAAATAAAACATTTTATTTTAGAAAATACCCTGTGTGAGGTTATGTAGAAATGCAGGAAATTAGTTTTAAAAGGCTCAATGATGGGGGGGGGGGGGAGGACCCCCAATCCCCCCCTGCTAATTCATCCCCCCCCCCCCCTTGTGCCCCAACAACATACTGTACATCTCTTGATGACCCCCAATCAAAGCAGTCTACAAACAGCCCTGCATCTTTGTAATTTGGGGTGATATTTATTTCTCCCATAAGGATTCCTTGTTTTTTCCACGACCCTTACCTCTATGGCGACAAGTGGACCCAAACCATGCCAGGAAAATGCCCCCACAGCATAACAGAGCCTCACTGTAGGGGTTTATCCTTTAATAACAGAGCCACCGGACCCCCACACTGTAGGGGATTTTCCTTTAATGTGTCACCCATCTGTATGTGTGTGTATATATATATATATATATATGGAAAATAGTACTTATTGTTGATTTATTTATTCAAATAAGTATAACTCAACACAACACAGTATAACTTTAAACTGACTGCAGGGCATATTTTATCTCACATGAAGCTGTTCATTTTTAAAAAAATTTGATTTATTTAACCTTTATTTAACCAGGCAAGTCATTAAGAACAAATTCTTATTTACAATGGCGGCCTGGCAAAAGGCAAAGTCTCTTGAGGGAAGGAGGTAGGGGCTAAAAAGAAAGGGGCTTTGGCAGAAGACTGTGGAAATGTCTGTTTTGCTATCCCTCTGAAGTTATACATAATCTGAGTTGTCAAGTCTAAATTTCCCCATTAGCTTTTATTAATAAAAAGTTATTATAATTTTGCAGTTTGTTGGTGAGGATGGAAAATGTGTAAGCAGCCATTTCCCACAGGAAATGGCTGTAAGTAAACGTCTTTGACAACCAAGATACAGTAAGAACACTTCTAAAAACCTTTAATCATATATTTTTCTTCCCCATATAAATACACAATAATGGGAAACTGAAACGGTATAATACCTAAAAAGGAAATGCACATGTTTTATTTTCTTTTGTCCTCCTGCAAAGACTTCATTTTCTGGTCACTCATCATTTTTTGGTTGGAACCACATTTATCAATAAGTTTATATGTTTATCAATGTCATGTTGCAATGACACATAAATGTTTCAGTCAAAGAATGTCAATTTTTACTTGAAATTGTCAAATGTTACATTATTAAATTAATTGTTTCCAGTTTTGTAGTTTTAATATTATATTTGCTTTGAGGCTAGAGACACCTGGTGGCATTCCCAGAAGCTACAGTTCTGTAATTGGCTATCATCACAAATGTCCTGCAGGCATTCAGGATTTTATACATTAGATATCCCAGGTGTTCCAGGGAGAATGGTATGCAAGCTCTAATTTTCCTTTTTAAAAATCCTATTTGACTTGTATATTTGAAAAGAAAATGTATAACCCTAATCTGCGAGGTTCGGTTTGAAGATTGGAACCAACCCAAATGGAATTTGATATCACAAATGTAACGGTTTCCCATGTAGCTGAGTGACTATGACTGCAGTAATATTATAGAAGTTAATGTTGCTTGAGTGGATCATTATTTGGCACCACGTGAAAACATTACAAAAAGCAATGATGCTCATACAGAGCATTATTTTGCTCTGTCTCACTTACACAGTGAATATGGCTCTTATCTACACACTTACACAGTGAATATGGCTCTTATATGCCATTATTGAATGATTCTACATGCAAAATGCAAAACAATTCCAGTTGTGTTTTTTTAAACATTGCTTGTCACTACTTTTGTATCAATGTTTGTAAATGTGCAAGTATGTGGTATTTTACTTAACAGAACTCTGATTGGATTAATTTACCCCATATATTTGTCCAATTTCCCAGTTTTAATTCCACACACAATTTGTGTCTCATGAACAGTGAAAATTGTGAATGTACCTTACAGTTGTTTTAGACATTTCAAGGAGTGGAATTAGACCCCTTGTCCTTTTTTATGGTTGCCACAAACATGACATTATGAATATTAGCCATATTTACTGTTGCAGAGTTAGTTCAACAATAGTCTCCTATACCCATTTCCAGTGATTTTCACAACAAGCCAGCCACATAAAATCAAATGGACTGCATTAATGATTCAGAAGCTACATTTGGGAAAGGCATGTGGAAATGCTACAGACTTCCGTACCGGTTACATTCTGGCAAGCCAGTGTGCCGGGGACAAAATCAACACCAGATTAATAGTGTCCAGTGGTTGTATACATGCTAACTAAGCATGTCAAGATGTGTATGTTGTGAAAATCAGGGCAAATGATGTGCACTGCCATCAGTCCAAAGATGTGAGTCTGATAGTTGCCTTGGCTGATTGTGATTGCTTTATCCTGGCTGATAGTTGCCTTGGCTGATTGTGATTGCTTTATCCTGGCTGGTAGTTGCCTTGGCTGATTGTGATTGCTTTATCCTGGCTGATAGCTGCCTTGGCTGATTGTGATTGCTTTATCCTGGCTGGTAGTTGCCTTGGCTGATTGTGATTGCTTTATCCTGGCTGGTAGTTGCCTTGGCTGATTGTGATTGCTTTATCCTGGCTGATAGTTGCCTTGGCTGATTGTGATTGCTTTATCCTGGCTGGTAGTTGCCTTGGCTGATTGTGATTGCTTTATCCTGGCTGATAGTTGCCTTGGCTGATTGTGATTGCTTTATCCTGGCTGGTAGTTGCCTTGGCTGATTGTGATTGCTTTATCCTGGCTGATAGTTGCCTTGGCTGATTGTGATTGCTTTATCCTGGCTGGTAGTTGCCTTGGCTGATTGTGATTGCTTTATCCTGGCTGGTAGTTGCCTTGGCTGATTGTGATTGCTTTATCCTGGCTGGTAGTTGCCTTGGCTGATTGTGATTGCTTTATCCTGGCTGATAGTTGCCTTGGCTGATTGTGATTGCTTTATCCTGGCTGGTAGTTGCCTTGGCTGATTGTGATTGCTTTATCCTGGCTGATAGTTGCCTTGGCTGATTGTGATTGCTTTATCCTGGCTGATAGTTGCCTTGGCTGATTGTGATTGCTTTATCCTGGCTGGTAGTTGCCTTGGCTGATTGTGATTGCTTTATCCTGGCTGGTAGTTGCCTTGGCTGATTGTGATTGCTTTATCCTGGCTGGTAGTTGCCTTGGCTGATTGTGATTGCTTTATCCTGGCTGGTAGTTAACTTTTTTTTGTTGCTATTTTATAGTTCAGAATGTATAGCTAACTGTGTTCTGTGTTCATTACTATGGAGAGCTCCTACGTTGTGAGAAAGTTGTGCTTTGTCAGATCTGTTTTGTAGTCGCGTCAATGACCTTCAATATGCATTTATTATACTTTGCTTCGAATAAAAGCGTCTGCCAAATAATTGTAATGTAATGTAAAGTTGCCTTGGCTGATTGTGATTGCTGTATTCCAGCTGATAGTTGCCTTGGCTGATTGTGATTTCTGTATTCCAGCTGATAGTTGCCTTGGCTTATTGTGATTGCTTTATCCTGGCTGATAGTTGCCTTGGCTGATTGTGATTGCTTTATCCTGGCTGATAGTGGCCTTGGCTGATTGTTAGTGCTTTATCTCGGCTCTCCCAACTGAATCTGGGTCCAGATGCCATTTGCTGAGAGAGTTGAAACATTAGAGTAGACTCAGGTGCCTGCAATTAGACTCCACACACCACCATTTCTAAATAAGTATAATTTAAGAGCATTATACACTATATTAGGAGCGGCAGTGTTGTATAATGGTTAAGGAACTGGACTTGTAACCGAAAGGTTGCAGGTTCGATTCCCAGGTAGGACACTGCTGCTGTACCCTTGAGCAAGGTACTTAACCTGAATTGCTTCAGTCTATATCCAGCTGTATGATTGGATAAATGTAATAAGACATAATAAGAAGTTGTGTAAGTTGCTCTGGATAAGCGTCTGCTAAATTCCTGTAATGTAAATATTATACACTGGCTTAGGAACATTGTTCTACAACTGAGTATCTTCAGGTGGTAAACACTGTCAATTACTTCAGCTCTTACTGTAATACCCAGTAGAGAATGCAAACAACTGTTAACAGCACGTTAAAGACAACAGAGAAAAAAAAGGGGTAGGCTTGACTATTTGCATTTTGTAATTATTTTAATTTGTTTGTAAAGTTTTAAGTGGTCCCTTGTCAGAATTCCCGTATCTGATGTGAAATGTTCTTAAATAATCTTTTTTTATGTACTGACAATTACTTTCTAAAGTACAAGTGAACTACAATCATTGCATTATATTACAGCCATTTATTACACACACAGCTTTTACATTTTTAAATAGTATGCATTTATACAGCTGGACATACAGTACCAGTCAAAAGTTTGGACACACCTACTCTAGAAAGTTTTTTTTCTCGTTATTTTTACTGTTCCCTAAGTCATCATAACACACTCTCAGAAAAAAAGATATGAAAAGTACCTCTAAAGGTATAAACGCTTGTCACTGTCATTTTTATGTACCCTATAGGTACATAAAATTGTACCCTTTTGCCAGCATTAAATAATTTAATTTGTACCTTTTTTTACGTTATCAATTCATTAATTACTTTTTTATTATATTCGTATTGATAGACTTTTTCAGCTATACATATAATATTGTGTGGTTTTTAAAACTAGGTGGCATCTGTCTATACTCCAAATGATTCTCATTGGCATCGGATCTTTCTGAACCTCCCTTATACGGTCTGAACCGTTTTGAGAATATGAGTAGGCTGATTCTTTCTTTAGTGTTTTTCCTGCTCAGCTGTTGAACTGGCACCTCCACCCACATTGCACCCACACCTCCACCCACATTGCACCTCCAGCTCCACCCACATTGAAAAACAACACCTTTAATGATTCCTTTAACTCATGGATGTACAGAGTATTTGTGCACTTATTTACTTAAATTGTGTTAAATTATTTTTCTATGGATTGCTATTGATTTGTTTTTTAAATCTATTTTGAATTCAATGTTTTTTTTAACATTTTGAATAAATGTTAAAATAATATGAACGTTTAAGTAGTCTGTGACAGATAGCCCACTAAACCTGTGATAATTGGATATATGATTTATCTTTCTCGATTGCACACATGCAGAAAAAAAGCACAGTGTGACGATACTCCTATTAATACTATTAGTATAATCACAATAATCGTGCATACGAGCCTGAGAGCGCGCGAATCGGCTTCCCCTGGTTCTGGGGCAGCGATGAAGCCGGTTACTGTGCGGCGCACTAGTGCGCATGTCACACGGCAGGTACACACGCAGCCTCCATCTTGGGCATCCTGAGGTTAGAGCAAAAGGACATCAATACATGCTGCTACCTTATTGAGTCTGATTCGAATTTAAATTGAGAGCGCGTACGACAAATGTATTTGAAACTCAGCCGGGTTATGATTATGGTTATGATTATGTCGCGGAAGTGAAGGTTAGAGAAGGGAGAGGATAATGAATAGGAAAGAAAAGTGATATCAAGGCGTTGCACTATTTGCACAATCAGCTGTATTGAGTGTATTTACGGTCAATTCTCCGGAGCAGGGTGGTCCGTTTTTTTTATTTTTTTAGAACTGCAATTTAATGGTAAGTGATCGTACATTTTGTTTTAATGTTTTGACCTGTCGCATGTGAAGGACGCTCGCACGTTATCGCGACTGTAGGCTACACTCAATGGTATATTCTTTATGCATTCCGCGGATAACCCTGACCCCCCCCCCTGTATCTGTATTTCTCCCCCTCCCTCCCCTCTCTGCCCCAACCTCTGCAGAGGATCTCGCTGAAGGCAAATTGTAAGGGCTGTTTGTTTTTTTGCTGTCAGTTAAGTATCCTGAGGCATTATGCATCCACTGGCTATCTTTATGTCATGTTTATTGTTGTGCATGGCAATAGTATTACTATACAGCAATTTGCATGGGAAGATGGAGGACGTGCTTGCAATTTGAATGTACAGTAACGGTGTGAACGAACATGCCGTGCTAATAGATCGGTTTGAGATTTAATATTGTCTGAGAAATATATCCATAAATCGGTGTGTTATTTTACCTCAGTACAGCATATTGCTTTTGGAAAAGAAGTCCAGAGAAACAACGAGATTGGGAAATATATGTATCCATACAACTCCAGCCGTACCGTGGAGAGTAGTTAAATGGACTATGAGAGGAATAAACACTGCAACGTCATCAACATTTTGACGTTTAGGTGAGAAAGTAGCTGGCAGGCCTTGGGCCCTTGAGCTGAAGTGCTGGACTTCTGTCCCATGGTATGGTTGGGCCTTGCATGAGAGCGCTTACAGTAATTCCTTTGATGAGTCATCATTTAACATTTCACTGTGCTGTGGACAACAACACCTTTAGCCTCTGAGTAATGAGTCAGAAGTTTGATCTCTTTTCTCAAGGTAATTTGTCACTGGGGAAGGCTGAAAATGTACTGTTTTAGAGACTTATAGATTACTATTTGACAAGTAGTAGTAGCCTACTATTTGACCGCAATGTAGTTAGATTGAAATCTAAGTGTAACTGAAGTATAATTGAGACATCTCAAGTGTAACCAATAGAGAGAAAAGCCATGCATGGATGATTATGTATATGTTCGATTTCCAAATGTATATTTCAGCATTTGTAGTGGTATTACATGGGCATCTATAGTCACTGATAGCTTTACTCTGCATTCACTGACACCATTATTTACCTTTCCAAGATTGTCAGAGGAATTATGTGCACAGCCAGTCCATTTTAAAGATCCAGTGACTTTAGATGTTTGTTAAATGCCAGTAATGAGAACTCTAATTCTAGCTACAGGCAACAATAAAATAGTTTATTAGAACAGTGTAGCATATTGCAGTTTTTAATTCATTAAGCAAATATGAAATGTAGGCACAGTTACGTACACAAGCATATATGTGTACATTTACAGACACAGCTAAATAATGCACCATTTAGAGATGCACTTTAGGTAACACTGAATCTGAACATGTTAGAACATTCTGTAGAATAGCCATCGTTCATATCACACAAGATCAAGCTAATACTTAAACTACTCAGTAATGCATACTCACTGTTTCCATCCCACAGTGAGAGAGCAAGTGAGGTTTCAGGCCTATCTCTGATTGGCTGGCTCTTAGCCAATGATGGCAGTACTGTTGACCTGAAATTGGTAACTGACAGGTCATCACAGACATCAAACAAAATAGTTGAGCTAACCGGGTGCTTGTTTCTCAGTGGCTGACACAAGCAGCTTTTTGTTTTACACAGTCAGTGTTTTCACAGTGTTCCTGTTGGAACAAATGAACGTGATCATTTTCCATGTCTCCATTGTCTGCAGAAAGCCCAGAAATTGTTCACCTTAACAGACACTGTAGAGGAAACCCTTTTTAATGTTCCAGCTCTAATAGAGTGATGTTTCTCTGGATTAACCCTTAAAGGTTAAGTTTACCCAAAAATCTAATTTCTAATGAATTCTGAAAGTATTATAATATAGGTGTATCCATGCATACTCAACTCACAACACAATCTAAGTCCTTGAACATAACATAAGTTGTTTGTCAAATCAAACAATAATAATAATAACAAAAATAAGTGCGTGCATAGTTATGGAGTACTGTGTTTTTAACATTCCATTGGAGCAGATGAGTCAGTGTGAGCTGATTTTTACCCTTTTTCTACAGGTATAATGTGACTGAGGTTCTAGCCAGCTGGGCTATACCATGACCTCAAGGATGGATAATACACGTTACTACATGCCCTGTCTCAGTCAGCAAAAGGCTTAATAGCAGGTCAAATTCAGTCACTGAATTACAATAGAGGATGAAGCATGCATGCAGATATGTAAAATTATTTATCTTTTTTTGAGAAAGTAATACTGAGCTCTGCTAAATTCCTTAATAGAGCTCTGAACAGGAGCTAGACCGCTGCCCAACTGAAACTTTTTTATAGTGTAGTATAATGGTTAGGGAACTGGGCTTGTAACCAGGTAGGACACTGCCGTTGTACACTTGTACACTAGGACACTTACCTTGAGCAAGATATTACCTTGAGCAAGATATTACCTTGAGCAAGATATTACCCTGAGCAAGATATTACCCTTGAGCAAGATATTACCCTGAGCAAGATATTACCCTGAGCAAGATATTACCCTTGAGCAAGATATTACCCTGAGCAAGATATTACCCTGAGCAAGATATTACCCTTGAGCAAGATATTACCCTGAGCAAGATATTACCCTTGAGCAAGATATTACCCTGAGCAAGATATTACCTTGAGCAAGATATTACCCTGAGCAAGATATTACCCTTGAGCAAGATATTACCCTGAGCAAGATATTACCCTTGAGCAAGATATTACCCTGAGCAAGATATTACCCTTGAGCAAGATATTACCCTGAGCAAGATATTACCCTTGAGCAAGATATTACCTTGAGCAAGATATTACCCTGAGCAAGATATTACCCTTGAGCAAGATATTACCTTGAGCAAGATATTACCCTTGAGCAAGATATTACCCTTGAGCAAGATATTACCCTGAGTAAGATATTACCCTGAGCAAGATATTACCCTTGAGCAAGATATTATCCTGAGCAAGATATTACCCTTGAGCAAGATATTACCTTGAGCAAGATATTACCCTTGAGCAAGATATTACCTTGAGCAAGATATTACCCTTGAGCAAGATATTACCCTTGAGCAAGATATTACCCTTGAGCAAGATATTACCCTGAGCAAGATATTACCCTGAGCAAGATATTACCTTGAGCAAGTAAGTAAGTAAGTAAGTAAGTAAGGTAAGATATTACCCTGAGCAAGATATTACCCTGAGCAAGATATTATCTTGAGCAAGATATTACCTTGAGCAAGATATTACCCTGAACAAGATATTACCCTTGAGCAAGATATTACATTGAGCAAGATATTACCCTTGAGCAAGATATTACCCTTGAGCAAGATATTACCCTGAGTAAGATATTACCCTGAGCAAGATATTACCCTTGAGCAAGATATTATCCTGAGCAAGATATTACCCTTGAGCAAGATATTACCTTGAGCAAGATATTACCCTTGAGCAAGATATTACCTTGAGCAAGATATTACCCTTGAGCAAGATATTACCCTTGAGCAAGATATTACCCTTGAGCAAGATATTACCCTGAGCAAGATATTACCCTGAGCAAGATATTACCCTGAGCAAGATATTACCCTGAGCAAGATATTACCCTGAGCAAGATATTACCCTGAGCAAGATATTACCTTGAGCAAGTAAGTAAGTAAGTAAGTAAGTAAGTAAGGTAAGATATTACCCTGAGCAAGATATTACCCTGAGCAAGATATTACCTTGAGCAAGATATTACCTTGAACAAGATATTACCCTGAGCAAGATATTACCTTGAGCAAGATATTACCCTTGAGCAAGATATTACTTTAGAGCAAGATATTACCCTGAGCAAGATATTACCCTGAGCAAGATATTACCCTGAGCAAGATATTACCTTGAGCAAGATATTACCTTGAGCAAGATATTACCCTTGAGCAAGATATTACCCTTGAGCAAGATATTACCCTTGAGCAAGATATTACCCTGAGCAAGATATTACCCTGAGCAAGATATTACCTTGAGCAAGTAAGTAAGTAAGTAAGTAAGTAAGTAAGTAAGGTAAGATATTACCTTGAGCAAGATATTACCCTGAGCAAGATATTACCTTGAGCAAGATATTACCTTGAGCAAGATATTACCTTGAGCAAGATATTACCCTGAGCAAGATATTTCCCTTGAGCAAGATATTACCTTGAGCAAGATATTACCCTTGAGCAAGATATTACCCTTGAGCAAGATATTACCATGAGTAAGATATTACCCTGAGCAAGATATTACCCTTGAGCAAGATATTATCCTGAGCAAGATATTACCCTTGAGCAAGATATTACCTTGAACAAGATATTACCCTTGAGCAAGATATTACCCTTGAGCAAGATATTACCCTTGAGCAAGATATTACCCTTGAGCAAGATATTACCCTGAGCAAGATATTACCCTGAGCAAGATATTACCCTGAGCAAGATATTACCCTTGAGCAAGATATTACCCTGAGCAAGATATTACCCTGAGCAAGATATTACCCTTGAGCAAGATATTACCCTTGAGCAAGATATTACCTTGAGCAAGATATTACCCTTGAGCGAGATATTACCCTGAGCAAGATATTACCCTGAGCAAGATATTACCCTTGAGCAAGATATTACCCTTGAGCAAGATATTACCTTGAGCAAGATATTACCCTGAGCAAGATATTACCTTGAGCAAGATATTACCCTTGTGCAAGATATTACCCTTGAGCAAGATATTACCCTGAGCAAGATATTACCTTGAGCAAGATATTACCCTGAGCAAGATATTACCCTTGAGCAAGATATTACCTTGAGCAAGATATTACCCTGAGCAAGATATTACCCTTGAGCAAGATATTACCTTGAGCAAGATATTACCCTGAGCAAGATATTACCCTTGAGCAAGATATTACCTTGAGCAAGATATTACCCTTGAGCAAGATATTACCCTTGAGCAAGATATTACCCTGAGCAAGATATTACCCTTGAGCAAGATATTACCTTGAGCAAGATATTACCCTTGAGCAAGATATTACCCTTGAGCAAGATATTACCCTGAGTAAGATATTACCCTGAGCAAGATATTACCCTTGAGCAAGATATTATCCTGAGCAAGATATTACCCTTGAGCAAGATATTACCTTGAGCAAGATATTACCCTTGAGCAAGATATTACCTTGAGCAAGATATTACCCTTGAGCAAGATATTACCCTTGAGCAAGATATTACCCTTGAGCAAGATATTACCCTGAGCAAGATATTACCCTGAGCAAGATATTACCTTGAGCAAGATATTACCTTGAGCAAGCAAGTAAGTAAGTAAGTAAGTAAGGTAAGATATTACCCTGAGCACGATATTACCCTGAGCAAGATATTACCTTGAGCAAGATATTACCTTGAGCAGGATATTACCCTGAGCAAGATATTACCCTTGAGCAAGATATTACCTTGAGCAAGATATTACCCTGAGCAAGATATTACCTTGAGCAAGATATTACCCTTGAGCAAGATATTACCCTGAGTAAGATATTACCCTTGAGCAAGATATTACCCTGAGTAAGATATTACCCTTGAGCAAGATATTACCCTGAGTAAGATATTACCCTGAGCAAGATATTACCCTTGGCCAAGATATTACCCTGAGCAAGATATTACCCTTGAGCAAGATATTACCTTGAGCAAGATATTACCCTTGAGCAAGATATTACCCTTGAGCAAGATATTACCCTGAGCAAGATATTACCCTGAGCAAGATATTACCCTGAGCAAGATATTACCCTGAGCAAGATATTACCTTGAGCAAGTAAGTAAGTAAGTAAGTAAGTAAGGTAAGATATTACCCTTGAGCGAGATATTACCCTGAGCAAGATATTACCCTGAGCAAGATATTACCCTTGAGCAAGATATTACCCTTGAGCAAGATATTACCTTGAGCAAGATATTACCCTGAGCAAGATATTACCTTGAGCAAGATATTACCCTTGTGCAAGATATTACCCTTGAGCAAGATATTACCCTGAGCAAGATATCACCCTGAGCAAGATATTACCCTGAGTAAGATATTACCTTGAGCAAGATATTACCTTGAGCAAGATATTACCCTTGAGCAAGATATTACCCTGAGCAAGATATTACCCTGAGCAAGATATTACCCTTGAGCAAGATATTACCCTGAGCAAGATATTACCTTGAGCAAGATATTACCCTGAGCAAGATATTACCCTTGAGCAAGATATTACCTTGAGCAAGATATTACCCTGAGCAAGATATTACCCTTGAGTAAGATATTACCCTGAGCAAGATATTACCCTTGATCAAGATATTATCCTGAGCAAGATATTACCATTGAGCAAGATATTACCTTGAGCAAGATATTACCCTTGAGCAAGATATTACCTTGAGCAAGATATTACCCTTGAGCAAGATATTACCCTTGAGCAAGATATTACCCTTGAGCAAGATATTACCCTGAGCAAGATATTACCCTGAGCAAGATATTACCCTGAGCAAGATATTACCCTGAGCAAGATATTACCCTTAGCAAGATATTACCTTGAGCAAGTAAGTAAGTAAGTAAGTAAGTAAGGTAAGATATTACCCTGAGCAAGATATTACCCTGAGCAAGATATTACCTTGAGCAAGATATTACCTTGAACAAGATATTACCCTGAGCAAGATATTACCTTGAGCAAGATATTACCCTTGAGCAAGATATTACTTTAGAGCAAGATATTACCCTGAGCAAGATATTACCCTGAGCAAGATATTACCCTGAGCAAGATATTACCTTGAGCAAGATATTACCTTGAGCAAGATATTACCCTTGAGCAAGATATTACCCTTGAGCAAGATATTACCCTTGAGCAAGATATTACCCTGAGCAAGATATTACCCTGAGCAAGATATTACCTTGAGCAAGTAAGTAAGTAAGTAAGTAAGTAAGTAAGGTAAGATATTACCTTGAGCAAGATATTACCCTGAGCAAGATATTACCTTGAGCAAGATATTACCTTGAGCAAGATATTACCTTGAGCAAGATATTACCCTGAGCAAGATATTTCCCTTGAGCAAGATATTACCTTGAGCAAGATATTACCCTTGAGCAAGATATTACCCTTGAGCAAGATATTACCATGAGTAAGATATTACCCTGAGCAAGATATTACCCTTGAGCAAGATATTATCCTGAGCAAGATATTACCCTTGAGCAAGATATTACCTTGAACAAGATATTACCCTTGAGCAAGATATTACCTTGAGCAAGATATTACCCTTGAGCAAGATATTACCCTTGAGCAAGATATTACCCTTGAGCAAGATATTACCCTGAGCAAGATATTACCCTGAGCAAGATATTACCCTGAGCAAGATATTACCCTTGAGCAAGATATTACCCTGAGCAAGATATTACCCTGAGCAAGATATTACCCTTGAGCAAGATATTACCCTTGAGCAAGATATTACCTTGAGCAAGATATTACCCTTGAGCGAGATATTACCCTGAGCAAGATATTACCCTGAGCAAGATATTACCCTTGAGCAAGATATTACCCTTGAGCAAGATATTACCTTGAGCAAGATATTACCCTGAGCAAGATATTACCTTGAGCAAGATATTACCCTTGTGCAAGATATTACCCTTGAGCAAGATATTACCCTGAGCAAGATATTACCTTGAGCAAGATATTACCCTGAGCAAGATATTACCCTTGAGCAAGATATTACCTTGAGCAAGATATTACCCTGAGCAAGATATTACCCTTGAGCAAGATATTACCTTGAGCAAGATATTACCCTGAGCAAGATATTACCCTTGAGCAAGATATTACCTTGAGCAAGATATTACCCTGAGCAAGATATTACCCTTGAGCAAGATATTACCTTGAGCAAGATATTACCCTTGAGCAAGATATTACCCTTGAGCAAGATATTACCCTGAGTAAGATATTACCCTGAGCAAGATATTACCCTTGAGCAAGATATTATCCTGAGCAAGATATTACCCTTGAGCAAGATATTACCTTGAGCAAGATATTACCCTTGAGCAAGATATTACCTTGAGCAAGATATTACCCTTGAGCAAGATATTACCCTTGAGCAAGATATTACCCTTGAGCAAGATATTACCCTGAGCAAGATATTACCCTGAGCAAGATATTACCTTGAGCAAGATATTACCTTGAGCAAGCAAGTAAGTAAGTAAGTAAGTAAGTAAGGTAAGATATTACCCTGAGCACGATATTACCCTGAGCAAGATATTACCTTGAGCAAGATATTACCTTGAGCAGGATATTACCCTGAGCAAGATATTACCCTTGAGCAAGATATTACCTTGAGCAAGATATTACCCTGAGCAAGATATTACCTTGAGCAAGATATTACCCTTGAGCAAGATATTACCCTGAGTAAGATATTACCCTTGAGCAAGATATTACCCTGAGTAAGATATTACCCTTGAGCAAGATATTACCCTGAGTAAGATATTACCCTGAGCAAGATATTACCCTTGGCCAAGATATTACCCTGAGCAAGATATTACCCTTGAGCAAGATATTACCTTGAGCAAGATATTACCCTTGAGCAAGATATTACCCTTGAGCAAGATATTACCCTGAGCAAGATATTACCCTGAGCAAGATATTACCCTGAGCAAGATATTACCCTGAGCAAGATATTACCTTGAGCAAGTAAGTAAGTAAGTAAGTAAGTAAGGTAAGATATTACCCTTGAGCGAGATATTACCCTGAGCAAGATATTACCCTGAGCAAGATATTACCCTTGAGCAAGATATTACCCTTGAGCAAGATATTACCTTGAGCAAGATATTACCCTGAGCAAGATATTACCTTGAGCAAGATATTACCCTTGTGCAAGATATTACCCTTGAGCAAGATATTACCCTGAGCAAGATATCACCCTGAGCAAGATATTACCCTGAGTAAGATATTACCTTGAGCAAGATATTACCTTGAGCAAGATATTACCCTTGAGCAAGATATTACCCTGAGCAAGATATTACCCTGAGCAAGATATTACCCTTGAGCAAGATATTACCCTGAGCAAGATATTACCTTGAGCAAGATATTACCCTGAGCAAGATATTACCCTTGAGCAAGATATTACCTTGAGCAAGATATTACCCTGAGCAAGATATTACCCTTGAGTAAGATATTACCCTGAGCAAGATATTACCCTTGATCAAGATATTACCTTGAGCAAGATATTACCCTGAGCAAGATATTACCCTTGAGCAAGATATTACCTTGAGCAAGATATTACCCTTGAGCAAGATATTACCCTTGAGCAAGATATTACCCTGAGCAAGATATTACCCTTGAGCAAGATATTACCTTGAGCAAGATATTACCCTTGAGCAAGATATTACCCTTGAGCAAGATATTACCCTGAGTAAGATATTACCCTGAGCAAGATATTACCCTTGAGCAAGATATTATCCTGAGCAAGATATTACCCTTGAGCAAGATATTACCTTGAGCAAGATATTACCCTTGAGCAAGATATTACCCTGAGCAAGATATTACCTTGAGCAAGATATTACCCTTGAGCAAGATATTACCCTTGAGCAAGATATTACCCTGAGTAAGATATTACCCTGAGCAAGATATTACCCTTGAGCAAGATATTATCCTGAGCAAGATATTACCCTTGAGCAAGATATTACCTTGAGCAAGATATTACCCTTGAGCAAGATATTACCCTTGAGCAAGATATTACCCTGAGCAAGATATTACCCTGAGCAAGATATTACCCTGAGCAAGATATTACCCTGAGCAAGATATTACCTTGAGCAAGTAAGTAAGTAAGTAAGTAAGTAAGTAAGTAAGTAAGTAAGTAAGTAAGTAAGGTAAGATATTACCCTGAGCAAGATATTACCTTGAGCAAGATATTACCTTGAGCAAGATATTACCCTGAGCAAGATATTACCTTGAGCAAGATATTACCTTGAGCAAGATATTACCCTGAGCAAGATATTACCTTGAGCAAGATATTACCCTTGAGCAAGATATTACCCTTGAGCAAGATATTACCCTTGAGCAAGATATTACCCTGAGCAAGATATTACCCTGAGCAAGATATTACCCTGAGTAAGATATTACCTTGAGGAAGATATTACCTTGAGCAAGATATTACCCTTGAGCAAGATATTACCCTTAAGCAAGATATTACCCTTTAGCAAGATATTACCCTTGAGCAAGATATTACCCTTGAGCAAGATATTACCCTGAGCAAGATATTACCCTGAGCAAGATATTACCTTGAGCAAGTAAGTAAGTAAGTAAGTAAGTAAGTAAGTAAGTAAGTAAGTAAGTAAGGTAAGATATTACCCTGAGCAAGATATTACCCTGAGCAAGATATTACCTTGAGCAAGATATTACCTTGAGCAAGATATTACCTTGAGCAAGATATTACCCTGAGCAAGATATTACCCTTGAGCAAGATATTACCTTGAGCAAGATATTACCCTTGAGCAAGATATTACCCTTGAGCAAGATATTACCCTGAGTAAGATATTACCCTGAGCAAGATATTACCCTTGAGCAAGATATTATCCTGAGCAAGATATTACCCTTGAGCAAGATATTACCTTGAACAAGATATTACCCTTGAGCAAGATATTACCTTGAGCAAGATATTACCCTTGAGCAAGATATTACCCTTGAGCAAGATATTGAGCAAGATATTACCCTTGAGCGAGATATTACCCTGAGCAAGATATTACCCTGAGCAAGATATTACCCTTGAGCAAGATATTACCCTTGAGCAAGATATTACCTTGAGCAAGATATTACCTTGAGCAAGATATTACCCTGAGCAAGATATTACCCTTGAGCAAGATATTACCCTTGAGCAAGATATTACCTTGAGCAAGATATTACCCTTGAGCAAGATATTACCCTGAGCAAGATATTACCTTGAGCAAGATATTACCCTGAGCAAGATATTACCCTTGAGCAAGATATTACCCTGAGCAAGATATTACCTTGAGCAAGATATTACCCTTGAGCAAGATATTACCCTTGAGCAAGATATTACCCTGAGCAAGATATTACCCTGAGCAGGATATTACCCTTGAGCAAGATATTACCCTGAGCAAGATATTACCCTGAGCAAGATATTACCCTTGAGCAAGATATTACCTTGAGCAAGATATTACCTTGAGCAAGATATTACCCTTGAGCAAGATATTACCCTGAGCAAGATATTACCCTTGAGCAAGATATTACCCTTGAGCAAGATATTACCTTGAGCAAGATATTACCCTTGAGCAAGATATTACCTTGAGCAAGATATTACCTTGAGCAAGATATTACCCTGAGCAAGATATTACCCTGAGCAAGATATTACCCTGAGCAGGATATTACCCTTGAGCAAGATATTACCCTTGAGCAAGATATTACCCTGAGCAAGATATTACCCTGAGCAAGATATTACCCTGAGCAAGATATTACCCTGAGCAAGATATTACCCTGAGCAGGATATTACCCTTGAGCAAGATATTACCCTTGAGCAAGATATTACCCTTGAGCAAGATATTACCCTTGAGCAAGATATTACCCTTGAGCAAGATATTACCCTGAGCAAGATATTACCCTGAGCAAGATATTACCCTGAGCAAGATATTACCCTTGAGCAAGATATTACCCTTGAGCAAGATATTACCCTTGAGCAAGATATTACCCTGAGCAAGATATTACCCTGAGCAAGATATTACCCTGAGCAAGATATTACCCTTGAGCAAGATATTACATTGAGCAAGATATTTAACCTGAATTGCTTTAGTAGCCAGCTGTATAAATGGGTACTATGTTAAACATTATTTAAAAAAGTTGTGTCTATTGTGAGTCGCTCTGGATAAGAGTGTCTGCTAAATGGCAGTAATATAATGTTAAAAAATCTCCACCTTTTTTCAGGCTTGCAGACTTATGTGTTCAAAGATGAGTGTGGTAAAGCTGGCCATCCTGTTCCTCATGTTATCCTTGTGGATAACTGACGTATCCAGCAAGGACAAATCTGCCAAGAAGGGGAAGAAGAAAGGAAAACAGGTCTACTGCCCCTCGTAAGTATTATTAAAACAGGCCTACTGCCCCTCGTAAGTCTTATTAAAACAGGCCTACTGCCCCTCGTAAGTCTTATTAAAACAGGCCTACTGCCCCTCGTAAGTCTTATTAAAACAGGCCTACTGCCCCTCGTAAGTCTTATTAAAACAGCCCTACTGCCCCTCGAAAGTCTTATTAAAACAGGCCTACTGCCCCTCGTAAGTCTTATTAAAACAGGCCTACTGCCCCTCGTAAGTCTTATTAAAACAGGTCTTCTGCCCCTCGTTATTATCTCCACCCAATTCACTTGTAACTCAATTCAACCCAATTCAACTTTCTTTTATCCCACCTAAACAGTCCACTAAAATACGTTTCTGAAAACATTTCAGGCGAGAAATGCAGTTGCTAAATCTTGATTCATATTTGATCTAAAACGCTTTGACTGTTTGATCCGCATTAATTTGCCTAAAGTAGGTTTGGAATCTACCCTATTCAAATTCAGAGCCGGCGCCCACATCCATCATGCACCACGCGATCGCATCGCATCCTCTCCATAGAAAATGAATAGAATGTGTCGAACAGATGCACCTCGCCGGATTTGGTGAGAACCCACCTTTAGGCCAGAAACACACCTCACGCAAATGCGTGAACGTGGACGCTTCGAGCTACGCAAACAGTTTTTCTTTTGCCATGACATTTGTGAAAGACAAACCAGAGGAAAGCACAGATCTAATAAGAAAGTTGTTTGCTGTTGTTGCCTGCTATAGCGTCCCTCGCTGCAACACTCTGGCTTGTCATGGCAAAAGAAAAACTGTTAGCGTAGCTCGAAGCGCCCACATTCACGTATTTGCGTGAGGTTTGTTTCGGCCCTTACACCCTCCCCAAACCAGACAGGTGCAAGCGTCTGCGTCGGTCTACGTCACGTCAAAATAATTAAGGCGTCTTATTACAATCAGCCATGTGCGTCGCCTCACGTTACGCTTCACCCTGCGTTGCTGCTCGCACTGTTTCTATTTGAGACGCGACGCTCCAGAACTCCATGTGCAAGTCCCATCTTCGCCAATTGACTGGGGGAAAAAGACCCGCCCCCAATGTTAATGATTGGTTCTTTTGTATCCATTGCGCGATTACTGAACGTCTCTCGTGTAGGTATACACTTTTTTTGATGCAACCCAGACTGATGCAGACGTTTGCTCGCGTCCAGTTTGGGGAGGGTGTTAAGGTGGGTTCTCACCAAATTCGGCGACGATGCATGGCGATGCACCGGTACTTCAGTAGCCTACCAGGGAACATTAACGGCACCTGATGGGCGGTACTTCAGTAGCCTACCAGGGAACATTAACAGCACCTGATGGGCGGTACTTCAGTAGCCTACCAGGGAACATTAACGGCACCTGATGGGCGGTACTTCAGTAGCCTACCAGGGAACATTAACGGCACCTGATGGGCGGTGCTTCAGTAGCCTACCAGGGAACATTAACAGCACCTGATGGGCAGTGCTTCAGTAGTCTACCAGGGAACATTAACGGCACCTGATGGGCGGTGCTTCAGTAGCCTACCAGGGAACATTAACGGCACCTGATGGGCGGTGCTTCAGTAGCCTACCAGGGAACATTAACGGCACCTGATGGGCGGTGCTTCAGTAGCCTACCAGGGAACATTAACGGCACCTGATGGGTGGTGCTTCAGTAGCCTACCAGGGAACATTAACAGCACCTGATGGGCGGTACTTCAGTAGCCTACCAGGGAACATTAACGGCACCTGATTGGTTAGACGTACTTTGCCTCCGTTTTCAAACCGGAAAAAAATGGCGGTCTGTTAATAAACTTTATTTTATCCCACTACAGTCCACTAAAATACGTTTCTGAAAACATTTGAGGTGAGAAATTGTCTAAAAGCTAAATCTTCAATCATATTTGATCCAAAACGCCTACTTTGACCGTTTTATCAGAGTTTCGCGAGCAACGGTGGACGCATTCATTTGCCTAAAGTAGGTTTGGAATCTATCCTATTCAAATTCAGAACCGGCGAATGTACCACACAGTCGTCGCGCCACATCCACATGCACCACGCGATCACATAGCATCCTCTCCATAGAAAATGAATAGAATGCGTCCAACCGATGCACCACTGGATTTGGTTAGAACCTACCTTTAGTGTTAGCAAGCGTTTCCATTCGCCCATGTAACATTAGCTAGCTAGCTGCTAACGTTGCTGGGTGATGGGGCAAACATTAGCGTTGTAAATTGTTAAACCAGTTATGTTTATGTTTACTTTTGGTACTTACATTTTAAATCAGATACTTTTGTACTTTTACTCAACTGGGGTTTGAATGGAGGACTTTCTACTTTTACTGGAGTCACTTTTAGCTGTGACCAGCAGCTAGTAGAAGTCACTCTGTCGGTAAATAGGTCAGTCTGTGAGATATTTCTGCAATAGACTATACCCGCACATACAGATACTTTGACATTTGGTCGCAGCTTATCGTGCTTGTTACTTAATGATCTATAAAGCAGCCCTTTCCTGAATCCAGTAGTATTAGTCCTTAGTACAGAGCCCTGAGTGAGGGCTAGACTGCTACCCAACTGGACATCTCTGAGTGAGGGCTAGACTGCTACCCAACTGGACATCTCTGAGTGAGGGCTAGACTGCTACCCAACTGGACATCTCTGAGTGAGGGCTAGACTGCTACCCAACTGGACATCTCTGAGTGAGGGCTAGACTGCTACCCAACTGGACATCTCTGAGTGAGGGCTAGACTGCTACCCAACTGGACATCTCTGAGTGAGGGCTAGACTGCTACCCAACTGGACATCTCTGAGTGAGGGCTAGACTGCTACCCAACTGAACATCTCTGAGTGAGGGCTAGACTGCTACCCAACTGGACATCTCTGAGTGAGCGCTAGACTGCTACCCAACTGGACATCTCTGAGTGAGCGCTAGACTGCTACCCAACTGGACATCTCTGAGTGAGGGCTAGACTGCTACCCAACTGGACATCTCTGAGTGAGGGCTAGACTGCTACCCAACTGAACATCTCTGAGTGAGGGCTAGACTGCTACCCAACTGGACATCTCTGAGTGAGGGCTAGACTGCTACCCAACTGGACATCTCTGAGTGAGGGCTAGACTGCTACCCAACTGAACATCTCTGAGTGAGGGCTAGACTGCTACCCAACTGGACATCTCTGAGTGAGGGCTAGACTGCTACCCAACTGGACATCTCTGAGTGAGCGCTAGACTGCTACCCAACTGGACATCTCTGAGTGAGGGCTAGACTGCTACCCAACTGGACATTTCTTTCTCAAAAGTGCTGGCAAGTGTTCTTCATCAGCATTCTTTAAGTCATTGTTATTTATTTATATATTTTTATATTAGCGCTCCAATATAGAAATCTAAGCTGTTACTTCAGTTAATAATACAAAATCATTGAAATGATTCCTTAATCCTTTTCATGTTAGCATAAAATGTTATAATATTTTATATTTATTCTGGTCTTTACACTGAACAGTCTCATGCTGTGTGGTTTGTGTGGTCTTTTAGCCATTTTATCATAACATATTATGTGTTGCGTAATTTACGGGTTTCCTCTGTTACCGAAACGCAGTCAGCTGTCGTCTGAGGACCTCGCCCGGGTCCCTGTGAATTCGACAAGCAACATCCTGAACAGGCTGCTGATCAGCTATGACCCAAGAATTCGGCCAAACTTCAAAGGCAGGTTTTGAGAATGGTGTTGGTGGTTGGTGTTCTACACAGTTTAGTGTTCAGTTCACTTGGGAGGGATGATGATGATTTGTTAGATAATCTTGTCTCTTGCTCTATGGTATGGAGCGAGTGTGTCTATGAGTACCAGTATATATGTGCATGATCACTGAACTGCCTGCATTGTATCACTTGCCTTTTGTGCACATCTTGCATGTAATGAACAGGTTGATTTTGGCTCATCAATTGCAGCCACATTGTGCTTTACCCTGGAAATTTAGGAATCATAGGAATTTGAATCGCAAGGTTCTTTTTTTATAATTCTGTTTTTTATGAGGAAAATTTCTTACTTGATTAAATTTGTCAAAAGTATAAAGCATGTTGTAGGTCAATTCAGTGGGGGCCTGTTTTGTGAATAGTGTCTAAAAGTCCATTTTAAAAGCTTGTGTTGATATGGACCTGCATTATTTTTTGTTATCCGTGCAATGGATTTGTGTAGCGGTCAGTGTTATCTCTAAATGCAGCCATTTAAAATGGTCTCAGTGACCTCACAGCTAAAGGTGTCACATTACTTACTACAGGTATTCCAGTAGAGGACAAAGTGAATATCTTCATAAACAGCTTTGGGTCGATCCAGGAGACAACTATGGTAAGCAGACACACATGTTAATGGTCAACTTTATTTTTGTGTTTTTATATATCTGTATTATGCAATTTTATGGAGCAAATATTCCCCTAAGAGATTTCAAGGGATTTCATGTGTCATTTGCGTTATTGACTCTGCAGTGTGCAGGTGTTGGTAGTGGATGTCAGTTGCTTTGGGGATTAGTGGATGTTTATGAGTGCAGTGTGCAGGTGTTGGTAGTGGATGTCAGTTGCTTTGGGGATTAGTGGATGTTTATGAGTGCAGTGTGCAGGTGTTGGTAGTGGATGTCAGTTGCTTTGGGGATTAGTGGATGTTCATGTTTATGTTTATGAGTGCAGTGTGTGGAGGGGTGTACTACGAAGCGAGATTAAAGGGATAGCGAGCTAAATTAAGCTTCAATCCTGGGTTTTCTGTATCATGAAGCCGATTCACTTTTAATCGGGGTATATTGCCACGACAACTACTCTGCATGGCTAACCTGCTTCGGGGCAGGTTATGTTCAGAATAACAGATTGAAACATAAAAAAGCACCGCCCTTTGACCAATCAACTCCTTGGCTTTGGAAAAAGGTGTCTCCTTAGAGATATGTGCGGATACTGAGGGAATCTCTTTGCAGGGCAAGATTAGTGAGTTCCGCAAAAGATTTTCTGAGTTCCGGAAAATGGTTGAGAGACTGTTTTTTAATGAAAAAACAATGATGTGATTGCTTCAGCAATATTTTAAACATGCTGTATCAAGTTTAAAGTTTAGAGCTCTAGAATGTAGTAGTACAGTTGTCACATTAGAACTAAACTGTATGACAATGTACTGAGAGTATAGATTTATTTGTTACGAATGGTAAGGTGAATAAGGTATTAACTAACGAATTTAAACTACACCTTCCTGGGGTGCCACAATTATTGGCACCCCTGCATTTAATACTTTGTACAACCTCCCTTTGCCAGTAAGACAGCACTTCTCCTGTAACATCTAATAAGGTTGGAGAATACAGAGCAAGGAATCTGAGACCATCCCTTATTTCAGAATCTCTCCAGATCATCCAGAGTCCTAGGTCCTCTCTTGTGCACTCTCCTCTTCAGCTCAGCCCACAGGTTTTCAATGGGGTTTAGGTCAGGGGACTGACATGGCCATGGCAGAAGCTTGATTTTGTGTTCAGTTGACCATTTTTGTGTTGATTTGGACGTATGTTTTGGATCATTGTCCTGCTGGAAGATCCAACGATGACCCAGTTTTAGTTTCCTGGCAGAGGCAGCCAGATTCAGATTTAAAATGTCATGGTATTTCATGGAGTGCATGATGCCATGTACCCTAACAAGGTTCCCAGGGCCTTTGGAGGAAAAACAGCCCCACAACATCACGAAACCTCCACCATACTTAACAGTGTGGATGAGGTTATTTTCGGTATAGGCATTCTTCTTTTTACGCCAAACCCACCTTGAGTGTTGGTTGCCGAAAAGCTCAATTTACGTTTCATCTGACCATAGAACACGGTTCCAGTCAAAGTTCCAGTAGCGTTTAGCAAACTCCAAGCTCTTACGTTTGTGGTGAAATGACAGGAAAGGCCTTTTTCTGGCATACCTTCCAAATTATTTTTTGGCATGGAGGTGACGTCTAATGGTAGTTTTGGATACTTAATGACCCCAAGATGCTACTTTCCTCTGTAATTCCCCAACAGTGATCCTTGGGGATTTTTTTGCCTTTCTTACCATCCCCATCACTGTGTGTGGGAGCAAAATAAACTTGGGTCCTATTCCAGGCAAGTTTGTAACAGTTCCAGTTGCTTTGAACTTTTTACGTATTGCCCTAACTAGATATGGGCATTTTTAGGTGAGTAGCTTTTTTTTTTTATAGCCATTCCCTGACATATGAAGCTCAACACAATTTTCCCTCATTTGATTTGTGTGTTCTCTTATCTTTCCCATGTTGATGTATGAATAAGGGAATATGGCCTCTGTGTCACCTCATATTTACACCCCAGTGAAACAGGAAGTCATGGATTACTGCTTGAAAGTTCCTAAACACTCTGATCAACTTTAAAACGTAAAATATAAATGGAAAAAATGCTTCAGTTACATTTTGTTCATAAGAATTTCTAGGGGTGCCAATAATTGTGGCACACATGGTTTTGTTAAAAATAATTATTTCTTGATGAGGGATTTTTTCAGTGTGAGATTAAGCTAATTCACCAATAGGTGATTTTTTTTATAATCCTTTTTACTCATCTTTACCAGGGGTGCCAATAATTGTGGAGCCTGCCTATTGTAGCCTGACACCCTGTGTGGTGATGCATAATTGGCTTTAGGTTCCCTAGGAAGGGAGGATTTTCCACTTGGTGTGATAGTGACTCCATAATAGTAATAATAATAAGAAGAAGAAGAAGAAGATGCAGAACGGGCATATAATCATGAATATTAAAAATAATAACAGCAACAACATGAAGCATAATAATACTAGCACACTGACAGCTGCAAGCTATCATGGAAGTGTTTTTGAGGACATAAGACTTGGAACCCTGCCTTATGTTTTTGGTAAAGAGTCACTGAAATGCCAATGTCCCTGATCGTTTGTGCCCTAACCAAACACACTGAAAGAGCAGGTTATACTGTAATCCGTGTATCTTTGCTCAGTTTACACCATCCTGTCCCAGAAGGGCCTAATTAATTTTGTGTTGAATGTGCAATAAATCATTAGCATCCTCTCCAGGTCTCTGCTGTTTAAATATTCACTCTCTGATTGCATTCTACCATTTGGCATTTAATCACCAGGCCTCAGTGAGATGGATTACTCCCCTACCTCTAATACTGCCACAAGGACGAAACATAACGGAGAATGTACCGTCTGAAATAACATACAATAAACGTACATATTTTACCCCTTTGCCCTATTTAAAACTCACCATCAATGAGTCTTGATGGTGTCAATGAGAATATTGTCCACTGACCTGTATCATATATTATATTATATTCTGTATGTAAGGGAAATGCTTCCAGTATACCTGTGGCTACAGTATATATGCAGTATATCAGAAATCAGGCTTAGTTTCTGCTGACTTCAGTCAAGATACATTTAGAATTATTTATTGTCTGTACAAGAAATCTAAATCAGATTGTGTCGCCAATTACAAATGAGTCCAGCATTTGGGACTGTTCAGAGAGGCACCTTCACACAGCTGCTATAGTATGGATTGTTGGGATTAGGGATTGATTGTTTGTGTGGGATTAGGGATTGATTGTTTGTGTGGGATTAGGGATTGATTGTTTGTGTGGGATTAGGGGTTGACTGTTTGGGATTAGGAATTGATTGATTGGGATTAGGGATTGTTTGTTTGGGATTAGGGACTGTTTGTTTGGGATTAGGGATTGTTTGTGTGGGATTAGGGGTTGACTGTTTGGGATTAGGAATTGATTGTTTGGGATTAGGGATTGTTTGTTTGGGATTAGGGATTGATTGTTTGGGATTAGGGATTGATTGACGTTTCCCACACCCTTCGGGTTCATGCTAATAGCTCATCTCAGTCCCTCGGTTGCTGTGTAATCTGACATGTTTGACAAGTTGCATCACGTGGGAAGTCAGCCAGGCAGCTTCAGGAGACCAGGGTCACTAAAACAAGAGGGAAAACCTGCCTAATTAGTGCCCATGACAACTGCTCTCGAAGGTGCACTTCTCTTTGTTAGGTGTGTGTATGACGTGAAGCAGCCTGTGCCCAACATTGTGTCCCAGATGTGTTTAATGTGGCATTCACACGGACCAACCCGCAAGGCCCAGTATAGTTGGCTATAGGGATCTATGCATGTATTCTGTACCTTTGATCAGGATTACAGGGTGAACATCTTCCTGCGGCAGCGGTGGAACGACCCCCGACTCAGGTTACCTACCGAATTCAAGTCGGACGCCCTCACTGTCGACCCCAAGATGTTCAAATGCCTCTGGAAGCCTGACCTGTTTTTCGCCAACGAGAAGAGCGCCAACTTCCACGATGTCACACAGGAGAACATCCTGCTGTTTATTTTCCGCAACGGCGACGTGCTGATCAGCATGAGGTAATATCTCCCAGAATCCATCTCTGCACCCTGCTATTTTCTGTGATTATATTAACTGTTATTACTGGGGAATTTCAAAGGTGCCGTTATATAGGTCGGCTGAGGGTGCATAATGTTATCAGTTAGATACTTGCACAACCAAATAAACATCAACATGGAAAACAGCAATCCAGGGAAGACAGTCCCCTACAAAATAAGATGATAATGAACCCAGGTAGTGCACCGTGAAGCAGAGTGGTATGGATTAAATGACTTGCCTACGCTGATGATGTCACAGACCCTTCACTTGCATGCTATGTGGATCTAGTCTGATTAGACCAGGGCCCTCTGGGCAGTGTAGTTCAATGCCTGGGAGCCGGGAGTAATTAGGGCTGATTTTGAGATTCAGTTTGGTTACTGAATCAGACTCCCCTGCAGTAATAAGGGCTGATTTTGAGATTCGGTTTGGTTACTGACTCAGTCTCCCCTGCAGTAATAAGGGCTGATTTTGAGATTCGGTTTGGTTACTGAATCAGTCTCCCCTGCAGTAATAAGGGCTGATTTAGAGATTTGGTTTGGTTACTGACTCAGACTCCCCTGCAGTAATAAGGGCTGATTTTGAGATTCGGTTTGGTTACTGACTCAGTCTCCCCTGCAGTAATTAGGGCTGATTTAGAGATTCGGTTTGGTTACTGAATCAGTCTCCCCTGCAGTAATAAGGGCTGATTTTGAGATTCGGTTTGGTTACTGAATCAGTCTCCCCTGCAGTAATTAGGGCTGATTTAGAGATTCGGTTTGGTTACTGAATCAGTCTCCCCTGCAGTAATAAGGACTGATTTAGAGATTCGGTTTGGTTACTGAATCAGTCTCCCCTGCAGTATTAAGGGCTGATTTAGAGATTCGGTTTGGTTACTGAATCAGTCTCCCCTGCAGTAATTAGGGCTGATTTAGAGATTCGGTTTGGTTACTGAATCAGTCTCCCCTGCAGTAATAAGGGCTGATTTAGAGATTCGGTTTGGTTACTGAATCAGTCTCCCCTGCAGTATTAAGGGCTGATTTAGAGATTCGGTTTGGTTACTGACTCAGTCTCCCCTGCAGTAATAAGGGCTGATTTAGAGATTCGGTTTGGTTACTGAATCAGACTCCCCTGCAGTAATAAGGGCTGATTTAGAGATTCGGTTTGGTTACTGAATCAGACTCCCCTGCAGTAATAAGGGCTGATTTAGAGATTCGGTTTGGTTACTGAATCAGACTCCCCTGCAGTATTAAGGGCTGATTTAGAGATTCGGTTTGGTTACTGACTCAGTCTCCCCTGCAGTAATAAGGGCTGATTTAGAGATTCGGTTTGGTTACTGAATCAGAGACTCCCCTGCAGTAATAAGGGCTGATTTTGAGATTCGGTTTGGTTACTGACTCAGTCTCCCCTGCGCTGTGAGCAGTCTTAAGCGACTGAGCCAGTTGCTATACCTTGCATGACACACCAGTGATGGATATAGCAAACGTATAGAAATGTCAGCAGAAGAAGAATTGACTGTGTGTGTGTGACATGACATTTTATGGTGTAAATCTCAGGTTAGACTAAATCTTGAGCAGACCCAAATCTTTGGTTAACCATCACACCTGCTTACAATCACACAAAAAGGAGAAATTGTTTCTGAACTGTCAACATTTATCATTTATCAAATTTATTATGATAAATGACAGTTTGTTGTTGTGCAGTTATGAGCAGCACATTTCTGGGTCTCAGGTTTCTGGCTTTAAAGACTGCTATTCCCCAGCTCTGAGCTGTTGAAAGGGATTTTATTAATGCCATCAGATGATCTGGGATGCAAAGTGTTACTGCAGCAATAATATGAGCTTTTGGGTCTTTTTGTTCCCACACTCACGCCAAGGCCTTGTCCCGTCTCGTTAAAGAACAGCGATAAGGTGGCAGCATACCAAGTAGCTGTCAAGGGGACTTTTAATCAGTGTTTGACCCAATCTGTGTTTTGTCACAATTCCATAGTGATGTATTCTTAATAAAATGAATACATTTAAGGTATTATGCCACTAATGGCTATATGCTCTAGTGTATTAACAGACTCAAATGAGACTAAATCAAGTGCCATTCTGAGTTAGGCTATTTGAATACTGCCTTGAATTTAATATTAGATTTATACAGACATGAAAAAAAAGGTTTGGGTGAATTTTGTCATCCTTTCTTTTAATGTTTGTGGGTGTTTGTGATACGCTTGCTGTCAATTTCTTGCTGAAGAATTTTGGCCTGTCAGTGGTACCCAACCCAAGCTGTACAATGCACTGAACATGGGTAAATTGATTAAACAGATTAATTCTGGTATAAATAAGTGCCTTCTAATACAGTAAAGATGCTTATGTATTAAAGATAATTATGTATTAATAATTCATCTGCTTTAGCAATCATCGTTGGTTTGCTGCAAATTTACTGGTTCATAAATTAAAAAATAGGCTTATTTGTCTTGTTTTATGTGGGTTACCATATTTTAATCGATTTTGCAGATAGACAAAAGTAAGTTAGTAATCATTTAAATTCACAGTTTGGTCAGTGAATTCACCTTTGTGTCTCTGATGTTGTTCTTGTTCCTGTTTGTACTGTAACTCTGCTGTGGGTTTGATCTTTTCCCTTTCTACTGCACAAACAAGTCTTCTTAGGTTTTGTGCTCATGTTGACTAAATGATGTTGTGCATTTGATGTATAAAAGTTTAGAGATTTTGCTGTTTTATTTGCATTGCTCTGAGTTTGGCTTCTTTCTTGTGGCGATATGGGCTGACCTTTGACCTTTGTGTAAGATTATTTTACGTGTCATTAGGGGCTCCTGTGCTTACCATGCGATTACTGTTGGAACTGCTTTATTTTCCACATCTGCATGCCATGAAGGTGATTCAGAAAAACACAGCAGTAAAAATGCCACCTGCTTCTCTGTCCTCTAAGGCAGGTGGGAAATTTACTGCTATTTTAAATCCAAAATGCAAAAACAATTTAACGTGCAGCTCAAATAATGATTAATACTTATCTGCTAGTATTTCGTAATATTGGTCAAATCACATTGTTATGAGGAAACTGTACCAAGGTTTGTTTGTAAATCCATTCCCCGCTCAAAACGTATTTTGCAATTACTTTGCTGTGGATTCATTTTTTAGAAACAGAGAGACTGCTGTATGTACATATATTGCCCAAAGAGTTTCCTAACACATCCTGCGGTTATGGCTTCTTTCACAGTCCTTCATGATGTGATTGTCACTATGCATTGTGCTGTCAGCCAGTGTGTCATAAAGCATGTGGCCTATCCCTGGAATTGCCTTGTTAGAAGCTGTCTGCAACTCTGGCTATAGTGCTGTCATAATGTCTAACAATACTAATTAACATACAAGATTTCATTGGTTGTTATCTGCATGCTAATGAACTGAAAAAATAAAGCAACAAAAAGCTGACCATTGCAGTTTAATTAATGCTACCTTTATTAATTGATTAAAAAAAACCTACTGTTGGCAGATTTTGCTTTTACCATTGCAAGCTGCTACTGGCAACTTTCATTATCCCAGTTAGTTTTTATGACCACAGACTGGGATACTGCCGTTCCCATTTTATTTATTTTTTTCTGCCTGTAAAAAAAATAAATAATAAAGTCTAGTGGATACCTGCAGAAATCATATTAGTGTTCTTTGAATTTGAAGTGCACTACTGGACCTTTTTGAGGATCAGAAAACTTAGTACGAGGTAAGATTCCCTCTCTCCCATCACTTTGGCTCTATTAGCTTTGCACAAGGGCTGAACGGAGAGATTGATGTGTTCTTAATTAGCTTTAATACATCCATTCATATGGTCATCCATAGATTCAAACAGACAACATGTTTTGTAACGGTGGTTCTGTGATTTAATGAAGGAAACTAGTTATTGTTTATTTGCACAAAGCAGGTATCACATAAGAAAGCAGTGCGTGATGGGTAATTGTTTACCCCATTTTAGCTAATCTTTCAATGTTTGATGATGAAAAAAATATAATTCTTATATATTTCTGTTGAATTAAAGCATGCTTATTTTTTTAATACCGTGAACTGTGTATTAATATTAGCTTTCATTAAAGTTACCTCAGACCCTAACTGGATTCCAGTATTTCTTAGAGAGGGTGTGAATTCTTCTCATATTTAAAGAATAGGTAAATGAAAGATGTGCTATTTTTCTAGCGTGGAGAAAAGGAGATTGATTTGCTCATAAATGTTATGGCTGTAATCTGTCCTGTTCCAGGTTATCAGTCACTCTTTCCTGCCCTCTTGACCTCACTCTTTTTCCCATGGACACCCAGAGATGCAAGATGCAGCTAGAGAGCTGTATGTGAATATTATTCAATATTATCTTATTATTCATGTGTGTGTCCTACCCCCACCCTTGATGGCTTAGAGCCATTTAGCCAACCATGTGTTTTATACTGTTCCAGTGTAATTTACAGTGTAATTTAATTTACAAATCTAGTCCCACCCCCCAATTCCCATAGAGATCCATTCAAATGCAGAGAGGTTATAGTATCGCTTGTAGGAGTACCAGAAAATATGATATCAAGAGTACTTTGATGTTGTTGGATCGCAGACATCAGGAAGTCATGACTTGCAAAGGATATGTGACCAAATATTAAATATGATGACTTTATTTAAGTTTATGTTAATTTGTCCAATTACTTTTGGTCCCCTAAAATGGGGGGGGGGTGGTGTAAAAAGTGCTGTAATTCCTACACCGTTCACCCAATTTGGATGTAAATTCCCTCAAATTAAAGCTGAAAGTCTGCACTCATATTCATTATTTAATTTCACCTCCATTATGCTGTGGTAGACAGCTAAAATAACAATAACTTTGTCAAGGTACAAATATTTATGGACCTGCGTGTGTGTGTGCGCGTGCACGTGTGTGCGTGTGTGTGTGTCTGTGTGTGTGTGTGTGTGTGTGTGTGTGTGCGTGTGTGCGTGTGTGCGTGTGCGCGTGTGCACGTGTGTGTGTGTGTGTGTGTGTGTGTGTGCGTGTGCACGTGTGTGTGTGTGTGTGTGTGTGTGTGCGCGCGTGCACGTGTGTGTGTGTGTGTGTGTGTGCGCGCGTGCACGTGTGTGTGTGTGTGTGTGCCCTTGTGTGTGTGCACGTGTGCGTGTGTGTGTGTGCGCGTGCACGTGTGTATGTGCGTACACGTGTGTGTGTGTGTGTGTGTGTGTGCGTGCACGTGTGTGTGTGTGTGCGCGCGCGTGTGTGCGCACGTGTGTGTGCACGTGTGTGTGAGCGTGTGCACGTGTGTGTGTGTGTGTGCGCGTGTGCACGTGTGTGTGTGTGTGTGTGTGTGTGTGTGCGCGCGCGTGCACGTGTGTGTGTGTGTGCCCTTGTGTGTGTGCACGTGTGCGTGTGTGCGCGTGCACGTGTGTGTGTGTGTGTGTGCGTACACGTGTGTGTGTGTGTGTGCGTGCACGTGTGTTGTGTGTGCGCGCGCGTGTGTGCGCACGTGTGTGTGTGTGTGTGTGTGCGTATGTGTGTGTTTCGTGTGTGTGTGTGTGTGTGTGTGTGTTTTCAGTTGGCTACACCACTGATGACCTGCAGTTTATGTGGCAGTCCAGTGACCCTGTGCAGATGGAGGAGATCGCTCTGCCTCAGTTTGACATTAAACAGGAGGATATTGAATATGGAAACTGCACCAAGTTCTACAAAGGAACAGGTATCACTTTATACTTTTATTTATGTACTGTTCAGGTGTTGTTCAGAGCCATGCTTATCTTGTTTATATTTTGTACACTTTGCAATTGCTTATCCAATATGTTTGATTAATTTTTCATTTATGAAAGAAATGTGTTAAAGTAATTACATCATCATATATGCATCTAAAAAAGCAATGCATACTTTATTGCACTGCATTATTTATTTATTATAAAGCATGGCAACATAAATTCCCAGAGCTTGCCATTTTCTCTTGTGCATCATGACTAGGCCCTAAGCAGAGTCTGACTGCATTTTAGTTTCTGCACCAAATGGAGGCAGGGATTTTAATTAATTTCCTCCAAGCCTAGTCACTAGCCTTTGAAGAAAATATATACAACTAACTGCCATTCAAAGTCCCTCTATTCTGTCCTATAGTCAATATTAGTAAGTATGTGTTTCTAGCTCACGTGTTTTTGGTGTTGTTTTTGTATGTACTGCAGTCCACAGGTTGTAAGTGATACAAGCAGCATAGTTCTCTGCCATATGCTGTAGAAACATGACCCTTTTCCTGCAGGGAAATCTACTAACCAGCAGCATTTAGAGAAACATCTGGACACTGATGTACTACACGCTTCTGTAACACGACCAGAAGGTCCATTTCATTTCATTAAAGCTGAAAGAGAGGATTAACTTCTGCAGAACATATGCACTCATCACCGTACAACAGCTAGTAACTTCTCCAGAACATATGCACTCATCACCGTACAGCAGCTAGTAACCTCTGCAGAACATATGCACTCATCACCGTACAACAGCTAGTAACCTCTGCAGAACATATGCACTCATCACCGTACAACAGCTAGTAACTTCTGCAGAACATATGCACTCATCACCGTACAACAGCTAGTAACCTCTGCAGAACATATGCACTCATCACCATACAACAGCTATCCAAAGTAGATTAGACTTATGGTATTTTTAACAGTATGTACTGTAGCGTATCGTCTAGCCCCAGTGTAATAATGATGTCTTCAATGATATAAAAGGTAGTATGTAACATACATCCACAGGTCCTCACATTTCCACATTAGTTCAGTGCTAACTGAGTGGACCACAGTCCAGCCCTTAAATTACCTTAATCTCTCTCTCTCTCTCTCACACACACACGCGTATGCAAACACACACACTACATCAGGCCACACATTGAGTCTCTCCTACATGTTAAAATGCCATCATGTTTGTGAAGGTAATGTTAAATTCTTGGCTCTCCTCAGGGTACTACACCTGTGTGGAGGTGATTTTCACCCTGCGGCGACAGGTGGGGTTCTACATGATGGGCGTGTACGCCCCCACCCTGCTCATTGTGGTCCTGTCCTGGCTGTCTTTCTGGATCAACCCCGACGCCAGCGCCGCCAGAGTCCCGCTGGGTACTGCCACGCCCCTATCGCTCTCACCTGCCAGTCTGCCACGCCCCTATCGCTCTCACCTGCCAGTCTGCCACGCCCCTATTGCTCTCACCTGCACAGCCTTGGGAGGAGGGGCCAGTCTGCCACGCCCCTATCGCTCTCACCTGCACAGCCCTGGGGGGAGGGGCCAGTCTGCCACACCCTATCACTCTCACCTACACATCCCTGGGGGGAGGGGCCACGCCCCATCTGAAGGACCATCTCCTTCCATCCCACCACCACCACCTTTCCATTGCCCTGTTCCTGTTCCTGTTGTGTCCTGTTCCAGCCTCATCATGGGCCTCATTACATCTGAGCAAATGGCCTGATCTCAGGTCAGTCACCTCCTGTGTCTGTGTGTGTCTGCGTGTGTGTGTGTGTGTGTGTGTGTGAGAGAGAGAGAGAGAGAGAGAGTGTGTGTGTTTCTCTGTCTGTGGCACGTGGGTGTATGTGTGTGTATTTGTGTGTGCTGCACGTGTATATGTGCCAAGTATGCATGTGCCCGTGTGTGTGTGTGTGTGTGTGTGTGTGTGTGTGTGTGTCCATGTTTCCCTCATGTTTTATTGATCATTTAAATGTGTCGTGCCGGAGAAGGCGTTAAGCTTCTATGTGCTGGCAGGCACCCTCTTTGTGTTATGTAAAGGAGACGTGTTTCTGTCTGTGGAAAAGATTTCCACCTGGATAGCTCTGTCAATTAGGTAATCGCTGTACGTGAAATAAGGGCTTGATTTTTGAGATTTTAGAGATTTGTGAGGTTTATGCAACATTCTAAATGAATACTCTACAGTGAGAACCTGTGAAAACGGTGAATTGTTTATTAATCAAAGCGTCTCTTATCTTATGCATTATCATTTAAAATGTTTGGTCAGGTTCGCCATGATGCCTGCATGTGTGCACATTCTCACTGGAATTTGTATTGAAATGAGCCATTACATGTGATATACATCCGGAAAACGTGTTCTCTTTGTTGTATTTAAATAGTTTTCAACCATATGATATATATTTGTTTAATAATTGACAAGTACTGACATAGAAAGGTTGTGTCAGTTTTCACATGTGTAGTATTACAACACAACTGGAGTAAGGTCTTGTGCACGGCGATGTTTGTCCTACACCCATGGTAATGTGTCTGAGCAGGGCCTGTTTCTCTTACAGCACGGCCATGTTGGTAATGTGTCTGAGCAGGGCCTGTTCCTCTTACAGCACGGCCATGTTGGTAAGGTATCTGAGCAGGGCCTGTTCCTCTTACAGCACGGCCATGTTGGTAATGTGTCTGAGCAGGGCCTGTTCCTCTTACAGCACGGCCATGTTGGTAAGGTATCTGAGCAGGGCCTGTTCCTCTTACAGCACGGCCATGTTGGTAAGGTATCTGAGCAGGGCCTGTTCCTCTTACAGCACGGCCATGTTGGTAAGGTATCTGAGCAGGGCCTGTTCCTCTTACAGCACGGCCATGTTGGTAAGGTGTCTGAGCAGGGCCTGTTCCTCTTACAGCACGGCCATGTTGGTAATGTGTCTGAGCAGGGCCTGTTCCTCTTACAGCACAGCCATGTTGGTAAGGTATCTGAGCAGGGCCTGTTCCTCTTACAGCACGGCCATGTTGGTAAGGTGTCTGAGCAGGGCCTGTTCCTCTTACAGCACGGCCATGTTGGTAAGGTATCTGAGCAGGGCCTATTCCTCTTACAGCACGGCCATGTTGGTAAGGTATCTGATCAGGGCCTGTTCCTCTTACAGCACGGCCATGTTGGTAAGGTGTCTGAGCAGGGCCTATTCCTCTTACAGCACGGCCATGTTGGTAAGGTGTCTGAGCAGGGCCTGTTCCTCTTACAGCACGGCCATGTTGGTAAGGTATCTGAGCAGGGCCTGTTCCTCTCTCCAGGAATCCTGTCCGTGTTGTCGCTGTCCTCTGAATGCACGTCTCTGGCCTCGGAGCTCCCCAAAGTGTCGTACGTCAAAGCCATCGACATCTGGCTCATCGCCTGCCTGCTGTTCGGCTTCGCCTCGCTGGTGGAGTATGCAGTGGTCCAGGTGATGCTTAACAGCCCCAGGAGGATCGAGGCTGAAAAAGCCAAAATAGCCAGGAAAGAGAAGGCGGAGCACAAGACCCCGGCCAAAAACAACACCGTCAACGGGACGGGGGGAACACCCATCCACGTCAGCACCCTTCAGGTCAGTGAGTACGCCGCTCTGACTCTCCGCAGGTCAGTGAGTACGCCGCTCTGACTCTCCACGGGTCAGTGAGTACGCCACTCTGACTCTCCGCGGGTCAGTGAGTACGCCGCTCTGACTCTCCGCGGGTCAGTGAGTACGCCGCTCTGACTCTCCGCGGGTCAGTGAGTACGCCGCTCTGACTCTCCACGGGTCAGTGAGTACGCCGCTCTGACTCTCCACGTGTCAGTGAGTACGCTGCTCTGACTCTCCACGGGTCAGTGAGTACGCCGCTCTGACTCTCCGCAGGTCAGTGAGTACGCCGCTCTGACTCCACGGGTCAGTGAGTACGCCGCTCTGACTCTCCGCGGGTCAGTGAGTACGCTGCTCTGACTCTCCGGCGGTCAGTGAGTACACCACTCTGACTCTCTGCGGGTCAGTGAGTACGCTGCTCTGACTCTCTGCGGGTCAGTGAGTACGCCGCTCTGACTCTCCGCGGGTCAGTGAGTACGCCGCTCTGACTCTCTGCGGGTCAGTGAGTACGCCGCTCTGACTCTCTGCGGGTCAGTGAGTACGCCGCTCTGACTCTCCGGCGGTCAGTGAGTACGCCGCTCTGACTCTCCGCGGGTCAGTGAGTACGCCACTCTGACTCTCTGTGGGTCAGTGAGTACGCCGCTCTGACTCTCTGCGGGTCAGTGAGTACGCCGCTCTGACTCTCTGCGGGTCAGTGAGTACGCTGCTCTGACTCTCCGGCGGTCAGTGAGTACGCCGCTCTGACTCTCCGCGGGTCAGTGAGTACGCTGCTCTGACTCTCTGCGGGTCAGTGAGTACGCTGCTCTGACTCTCCGCAGGTCAGTGAGTACGCTGCTCTGACTCTCCGGCGGTCAGTGAGTACGCTGCTCTGACTCTCTGCAGGTCAGTGAGTACGCTGCTCTGACTCTCCGCAGGTCAGTGAGTACACTGCTCTGACTCTCTGCGGGTCAGTGAGTACGCTGCTCTGACTCTCCGCGGGTCAATCAGTACACTGCTCTGACTCTCCGCGGGTCAATCAGTACGCTGCTCTGACTCTCCGCAGGTCAGTGAGTACGCTGCTCTGACTCTCTGCAGGTCAGTGAGTACGCTGCTCTGACTCTGCAGGTCAGTGAGTACACTGCTCTGACTCTGCAGGTCAGTGAGTACGCTGCTCTGACTCTGCAGGTCAGTGAGTACGCTGCATGTTAGACATTTCACCTTTTCTTTTTCTTTTTTTGTTCTTAGATTTGTTTAATCCTTCTGCCCACAGGGTCTGAAAATGTCATGTAAGTTAAGGAAATGGGCAACACCCCTATAATTTTTGCCAAAACCTCATTGAAGCTGGTAATTTACCTGATTCATTCAATATTTGGCAATTATTCAAATGAATACCTGTATTCTGCACCAGTATTTATGAACAATTAGTGCATTCAAAAAATGCATGTGCAACGAGCTGGTTTTTATTATTAACGGCCAAATTTACATGTACTGTAATGCATGTACTGGTTTGTAAAAAGGAGCAGGACGCTGTGCAGTGATGTTTACTTTTTGCCGAGCGGCAGAGCGGCCAGGCCTAAACCCCTAAATGTAGGTAACTGACTGGCTGGTTGGCTGCCTGTTCCCCGTTGTTGAAAAGTGCATGCGCAAAATTCTAATTTTGCGTAATTGCGGTAAAAAGTTGAAAAGCGCATACGTACAATTTTGAGTATTCATAAGTTTGCTGTCTAACATATTTTTGAATTTTTTGCAGGAAAGTTTTGGCTTTGCTAGCAAACATGTAACGAGTGGTTAAAAGCATGAACTTTGTATTTCAATGTTAACCGCATCTTTTATTGTGAAAAAAGTGGTACGTAGACTGTCTGGCTGATGGACTGCTGTTTCAGCCAATTACGGAGCGAAAAGGACAAAGAAGAAGGAAGTTGCATGTTTTGCTAAGCTGGAGACAAACATGGCGGTGTTGTGAAAGACTGCATGCAGCAGGAGCGCTCCTCAGCTTAGAGCTCGTCGAGAGGAGATATCCAAACGTAACTCTTAATTGGGCGTAATTAGGGGTAGAGGAAGATATCGCTGTGAGAAAGGTTGGTAGCCTAAGTTATAGCGGTCGTCATTACCGAAGAGAAAGAAAGTTTAAGTTTTAAATAGAAACGTGGCTGCCGTTCACCTGTTAGCCACGTAGCATTTCAGCTGCTACACTGGAATTAGCAGAAGAGTTCAGAACATTTTCCCTCCGGTAAAGTGTGAGTTACAGTCTGCGGTTTCACAGCTGTTTTTACTGGGGGAAAGGCCTTAGCATCTGGTCTGGCTTGTATTCAATGTATTCTGTAGTTATTCTGTAGTTATGTGGAGTCTCTAGTGTAGATGATAGTCACTGCAGGTGTACATGTATTCTGTAGTTGAGGGGTACAGGTACATGCACTTCAGGGGCAGAGCTCATCGCACAACCTCTCCGATCGTGACCGCCACCATCAGCGTTGCCATGACGATCGAGATTGGCATCTCTTGTTCTGTTTCCCAGGTGGCGGAAACCAGGTGCAAGAAGGTGTGCACGTCCAAGTCAGACCTGCGATCCAACGACTTCAGTATCGTGGGCTCGCTGCCCCGGGATTTCGAGATGTCTAACTTCGACTGCTACGGGAAGCCCATCGAAATCAGCAGCGCCTTGGCAAAGTCCCAGGCTAAGAACAATAAGAAGCCGCCGCCGGCCAAACCCGTCATTCCCTCAGCCGCCAAACGGGTCGACCTTTACGCCAGGGCCCTCTTTCCCTTCACCTTTCTGTTCTTCAATGTCATTTACTGGTCTGTATACTTGTGATGGGTTTGTGTTTTATACCTTTCCACAGTCTCCTGCCCACAATTGTGATATTGTTTTTATTTGTCCAGTTTGTTCAGAGAACCGGACGTAATATTACATCACGGTGTAACTGTAATGAGAAGCTAAACTTGACTAAAGGTTCTCCCAATATTTACAGTCTGACTGACTTGCATGCACTGTGTGAGATCTACATGCAGTGCTGTGTGTGGGGTCTACCTGCAGTACCGTTTGTGGGATCTACATGCAGTAATGTGTGTGGGGTCTACATGCAGTACTGTGTGTGAGATCTACATGCAGTACTGTGTGTGGGGTCTACATGCAGTACCGTTTGTGGGATCTACATGCAGTAATGTGTGTGGGGTCTACATGCAGTACCGTTTGTGGGATCTACATGCAGTAATGTGTGTGGGGTCTACATGCAGTACCGTGTGTGGGGCCTACATGCAGTACCGTGTGTGGGGTCTACCTGCAGTACCGTTTGTGGGATCTACATGCAGTAATGTGTGTGGGGCCTACATGCAGTACCGTGTGTGGGGCCTACATGCAGTACCGTGTGTGGGGCCTACATGCAGGAATGTGTGTGGGGTCTACATTCGCAGCCAAGACCTCCCAAAGCCAGAAGCAGGGACTAAGGAATTGCTTAATTTATGTGGAAGGTATGCAGGAAGTATGTTTGATTTTCACTATTTAAAGGTTCTGGGATACTGCATGTTCAAAGTGCATAAATTAATATATATATATATATATATATATCTATATATACAGTGAACACCATAATTCATTAGACAGTGACACATTTTTTGTTATTTTGGTTCTGTACTCTTGCACTTTGAGTTGGAACAATACAATGAGGTTGAAGTGCAGACTGTCAGCTTTAATTTAAGGGTATTTTCATCCATATCGGATGAACCGTTTAGAAATTATAGAACCTTTTTGACATAGTCCCCCCCATTTTCGGGCATCAAAAAATATTGGACAGTTTAACATAATGTAGAATAAAGTAATCATTTTTAATATTTGGTCGCATATTTTTTGGCTTTACATGCCATGACTTCTTGATGTCTGTGACCCAACAACATCAAAAGACTCTTGATATCTTATTTTCTGGTACTCTTCTGTACTCTTGCACTTTCAAACTGAAAGTGTTAGAGTACAGAACCAAAATAACAAAATGTGTCACTGTCCAAAGAACTATGGTGCTCACTGTATATATAATTAAAAAAATAAAAACAAAAAAAATAAAAATATATATATATGAAAAATGATTAAGAATTCCTGTAGAAGTAATTATTTTGATGGTTGATGAGACTCTGACACTGAAGGTCAGCAAGTGGATGAATACAAACTGTAAATTATCCATGAGAATAAAGGTTTAATGACTAAAATTACTATATTTCTTATTGCCCATTGTCATACTGACATTTATACTGTATACAAATATAAATAGCGCTACTAAAATGAACTTTGCTACAATAAATTTAATTTAAAAAGTTTATGTTAAAAGCAGAAGCAGCAAAAGCAGAGTATGTAGAATAAAATTGTGTGTGTATTTATGTGTGTGTGGTGTGTGTTGTGTGTGTGTGTGTGTGTGTGTGTGTGTGTGTGTATTTATGTGTGTGTGGTGTGTGTGTATTTATGTGTGTGTGTGTGTGTGTGTGTGGTGTGTGTGTATTTATGTGTGTGTGGTGTGTGTGTGTGTGTATTTATGTGTGTGTGGTGTGTGTGTGTGTGTGTGTGTGTATTTATGTGTGTTGTCTATGTATTTGTGTGTGTGTGTGTGTGTGTATATATATATACAGTTGAAGTTGGAAGTTTGCATACAAGTTTGTTGAAGTCATTAAAACTAATTTTTAACCACTTTTTAACCACTCCGCAGATTTCATGTTAGCAAACTATAGTGTTGGCAATTCAGTTAAGTTGGTAAGTTTTAATGACTTCAACCTAAGTGTATGTAAACTTTCGACTTCAACTGTATATGCGTGTGTGTTTGTGTGCGTGTGTGCATATGCGTGTGTGTTTGTGTGCATGTGTGTGTCTGTTCGTGTCTGTGTATTTGTGTGTGTGTGTCTGTATGTGAGTGTGTGTTACAAACTAAAAATGGTTAACATATAATACACTGGGATTTGAATAAATTTTATGAATTAAAATAAAATGCTTAAAGAAAAGCAAAAACAAGGGCCGATGTGCACATTATGAATAGACCGTATTGTGTGTGCAAGATTTGCTGAATATGTTATAGTGAACATATAATCTGAGACTGGATGTGACAGGAAATTGGTTCCACAGTGAGTTTCTTTTCGTTTCACCAGAATGCACAGCAGAGACAGTCAGACATGCACAACATGGCTAGCAGGACTAGCGGTTAGCGGTTAGCTGCTCTTAGCTGGGAATGTGCTGCTCAGTGTGTTATAGATGGCCTGAAAACAAAGCTTCTGTTTACTTAAGTGATTTTCATCGCTTTCGAGTTTCTTGCAAGTGGGAATGTAAATAAAGGATTCATCTGAGTGGAGATGATGTAATCTTATACTTTAAAGGAATAAAAGTGCAGCGGTTACCTGAGGAAACTCGTATTCAAACTGGAAATACTCAACAAAGGTCACTACATTACTAAATGGCTCTAAGTCATCAAGGGTCTGATGTATCAAAGCATTAAACCATCACTCTGCTGCCAGAAATACAGTAGATATAGATGGATAACTTGAAGGGTTTCTTCTCCTGACTTATTTTTCCATAGAGTTCAATAGGAAAATTTGTCAGGAGAAACAACCCTTAAAGCGATCAATCATACTCTATGGTTGCTGAAGGAGCAACAGCTCAAGGCAACAGCTCAAGGCAACAGCTCAAGGCTACAGCTGCTACGGGAACTGGGGGAGAAAATGAATGGAATGATAAACTCGACAAAACAATAAATCAACATAACAAATGCAAATGTCATATTAATCGTTTAAATATCACTGAAACCAAGAAAATCAAGAAAATGGTCAGGCCAGATAAGTCAGCCAAAACAAGTCACTCTATTCCAGCGGAATTGGCAACAACAATTATGGAAAAACTGGACGATATCAAGATGCAACTCAATGACATGAGGCAGGAGTTTAAAGAACTTAAAGACGAAAATGTCAAGAAAGACCAACAAATAAAGTCACTAACATACAGAGTGGAGGAGCATGAACAACATGGGAAACTTAATGATGTGATCATCACAGGACTCAGAATCAAACCAAGGAATTATGCCAAGGCAACGAGGTCCGACGAGGAGCCAGTTGAGGCAGACATTCAATCAGTGGAAATACAAGTGTGGGATTTTCTTGATTCCAAAAAAATCGATATGGATCTAACAAATGTGGATTCTTGTTATCTGCTGCCCAAGAGGAAAAATAATGAAGGTAGGGAAAACGAAACCCGCGCCGTGGTGCTGAGATTCACAAGTAGGAAATATAAAGTTGCTCTACTGAAACAGGGCAAAAATCTGAAAGGATCCAACGTGTTCATCAATGAAAATCTCACCAAAGTAAACGCCACCATCGCTTGGAAAGCGCGTCAATTAAAGAAAGGGGAAATAATTCAAAACACCTGGACGGCAAACTGCAAAGTTTTTATCAAACCTATTGGGTCTACAGAAAACACCAGACCGGTACTAATCAGGGCGATGGAGGAGCTGGAGAAATATGAATAGTAAGGTACGTGAAAACAAGGTAAAAACGTCATGAACTCAGTACAACCAAAAAGTATAACTTCACGGATTATATTAAATGATTTGATGGATAAAATTGCAGACTATGAAAAAAGGAGTACGATAACTAACCAGAACCCAAGATCAAAAGCCCCGAATGAAGAAGTGGATCCAGACAGACACTTTTTTTATAATGAAACAAACAAATGTGGATATTACTTGGAAGACCAATTCAATAAGAACATTAGTATGGGTGGAAAGCTGTCAATAATCCACTTCAACAGCAGGAGTCTATACGCAAACTTTGAACAGATACAGGAGTATCTATGTACATTTGCCAAACCATTTAACATCATTGCGGTGTCGGAAACTTGGATTAACGCTAAGAAAGGCTTGGATTTCCACCTGGAAGGATATAATTTTGTGTGTAAGAACAGAACCAACAAAGCTGGTGGAGGAGTTGCACTGTTTATTGAGGAGAGTATAAATTTTGAGATATTGGAAAGCTTGTCAACTGTCGTTGAAAATGTAATGGAGTGTATAACAATTGAATTCTCAGCGTTAAAAGGTAAAAAAACTGTTTTATGCAATGTTTACAGAGCTCCTAGCTCAAAAATAGACATTTTCAAAAATTGTATGGGAGAAATAATATCAAAAATGAAACAACAAAAGGTTTTTATATGCGGTGACTTTAATGTAGACATATTAAATCCCAATGATAGCAAGTTAATTGAGGATTTCGTAAACACAATGTATGCGTGGGGTCTGCGACCATTAATTACTCAGCCAAGCAGAATCTCTAAACAGAGTGCCACGCTAATTGACAACATCTATACAAATATATTGGACACAAAAATAACAAGTGGTATTTTGATAAACGATATCACTGATCACCTTCCAGTCTTTGCCATCTGTGACTGGAAACAAACTGTGGATCAAAATCCAGGGTCAAAAATTTTAAAAAGAATTAGAAATGAAAAGAGGCTAAAAGATTTTGAACAAGATATGTTAAAGCAAAACTGGAAAGATGTATTGAGTGATAGAGACACAAATAAAGCGTATGAGGCTTTCTTAAACATAATAAATTCAATATATGACAAGCACTGCCCGGTAGTCAAAAATACGAGAAAAGGCAAAAAAAGCAAAGTAATAAGGCCATGGATTACCAAGAAAATAGAAAACGCCTGTAGGAAAAAAAACAGCTTATATAAACAATTTTTAAAGGAAAGGAGCGAACAATCATATACAAAATACAAACGTTGCAGAAACAGAGTGACTGATCAGTTGAGGAAACACAAAAAAGATTACTATGATAAGTTATTATCAGAAAACATTAATTATACCAGAAACCTATGGAAAATAATAAATTCCGTCTCTGGGCGTAAGGTCAAGAGGGCATTCACGGATCACTTTAATATAAACAGCAAGAGGGAAGAAGAAAAAAAGTCGACATTAGACAATTTCAACAAATACTTTGTTAGTGTCGGTCCAGAACTAGCCAAGGCCATTCCTTCCACACTCCTACCGTGGGATCACTTTGATAGGAGCAGTGAGACAAAACAGGAGGCATTATTTTTATATCCTGTTACACAACAAGAAATGAAAGAGACACTGAGAGACTGCACAGATAAAACTTCCACGGATGCAGACCAGATAGACATGATATTGTTAAAAAGGATATCAAAGGCGATCATACCTCCCCTAACACATATATGTAACCTATCGTTCCATAATGGTGTGTTCCCAGACAAAATGAAGATAGCAAAAGTTCTTCCATTATATAAAAATGGAGACAAACAAGAGTTTTCAAATTATCGTCCAGTTTCGATTCTACCACAGTGCTCGAAAATTATTGAAAAGATCTTTAATGTAAGATTAGATAAATTCATTGATAAACACAAACTGTTATGTGACAACCAATATGGGTTCAGGAAAAAACATTCAACAGCACTGGCCCTAACAGAATCAATAGAATATATAAAAGACGCATTAGACCGGAATCTATTCACTATAGGCATATTCATAGACTTGAAAAAAGCTTTTGATACGATAAACCACAACATATTGATGGAAAAATTGTATAGATATGGAGTTAGAGGAATCGCATTAAAATGGATAAAGAGCTACCTATCAAACAGAGTGCAATTTGTTCAGATAGGGGACAATATATCAACATGCCTGGACATCACCTGTGGGGTCACACAGGGTTCAGTCCTAGGACCAAAATTATTTTTATTATATATTAATGACATAATCAAAGTATCTGACGTTTTAAAATTAATTTTATTCGCGGACGACACAAACATCCTATGTTCTGGAAGTGATCTTAAACAAATGGTCACGTCAGTCAATAACGAAATGGCAAAGCTCCACACTTGGTTTAATATTAATAAACTATCATTAAACCTTTCAAAGACAAAATTTATATTATTTGGGAAAAGAGGACTGAAAGAAAATATTAATTTAAAAGTCAATGGTATTGATATAGAAAGAGTGAACGAACACAAGATTCTGGGGGTTACGGTAGATAGCCTCCTGTCATGGAAACCACATGTGAAGCAAGTTCAATGTAAATTAGCCAAAAGTGTGTCTATTTTGTGGAAAATGCAGAAATTACTCAATCAACATTCACTTAGGACAATTTACTCGGCACTCATAACACCTCATCTAAACTACTGTGTCGAAGTGTGGGGACACACTTATAAAGATACCACAGAGCCACTGTTTAAATTACAAAAAAGGGCAATAAGAGTTGTATATGGTGTACCATATAGAGACCACACTAATGAATTGTTTATCAAGGCAAAGTTTCTCAAGTGGCAGGATATAATTGAATATAATACTGTACAAATACTATTCTTAGCCTCCAAAAACCTCTTACCCATAAATATACAGAAACTGTTTTTAAAGAGAGACGACAGGCATAACCTTAGAGGAAATATGATTTATAAACAAAATTCTATAAAGTCAACATCCAGAGGCCATTCATTATCCATTGTAGGGGTGAAACTTTGGAACAGTTTAAATGATGAGATAAAAATGTCTGCAAGTTTAAAGACTTTCAAGGGTAAGATAAAACGCAAGATGGTAGAAAACTATCAGGTCGGAAAAAATGAGGGTAATCAAGAAATGAAAACAATGTCATGATGTACTTTACAACAAAAAAACACTTAAAAAAACAAAACAAAAAAACAAAAAAGTTAATTATAAAGAAAAACAACGGCATGTGGTTCACACAGGATCCTGGACCTGCATCAAAAGTCAACAGACATTGAACGCACAAACACCCAGGATGGAGCTTCTAAACTGGTCATTCAACGCTATTGATAAAATATTCTCAACAAGGCGTGTGGGCTCGGGAGAGCCGTCATGTCCCGATGGGACCTTTCTGGCAGGATACATCATGGATGGGTGGGACAAATGGCGTGTAGTGTGTCTAGCAGTATTAGACTTAGAAGACGTGGAAGATGTGTACCTGCTTGGATTCATGCTGGTCGGTTTTAACCGGCCTAGGATTTGGCCAGTACGTGATGTACAGACAGCAGAGAAAAATGGGGTGTGATGTCTCTGGAAACAGGGAAATACTGATTATAATGAGAAATCTGAGAGTGGATATCAACAAAATCAAGGGAAAAATAGCCATAATGCAGGCAGAAATCATCAAACCACCGGAGGACAGTGCAGAAAATAGCGAGGGGTAATGAACTCTGAACTCCAACAATCACACCAACTCAGGCCAACTGCATGGAACTTACAAGGGACAACTGAACATCATAAAAACGTGAAATCAGACACGTTTAATTTGGACATTAACTGAATAAAATTTGTGAATGTGGGACGTGGAAATGAAACAAATTGTTTTGAACAAAGTATGACATGTTAATCTAAACCCACCATTTAAGTATTTAACAACTTAGGATTTTAATCAACCTGATTGTTTTACATTAGAGTAGTTTATTTTATTTGATTTTTCTTTCCTTCCTGATCAGTTGCTATAAACGAAACTCATGACCAATGTATGCTATGCAAATTTAAACCTACTTAACTGGACTTTAATAATATGACAGCAAAAATCCAGTTTGTTTACTTGAGAGTGTTTAATTTAATTTTTTTTCTTTCCTTCTTGATCAATTTCGCTATAAAGATAACTCAGTTAGGATGTTATGATACTAAAAATATCTGTTTTAATCAAATGTATAATATGAACATTGAAACGAATAGTTTGACCAATGTATGACATGCACATTTAATCTCTAGAGTATTTTATTTTATTTTTCTTTTTTTTCTTTCCTTCTTGAACAAATTTGCTATAAAGAAAACTTAGCTAAGCTGTTGTGATTCTAAAACTGATTTAATTAAATGTATAATACGAACATTTAAAATCGTGAGGGAAGTGGGACGGGACATTGATAAGCAGGCTGCTTTTTTCCCGTATCCCTTTTCGGCTAGAAATGTATGTGTTAAAAGAATATGACAGAAATGTAATACAATGTGATCATGCACATGCCGAAATAAATAAATAAATAAATAAACGTATATCTACTGCATATCTGGCAGCAGAGTGATGGTTTGAGGCTTGTTTGATACCTCAGACCCTTGATGACTTACAGCCATTTTACCAATCACGTATTCCATACTTTTCCAGCATAATTTACAGCTAAATCTAGTCCCACCCCCCATTTCCCATAGAGATCCATTCAAATGCAGAGACGTTATAGTATCGCTTGTAAGAGTACCAGAAAATAAGATATCAAGAGTTTTTTGTTGTTGTTGGGTCACAGATATTAGGAAGTCATGGCATGCAAAGCCAAAGGATATGCGACCAAATATAAAAAATTTAAAGGCACAGTCAACTTAGTGTATGTAAACTTCTGACCCACTGGAATTGTGATATAGTGAATTAAAAGTGAAATAATCTGTCTGTAAACAATTGTTGGAAAAATGACTTGTGTCATGCACAAAGTAGATGTCCTAACTGACTTGCCAACACTATAGTTTGCTAACATGAAATCTGTGGAGTGGTTAAAAATGAGTTTTAATGACTTCAACCTAAGTGTATGTAAACTTCTGACTTCAACTGTACATGCTCAGAACAGATGTGTCTGTAATGACCTTTGAACCCTGAACCTCGATTTGGCCAGTAGTTATCAAATTATTGCATTTGAAATTTGATCCCATGGGGCCGAAGACCAAAGTGTTAATTATGCATCGGTCTCTGGGTGCCTGAAATGAGAAAAATGACAGCCTTATGCCATGGCTCAAATTAAGGAGTTTCACACACACATTTTTTGTCTTAATCTGAAAAAATGAAGTGTTTTCCCTTTCTCTTCCTAGCTTTATCAATCAAAAAGATAGTTTGCTTTGCAAGCAATAGGCCACAGAACTCGGTGAGTATGGACTTGCTGCCATGGCAACAGACATCTAGATTAGATTTCTGTAGCAGTCCAGCTACTCTCCTGGAACCTGAAAATGAGAAGAATGTTGCACTGGAAAAATCATGGAGATCATGCAAATTAGCCATCTGCTTGAAACATTGTCCTAAAATGGATCAAAAGTATCAATTAAACATTGAAAATCTGTCAACTTAGAATATAGATTTGAATTTTGGCTGGATCTCTTGCTATATCAGAGAAATGGGTATTTATTTGTTTACTTTCTTTTTTTGTTGTACTTGCCTGCTATTCCACCAGATTGGCTAATATTTTCATAAGTGTGCTTGATAGTCTCAAAAATGATATACAGTGCCCTCTAGTGGATGGAAGTTTCCCACTCAGATTCATTTCTCATTGAACTAGAACAGTGGTTCCCAAACTCGGTCCTGGGGACCCACTGTGTATGCTGGTTTTCATTCCAACCACAATTGCGATCCGAGAATTTTAAAAAGCTGCTAATTTTTCTTAATTGCACATTTCATGTTTTGATGGATTATTTACCCTCTTAAGCCAAATTATGTCAGAAAATAGCTATGCATGCCATGTAGTATAAATGCCCCATGTTCACATTTAGCTAATTGTCCTATATTGCAAACAACTACGTTAAAAGAGTTCACAAAATGTTATAACTGATCAAATTGAAGACTGAGGTGAATCAATATGCTCCTGATTAGATCGTTGAACACATGTTTAAGTTCTTTCATAATTTTGTTTCTTTAAACTTATTACCACAATGCAGGTTTGGCTCATTATCAATTTGCGTTGTCTTTGAATTTTTCATTATCAACCAAATGGTTAGTTTTCGTGGCCATGTGTCCACACTTTCACCAATTAGGAGCCTATTGATTCACGTCGGCCTTTCATTTGCTCAGTTTTGTTACCTCTTTCAATGAAATAGTTTTCAATATAGCACAATAAGCAAAATGTGTACATGGGACATTTATTAATTTATTAATTGGGCATGCGTAGCTATTTTCTGACATAATTTGGCTTAAGAGGGTAAATAATCCATCAAAACATGAAAAGTGCAATCAAGAAAAATGAACAGTTTGTTAAAATTCTCGGATCACAATTGTGGTTGGAACGAAAACCAGCATACACAGTGGGGCCCCAGGACCGAGTTTGGGAACCACTGAACTAGAAGATTGCTTTGGGTCATTCTGCTCTCCTTCTTGAGACCTTTGATGCCAGTTTCATCTTCTGTGAAAATCTCTTTTATTAATTAATCTCCCTAGTGTTGCTATTTCTTCTTGGCCTGGAGACATGCACACCTGTCATGCTTTTGTGATTCATTGATGTGTCATTGAAATGACAGCTCTCTCCCTCTCCTCTCTCTCTCCCCTCTCTCTCCTCTCCCCCCTCCCCCCCCCCTCTCTCTGTCTGATTGATGTTTCCTCTTAATTAAGCAGTCCTCCGTCTTGCTGTTGCTTTAAAATAATGCAAATGTCCGTCAGTATCCCAGTTTATTGTACTAAAGCAGCATTGCATTAACAAGCAGATCAAAATAACTCCACTTCTGGATTATGGATGTCAGGATCTTTTGTTTTACATTTCAATTTACTGCCTTATCCTCAGACTTCTGTTTGTATCTGTGATGCCGTGGGCACAGCTCAAAGCAGCAGCCTCGTTTGTGCGCTGTAACCTACATCACACGAGCTTTAGCCTAACAAGAGCTGAGCTATGCACCGGGGGCAGAGTCACTGGGTATTACAGGATAAAACTGATTAGCCCTTCATATCACATGTTTGTGAGCTAGCTCCAGTTCTTCCAGTTCCTCATGTACATAGTTATAAATTTGATGCATTCTTTTAAATGTAAAGCCATACTGTATATTGCCTACACATACATTTGAAGGCCCGCTGTGTATAGAGAAAAGCAGTTTTGGTAAATCATTATGTGCAATCAAACGGTTACAGCTCATGTCACAGGCTATTTTGGATGAGTAGCAGCTTGATGTATGCTGCTGGTTGTAACTTTGTAAACCCTTATTTTAATGGGATTTATTTCATGTTATCGGTCATTGTCTCATCATTTCAGACGTGCAGAGATTACGTGGCAGAATCAAGTTATGTCCTTATTAAATACAAGCATTATTTCCTCCTTCACAACACAGTGTTTGGCAAGTTCAGTAGTTATAAATAACTCACCAGACTGTGAAGAAATAACATTTATATATTTTAAGTTTTATACGTGTATAGCATTCATATCAAGGTTATTGATAGATTTTAACGTTGAAGAGAGATAAACCATAGCGGATGTATCGATAAACCATAGCGGATGTATAGATAATAGTGCTAAAGAAAGAAGTTATTTGCCTTCATTTTTATTTTCCATTTTTGTCCCATTTGTGGGATTCTGAGGATACAAACACAAGCACTTCTGCAGTGGTTAAGGGGCCTTAGCTCCAATCACTGAATACCATCATGCAGGTGGAGGTGGATTCTTCCCAGCAGGCATTGGGCCTCGGCTGGCTGTAGGTTGAACATCATCATAGGCAGTTATGACATGACTTCCTCTCCACTGCAAGTCAGTTTAGCTCAGGCCTCTCTAACACTTCACTTTTAACACTCCAATCAAACACTCCATTCCAAGTCACACACAGTCTCCTTGCTGAACACTTAATGAGTTAATGTATTTACAACCTCTAACAAAGGACATTCTGGCCTACTTTTCCCATTTCATGTTATCCTCCATAGAGTAGCATCACTGCCAAGAGAAAAGAGAAAATAATTCTTCAGTTCTGTTAAGTGAAAAAAACAATGCTTGTCATGAAATATCACATATTACAAATTAAATCCCCAAACCAACTAATCCTTCACTGAATCTCTTGTTTGTTTATTTTTTTATTGGAGAAAAATGTCTAAAATGTTCCCATTTACTTGGTTGTGCTGTCACAAGCAATCTTTCTAAAAAGAAAGCAAGGGATCTCTTCATCCTGAGTGGATGCAGCCATAACAGAAAACACAGCACTTGGGCCGGTGTGATTTAAGAGCAGATGAATGATGCTGTATGTTGTATTACAATGAGCGGAAGAGCATTCAGCATTCTGTCTCCTGGCAACGTGAATGACTGATAGAATCTCCTAACCGCCATCACTTGTGGGAATCCACCAAAAATCGTCAGTGGAGAAGATCTGGCTCGGCTTGCTAAAGACCGCAACGGCGTGGCTGTCAGATTTTGGCAGGTTAATTCCCTGCAGAAAACGGTCCGTTGCTGTGAAAAAAAAAAAATCAGGGACGCCCCCCTCCGGGACGGTTCCCGTCGTCTGGAAGAAACAGCGGTAAAGAGAAAACCCAGCGCCAAGCCGTACATCAATTCTGCGCTCCTATCAGTGACTAAACAAGCAGCCCATGTTCCTCAGGCAGCGGTCTCAGTCTCTGTGCAATTACAATGCCTATGGCAGAACACAGCCACACCATTACTGTAAGAACACAGCCACACCATTACTGTAAGAACACAGCCACACCATTACTGTAAGAACACAGCCACACCATTACTGTAAGAACACAGCCCCACCATTACTGTAAGAACACAGCCACACCATTACTGTAAGAACACAGCCCCACCATTACTGTAAGAACACAGCCCCACCATTACTGTAAGAACACAACCACACCATTACTGTAAGAACACAGCCACACCATTACTGTAAGAACACAGCCACACCATTACTGTAAGAGCACAGCCACACCATTACTGTAAGAACACAGCCACACCATTACTGTAAGAACACAACCACACCATTACTGTAAGAACACAACCCCACCATTACTGTAAGAACACAGCCACACCATTACTGTAAGAACACAGCCACACCATTACTGTAAGAGCACAGCCCCACCATTACTGTAAACACAGCCCCACCATTACTGTAAGAACACAACCACACCATTACTGTAAGAACACAGCCACACCATTACTGTAAGAGCACAGCCCCACCATTACTGTAAGAACAGAGCCACACCATTACTGTAAGAACACAGCCACACCATTACTGTAAGAACAGAGCCACACCATTACTGTAAGAACACAGCCCCACCATTACTGTAAGAACACAGCCCCACCATTACTGTAAGAACACAGCCACACCATTACTGTAAGAACACAGCCACACCATTACTGTAAACACAGCCCCACCATTACTGTAAGAACACAGCCCCACCATTACTGTAAGAACACAGCCACACCATTACTGTAAGAACACAACCACACCATTACTGTAAGAACAGAGCCACACCATTACTGTAAGAACACAGCCCCACCATTACTGTAAGAACACAGCCACACCATTACTGTAAGAACACAACCACACCATTACTGTAAGAACAGAGCCACACCATTACTGTAAGAACACAGCCCCACCATTACTGTAAGAACACAGCCACACCATTACTGTAAGAACACAGCCCCACCATTACTGTAAGAACAGGGCCACACCATTACAGTAAACACAGCCCCACCATTACTGTAAGAACACAACCACACCATAGCTAGCTATGACCAATCACATTCATATCATTATAAAAGACACTGGCAGATATTAGGGTTCCTACAGCCTCTCTGCTCTTATTATAACCAGATAAACTACATAGAAAAAAGTGAATAACAGTTGGAGTGAAACATACACTGCCTGTTCAAAAAAAAAGTTGCGCACTCTAATATTTCGTTGGACCGCCTTTAGCTTTGATTACGGCATGCATTTGTCGTGGCATTGTTTCGACAACCTTATGCAACGTCACAACATTTATTTCCGTCCAGAGTTGGATTCATTTTTGGCTGAGATCTTGTATTGACGACGGGAGAGTCAAACCACTCCGTAAAGTCTTCTCCAGCACATCCCAAAGACTTTCAATGGGGTTAAGGTCAGGACTCTGGTGGCCAATTCATGTGTGAAAATGATTCCTCGTGCTCCCTGAACCACTCTTTCACAATTTGAGCCCGATGAACCTTGGCATTGTCGTCCTGGAATATGCCCATTGATGGAATAACCTGGTCATTCAGTACATTCAGGTACTCAGCTGACTTCATTTTATTGCTGCATAATGTTGCTGAGCCTAGACTTGACTAATTGAAGCAAACCCAGATCATAACACTGCCTCCAGAGGCTTGTACAGTGGGCACTATGCATGACGGGTGCAACGGCAACTTTTTTTTTGGCCAGACAGTGTATAAAACATATTCTGAATCAGTGTTGTCAGTTTGCATCCACCAATCGCATTAGACATTTGTGCTGACAGAAATATGTATCAGAAACTATTGGTCAGATTTATAACTGAGCAGAATTTAGGCTACATTTAGGGTGTGTTTTGCTTTCTCCCATTAATCACATTTAAAAATGTTTGCCCGCTGCCCTGCGTCTCCTTGACTCCTCCACAGATAGCAGCATTCTTGTCTAATTGAAAGTGTCAGTGTATTTTATGCTGTCCCCGGGGGTATGTTAAAGTGACATAATTTCTTTGGAAACAGATAAGAATGTAAATACAGCTCTACAGAACAATGCCACTGAGAAGCTGATAACATGAACATCACTTTTACTACAACAAAGCATATCAGTGTTTCTGAACGTCTACAAACATTGTGCTCTCCAGCACAAGCTGAAATAAGCTGAAATAAGCACCTCTTCCAGCACCACTGTATTGATCAAACACCCTCATTATTTTGACAATGCCCACAAACAGACCCCAGGGGAATTTGCACAACACTTTGGGCTGTTTCAAAAAATCTGTTTATTTGCAGCACTGAATAAAAATGTTCCTGTCGCCATTTTCAACCACAGGGACAGAGACAGCAGTGACAGGGACAAAACAGTGCAGTGGTGCTGGGATATTATAGTTTTAATTTTAGTTTATGATGATAACCCTGCAGTGGGGGCTGGGATATTATAGTTTTAATTTTAGTTTATGATGATAACCCTGCAGTGGGGGCTGGGATATTATAGTTTTAATTTTAGTTTATGATGATAGCCCTGCAGTGGGGGCTGGGATATTATAGTTTTGATTTTAGTTTATGATAATAAGCCTTGCAGTGGCCCGGTAAGTGCAGAGGAATTATCAACCTGTATGCAGGTGCGCAAAGGAAAAGTTATTAGACTTATCTCAGAATCTTATCTCAGTCTTTTTCTGTTATTCGTGAGATGCTCATTTTCGCTCTCTGACCTGTCAGTTGATTGATTGATTGATTGATTGACTTGATTTTATTGGGTAAAAGTACAGACAGTAGTACATCCCAGAGGATAACACGTAAAAGCGTACTTAAACACTTGTTTCCAACGTGGTCCTCGTTGGTGGACAAGAAACAAAAAAAACAAAAACACACAAAAACATACAGAAAAAACAGTCAGAATACAATTTGACATTTACTACACAAAAAAGTGCAATATATGGATATGTATGAGTGTGAGTGGGACTGTGTATGTGTATATGTATGTGTGCGTGCGTGTATGATAGGTGTATGTATTGTATAGTTGTGTATTAAGAGTATGATACATTATTGTAATACAAGTGAATGTGTGTATGTGTGTATGAGAAAACCTTCCAAACCTTAAACCTAGGAAGGTAAACTAGATTTCTTCCAAAGATGTATCCTGACGTGACCAGTAAAAACATTTTGAGATGGCGCTACCTTGATACTCAGAGGGAGACTATTCCATAATAATACACATGTATAATAAAAAGAGCTTCGAGCAGCAGTGCTATTCAATCTAGCAGACAGACCCACCAACAATGTTCTGTCCTCTGAAGCCTCGCCCTTTTCTACACCCCCGGCTCCCCCAAAACACCCCCCCCCCCCCATCCGACCAGCTCCCCCACCCCTGGCTCCTCTGTTCTTGGTGTTAGCCCCACAATTTCTCTTCCTCCTGCTTTAACCGGGTTTTCCAGTGATTTGCCAGGCTTGCCTCATTCATCCGTCTTCTCTTTACCTCTGTAGACAGCTGTGTACTGAGATAAGTACGCACCGACCACCAGTAATCAGCATGGAGACTCTCTTATTCCCAGTTTTTCTCTTTTCTTCCCAAGCAATTAAGATTCAGTCAAATAAACTCAGAGTTTGAATGAAAAATATCTACTGGATGCTTCAGCATGCTACTAATCGCACTGTTTCTGATTGCTCAGACCTTGCGCATAAATTATCTCAAATTAGATCATTGTTGTGATCACATGGGCTGTCAGGCCTGGGTAAGTAAGGCTCCTATTCTCCTAGGCTGCTCTCTTATACCCAAATGCTCCTTTTCCACACCAATCCCATAGAATCAAGCTCTTTCTCGGGGGCCACACTGGACAGCTGGTCACAGATATTCCCCACTACAGCTAAGCAATGGTCAGAACATCAGTCTGTCACATATATCAGACATGAATAAGGATAATGGATGAATATAATGAATGAGGATAATGAATAATCTGGATTGGTTTCTGTTTGGGTCAGCAGTCAGCAGCCAACCTTTAACAACCCAGCCTATCAGAGGACAGAGGGCAGTTGCCCCCAGCCTATCAGAGGACAGAGGGCAGCTACCCCCAGCCTATCAGAGGGCAGCTGGGTGTAACTTAGGTAGGTTTCCAGTTTCTACGCGTCATTCCTTATTCAAAAAGGGAGGTGAAGCAATCACACTCTTCAATTCCTAATTATTGTAAAACTCAATTGAATCAAATTTACACCTCTTATGTACACATTGGAGTGTTTTGGGGGGCTGCTCTTTCCTCCTGCATTTTTCTGTGTTGTTATGTTTACATAAAACATTTAAACATTTTTTACAAAGAAACACAACCTCATGAATTCCATCATAATTCAAAAAGACCTGAAGCATGACTTAACACCTTCAATGCAATTTCCATTGTATCTTTGTTACACTGCAAACCCTAACCCTAACCCTAACCCTAACCCCCCCCCCCCCCCCCTCCCCCCCTAGTGAGCAACGGCACAATTGCCGCTCCCAGCTCAACCAGGAAGTGAGCTTCAAAATGAAAGCCCAGGCTTGGCCCCTTGCTTGAAACCTAGATTACAGGCACTCAATCAACACCCCAAAGTTAAGAAACTGGGCATGTCTCCCAAAAGCCACAGGTAAGCAATTTGACCTGTACCCTTGAGCAGGGTACTTAGCCTGAAATGCTTCAATGAATATCTCAGTATTTACGCACATGATAGGTGTGATAGGTGTACATGTATCAATATGTACATATTCCCCCTGGCTAACAGGGTGTCTGCCCAGTGAATAATTGAAGAATAAACCAGGTCACAAAAGCACCTTGCCCTTGGGAGCACTATGCTGAAATTGATTTCCGTAGAGTTAAAAATAATAATACTTTGCATTTATATAGTACCTTTCTCACCAACTGGTGACTCAAAGTGCTTACAATGAAGTGCTTACACCAGCAGCCATACCACTATGCAATCTGCGCCGGCTGAAGCTAAGCAGGTTGTGGGCTTGGTTAGTACTTGGATGGGAGACCTCTGGGGAAAACTAAGTTGCTGCTGGAAGTGGTGTTGGTGGGCCAGTAGGGGGCAGTCTTCCCTCTGGTCAAATAAACCCCAATGCCCCAGTGCAGTGATGGGGACACTGTGCTGTAGAAGATGCCGTTTTTCGGATGAGACGTTAAACCGAGGTCCTGACTCACTGTCGTCATTAAAGATCCCATGACACTTATCGTAAAGAGTAGGGGTTTCCCCGGTGTCCTGGCTAAACTCCCAACCCAGGCTCATTCAATCTGCCACCTAATCATCCCCCAGTTTAATTGGCTAAAAAAACTATTCTCTCCCTCTCCACCTCAGCTGATGTGTGGTGAGCATACTGGTGCAAAATGGCTGCCGTTGCATCACCCAGGTGGGTGCTACACATTGGTGGTGGTAGAGGCGAGTTTCCCCCTCATCAATGTAAAGCGCTTTGAGTATCTAGAAAGGCGCTATATAAATGCCATGCATTATTGTCATTATTATTATTATGATGAGGGGGAAGCTCACCTCTACCACCACCAATGTGTAGCACCCACCTGGGTGATGCAACGGCAGCCATTTTGTGCCAGAATGCTCACCACACATCAGCTGAGCCAGAGAGTAAGAGAATGAGGACACCTACTCACGAGTTCCAGTTCAAATTGAAGCGGTAAAAAGGGCCTTAGAAAAGGCTGTGCAATATCTCTTTAACTAATGCATTACTGTGTGCTTTTAAAAATGCTACATCTAGGTTGAACATATCTTTGGTATATGTGGTGGTTAATTTACTAATTATTTCCTGTACTACATCTTGGTTAGTTTCCTTTAGATTGAAAGGGTCGGTTTCAATTGTGACCTTGGTAGATGTGTCAATACTAAGTGGAGGAAATCCAGATCCCCAGATGATCTGGCCTCGTATCACACTCTGCTGATCCCTCCTCCACCCCCCTCACCCTCTTCCCTCTCTGCAGATGACTTCCTGATCCACTTTGAGGAGAAGGTAGCCATGATCCGAAACTCCTTCATACATCCGGTGACGCCCTATATGCCCCATAATGAACCCACCTCTACATTTTCGTCCTTTAAGACTCTGGAGGACACAGCGTGCAACCAGCTGCCCACTGGACCCCATCCCATCGGCAGTCCTCCAGTCTATATCCGGTGAGGTCCTTCCATATCTTTCATTATCGACACCTCCTTAACCTGTGGCTATGTTCCTGCTGTTTTCAAAACTGCCCATGTTACCCCACTCCTTAAAAAGCTTAGACCCCTCTGATGTTAGAAACTATCATCCTGTGTTTCTCCTGCCCTTTCTGTCCAAAGCTCTTGAACGAGCTGCCCTTAACCAACTGTCAGTTTTTCTCCACCAGAACAACCAGCTCGACCCTCATCAGTCCGGCTTCAGAACCGGGCATTCCACCGAAACTGCGCTCCTGGCTGTGACCGAGGCACTCGCCACTGCCAGAGCCTCCTCCCTCTCCTCTGTCCTGATTCTCCTTGACCTGTCTGCAGCGTTCGACACGGTCAACCATAAACTCCTGATCTCCACACTGGCAGAGATGGGCATCTCTGGAACTGCCCTCTCTTGGTTTACATCCTATCTCACAGATAGATCCTACCAAGTCTCCTGGAAGGGATCTGTCTCTGCACCTCATCCACTTTTTACAGTCCCATTGGGATCTGTACTGGGTCCTCTGCTGTTCTCCATTTACACTAAGTCTCTTGGTTTGGTTATTAATTCACATGGCTTCTCTTACCATAGTTATGCTGATGACACTCAACTCTTCCTCTCTTTCCCTCCCTCTACCCCACAGGTAAAGGAAAGGATATCTGCTTGCCTGGCTGACATCTCTGACATACAAGACCTCCCCGCTCCTAGACCTGTCCATCAACAATCCATCGACGGAACCATGGTGACCGCCTCCCGCTCTGCAAGGAACCTGGGGATGGTCCTGGACGACCAGCTGGACTTCAAAGAACACATCAGGGCAACGGCACGGTCCTGCAGGTTCCTCCTGTACAACATCAGGAAAATTCGGCCGTACCTGACCACCTACTCTGCCTAGCTTCTTGTCCAGACCATGGTCACCTCACGTCTGGACTACTGCAACTCCCTTCTCGCATGCCTACCAGCCTGCACCATTCTGCCCATACAACTGGTCCAGAACGCGGCTGCTCGGCTTGTGTTCGACCTCCCGAAGCTCTCACACATCACCCCCCTGCTGAGGTCACTCCACTGGCTGCCGGTCGTGGCCAGGATAAGGTTCAAAGTTCTGACCCTGACCTACACTGCAGCCAAAAGGTCAGGCCCCTCCTACCTACAGGACTTAATCCAGCACTACGCTCCTGCTCGACCACTTCGCTCTGCTGCTACAGGGTGACTTGCACTTCCCCCCCTCCGTGTTAACGGCTCTCGCTCGTCCCGACTGCGGAGCTTTTCCACCCTAGCTCCCCAGTGGTGGAACGAACTCCCCACTCTGCTGCGTTCAGCTGAAACACTGTCTGTTTTTCGTCGTGGTCTGAAAACTTTTTCAGACTCCATCTCGACTAAACTACCTATATACGGCCATTCTATAGTACTCGCTTCCTGTTTTTTTTTGCTCGTTTTCTATTTAACTTGTGTTTTTGGTTATTTTATAGTTCAGAATGTATAGCTGACTGTGTACTTCTCTTGTTTATTACTAGGGATAGCTCCTACGCTATGAGAAAGTTGTGCTTTGTCGGATCTGCTTTGTAGTTGCGTCAATGACCTTCAATATGCACTTATTGTACGTCGCATGGGATAAAAGCATCTGCCAAATGATTGTAATGTAATGTAAAATACCAGACCTAGTAAAGTTACTGGAAAGTTCCTCTACAGATATGATAAAGAAGTTGTTAAATTCTGTGGCAATTTGACCACTGTCACTTATGAGTTGGTTCCCCACTTTCAGTTCTTTTACAGTCTGTTTTGTTACTAAAGCTTGTGGTTTTATCAGACTGTTTATTTGTTTCCAGATTAGTGCTTCGGTGAAAGCATTCATATAATGTGCAGCTTTTGCGTTACGCATTTGCTTTACCACACGATTTCGGAGCCCTTTGTACAGTGACATGTCAGTGTCTGAGCGGCTCTTTAGGAATGCTTTTAATGCCAAGCCCTGCTGTTTCATCAGCTGTCGTTCTGGTGTGTTTACCCATGGAAGTTGTCTTAGTCGAATTGAATGGTTGCATTTTTTTAAAAACTTGTTAACAATACCTCCAATTGTGGACATTAATTCACAGATGTTTGGATCATTGTGGTCTAAAACAACATCCCACCTAACGCTGTCTCCAGGGCCGTCAGGTCATGTTTGGGTATTGTAAGTTCCTTTGTGTTTTGAGCGGTACGCCTATGATAACCGTGGAGGCATTTCTTTGAGAGCTTTCTAGCTGCAAGAATCATGTTATGATCTGACAGCCCCGTTACAAGATTGTAGGTCTTTATGATACGCTCCTCTCTATTGCTGAAGATCAGATCAATTTGTGTTTGTGTGTTACGCATTATTCTAGTTGGTCCTTGAACTGACTGAAGTCAAATTTTGACATTACTGTTTTGAGTTTCTATCCTTTTTGTCTGACCAGTTGATATTAAAATCGCCATAGATCAACACTTTTGACTTGTGTGTGATTGATTGGAGTAATTTTTCATAAAATTCAGCTTTACCTGCAGGGGAATTGTACAAAACAAGAATACGTAAAAACATACATGGTAATAGGTAAACATTCAAACCTATACATTCAATCGGAGTATCATTTCCTAAGGCCAATTCAGTACATTCGAAGAAGTCCCTTATGTAAATGAATACCCCGCCTCCCCTCCCTGTCTTTCCTGAAACCCTTGTACCCAGGAACCCGTACCCAGGAACCCGTACCCAGGAACATCAATAAAACTGGGTAAGACATTTATATGTAAAAAACCAGACGCAACAATAAGGTACTGAAAGCTCCCATGAATGGGAACCACTGAACAGAGAAACTCTGAAGGTAGAAAAGGCGAGGAAAATAAAATAATGCTCCCGCTCTCGACTGGAGAGTAACAAAGAAAGGAGACTAAAAAAGGAGAAATGAAAGCGGCCCACGGGGTAAACGGGCGAGAGACTCGTAAACATGAGAGTAACAGAGAGACACACTTCCGCCTCTCAACAACCAGAGAGGGAGAAAACTAGGAGGTGAATAGAAAACAAAAGAAATAAAAAAATAAAGGGCCTCTCACTTTCAACAAGAAAGCGGACAGTGAGAGGTGGAAATGAACAAGCCAGACAACACTAGTCATCAGCAGACAGAGCAAGAATAACCAGAGCGTAGACCGAAGTGCAAAAAGAAGAACAGAACATACAATTCTAATTGCACCAAAGGCAAGTCTCGCGTTACCCCAAAAGTATATGAGTCAATGTGGTCTCCTTAAGCGCGTAGTCCTATACCTTACCGGCTCTCTGAATTGCAAATGAAAACAATACAGAAGCCCCGGAAGCAGGAAACGCGGAGCTTAAGTAGTGGACAGGTAACTCGGCACAGGTGAGACAGCTAGGGAGAAAAGCCGGAGCGGAGTAGAACAATGAACCGACAGCAAGCGACTGCAAAGGGAGAAGATTGCCAAAAACCCATGACAATATCCCTTTAGGTTTTTACTGTTGGGTCCCATACTACTTTTGCGTGATTGACTGCTTGGAAGAGTAAGTTCTGTTTTTGTTTGGTCACAGCAGCACGCTGTTTTGCGAAGAGTTCGTCCCGTTGTGGCATGCATAGGTCTGAGTAGCGGTGTCTGCATCGGGGGAATTTGAGCAATGTTGTTTGGTGAGCGGTGTCAACAAACTCAGTGGAATCCTGACGTGGATTTTTGCTGGTTGAGTCCAGATCCACTGGTGATCTGTTTTCTTCGGCTCCTGGAGCAGCGTCCAATGAACCCGGCTTGTTATCCTTGTCCATAGTATGCACATAATCCCAAATCAAATCCACTCGTGCAGCTACACTGTTTTCCAGCAACATTTCCTCACTGATTGATAGAGACTCCATCCACAAGCCCTCTCCCTAGAGCAAGTTGCAAGTTTGTGTGGAGGTATGGCGGAATTGGTGGAGGTATGGCGGAATTGGTGGAGGTATGGTGGAATTGATGGAGGTATGGCGGAATTGGTGGAGGTATGGCGGAATTGGTGGAGGTATGGCGGAATTGGTGGAGGTATGGCGGAATTGATGGAGGTATGGCGGAATTGGTGGAGGTATGGCGGAATTGGTGGAGGTATGGCGGAATTGGTGGAGGTATGGCGGAATTGGTGGAGGTATGGCGGAATTGGTGGAGGTATGGCGGAATTGGTGGAGGTATGGCGGAATTGGTCATACCCCGATGTGCTGATTGGTTTATGTTACACTTTCCATTAGGGCCGGGATTTGGTTGAATATCCCCCACTAGTAGCAACAACAAAAGGTAAGTTGCCGCGGCTTTCGACCACCCATTTTTTTGTTTTTACAGTTCGCTTATTTGCAGATCTTCTTGTATTTACACGAGCAAGACCATTTTCAAGGATTTTGGAAAAAATAATAAAATATCCGTGACCAAAATTATGCGTGTTGTGCTTCATGGGAAAGCGATGATTGAATTGTTTGTCGGGCGTAATTCCTGCCATTGCCAGACCATAAACAACGGGAATGAGAAACAATAACCCACAGGATAATACGATCAAAATTGTGGGTAGGCCTAATCTATTTGTATTGGCGTTTTTCTTAAAGTGATGGATAAGGAAAATCCATAATATTCTTATAACCACGTTATTTATGACTATTAAGGTATGTATTGACCACCAATAAAGCACGAGGAATAAATTCCTTTGGAAACTCGCTCAATTTCTGTCTATCTATATCTCGTTATGCCTGTGTGCTGAAAAAAAGGGTGGAGTCGAAATGGGTCCATGTCAACATAGCCATGAAACTCCAACCAATACAGTTTTTGGTTACATAACTCCTCCCTTAGTTTGAGGTGAATAAAACTGTCCTGTCCCACTAAGAAATCCTCTTTGAGTCTGAGCCAAACACTCGTTTTGTTTTCTCTTCAGAATAGTTGTCTGCGTTACTAGTTTTTGAATAGTAACCTAAAGTGTTTATTTTTCCCCCACTCTCCTTATCCCTATAGCAACTGTATCCCTCCCAGTCTCTTTTCCACCTTTAGCTAGTGACATTAGCTTGCTCCTTGCACAGCTCAGCATGGAAGCTAGTGACATTAGCTTGCTCCTTGCACAGCTCAGCATGGAAGCTAGTGACATTAGCTTGCTCCTTGCACAGCTCAGCATGGAAGCTAATGACATTAGCTTGCTCCTTGCACAGCTCAGCATGGAAGCTAATGACATTAGCTTGCTCCTTGCACAGCTCAGCATGGAAGCTAGTGACATTAGCTTGCTCCTTGCACAGCTCAGCATGGAAGCTAGTGACATTAGCTTGCTCCTTGCACAGCTCAGCATGGAAGCTAGTGACATTAGCTTGCTCCTTGCACAGCTCAGCATGGAAGCTAGTGACATTAGCTTGCTCCTTGCACAGCTCAGCATGGAAGCTAGTGACATTAGCTTGCTCCTTGCACAGCTCAGCATGGAAGCTAGTGACATTAGCTTGCTCCTTGCACAGCTCAGCATGGAAGCTAGTGACATTAGCTTGCTCCTTGCACAGCTCAGCATGGAAGCTAGTGACATTAGCTTGCTCCTTGCACAGCTCAGCATGGAAGCTAGTGACATTAGCTTGCTCCTTGCACAGCTCAGCATGGAAGCCAGTGACATTAGCTTGCTCCTTGCACAGCTCAGCATGGAAGCTAGTGACATTAGCTTGCTCCTTGCACAGCTCAGCATGGAAGCTAGTGACATTAGCTTGCTCCTTGCACAGCTCAGCATGGAAACAAACTAATCACTCCTGCGTCATTTTTACTTGGTACACTGCTCATTCGTCAGATAATACATCGAAAATAATAGATAGTTAAGATTTTACCAAATTAACCATGCCTTGGAAATGGTTTTGTCATATTGTTCAGTGGCTGGTTACTGTAACAAAAATACGACGAGAACCATTATCCACCAAAGTACTTAGTTGCCATTCACGTAATTTTAGTTTTATTAGCAACAGAAATTAATGAATGGGCCTTTAAATTAATTTTAAAAACAAGATAAAACCTACCATTATTTAATGATTTGTGTGGAACATGCATTTGGGGAAACGTCGCCTGGCAATTTAGCTTGCTTTAAATAGACTAACGTTAGATAAAATGGTTGCAATACTTACTTGCTTAGTGTTTAAGTTAACTTAACTTTGATTGTGAGCTTGCGTGTGATATTTATCTCTTGATAGCAGCCGCACTGTATTTTACTTTGAATTGATTGCATTAATTCCTCGCCAGGTTCAAACCACAGAACTGTATAAGAACCGTTCTGTGGTTCAAACATGTAGGGCTGGATGACGTCGATTACTTCTAGCGTTCTAGCGTTTAAAGCTTTAAATGGCTTGGCCCCTGAATATCTGAGTGACTTACTCTTCCTTACTGTCCTCCTAGATTACTTCGCTCTCAAAATGCTGGCTATTTGAAAATTCCTATTATATCTAAAATTACAATGGGTGGCAGAGCCTTCTCTTACAGAGCCCCTTTTCTATGGAATAATCTTCCCATGTATGTACGGGCTGCAGACACACTTTCTGTCTTTAAATGTAGGCTAAAAACATACCTCTTTAGTCAATCCTATAGTTAAGGATGTCGGGGGGGTGGGGGGCTAACCTTCTCTTTTCCTCTCTCACCCTGAGCTGCAGATTACTCCGGCCCGTCCCCCTCTCACCCTGAGTTTGCAGACTGCTCCAGTTATGCCCCTCACCCTGAGTCTGCAGACTGCTTCGGACCCGTCCCTCCTTTGGTTTATCCTCCCGACTTCACGCAACCGGAGTCCCAGATGCATCACCCCACCCCCTTTGAACTGATGATTGAACTGATTATTGAATTGACTATTACCATTCAGTCCACCTTTAGTCTAAACCGGGCCGGCCAGCGAAGGATGGGCACCCCCTCTCTAGCCAGGTTCGTTCCGAGATTTCTTCCCACTGGGGAGTTTTTTCTCGCCACTGTTCAGTGTTTTTTTCTCCCCTACCGGGGAGTTTTTTACCTCATTTTGCTGGTTGGGGGCTAAGGCCTGGTTTTTTGCTCAATTTTCCTTCTGTTTCCCTGTGCAGCGTCTTTGTGACAGTTCTCTGTAAAAAGCGCTATACAAATAAAATTGAATTGAATCGCACTGGGTTGAGGGCGTGGATTTAGACCACACCCCTACAATCCTGAGTAATTTCAAGACTGAGTTTATTAGCTGACTTTGAGATGTATATTAATATACCTATTCACATTTTCTTGAAAAGATATTTGGTGGGTGTGTAGTGGATACATCCCTCTGTGATATGTTGTGGTTATTTGAAGTTTTTAGAATCCCTTGACCATCACTTTAAGGTTGAGTTGCCTTTGTCTGTGTCTACAGAGAAAACGGTGTTTGATGTTACTCACAGATTTATGTAGATGTGTCGATAAGGCCTCTTTCCTTTTGGAGGTGGATAAAGCGTTTGTATACATGGTTAGCAAAGTCAGCAGGGTGCCCAACAAGCCGCGCTGAGCAGAGACTTCCGTGGCTGCCATCTTTCTCTTCCAATTCTCTCGTGTTCTAAGAGTGCATCAATAATCACTCTTAGAATGCACAAATTACATCCCTACTTCCAGTTAGAGAGCATGGATTTACACCCTACTTCCTGTTAGAGAGCATGGATTTACACCCTACTTCCTGTTAGAGAGCATGGATTTACACCCTACTTCCTGTTAGAATGCACAGATTAACTCCCTACTTCCTGTTTATGAACACAAATTAATCACTGTTTCCTGAGTGTATAAAATAACTACCAACTTCCTATTAGACTACATGGGTAATCTCCCTATTGTAACGTTCCGTTCCCTTCCTGTCCGTTTTCCGGGTTTTCCTGTTTTCCCTCCGTGTCATGTTGGATTCCTTTGTCCGTGTTTTCCCTGCTGCTGCAGTCTGGGCGTCTTCCTCTGTCTTGTTCGTTTTATTGTCACTTTTGTTTCCGCCTATCGCTCTCCCTACTCGTTGCATGCATTTCTCACCTCTGTGTTTTGCAATCACTCCCGGTTAATTATCACACCTGTTTCTCATTCACTCTTTCATTCCCTGCACTATTTAAACCCCTGGCTGGTTGCTAGTCGGCGCCAGTTCGTTAACTAACCTACCTTGTCTATGTCTTGTCACGCTTCTGGTCCGGAGTTTTTGCATTCCGCTGTGTTTAATCTGTTCACCTGTTCTGCGGTTGGTAGCTATCTTCCCGTAACATTCGCTGTTGCATGCTACTTACTTGTCTCCCTTCAAATCTCCAGACGCCGTGGTTCCAGCCTCCCTGTAGCAGTGTTTGTCTTCCCTTTATGTTGTGTGAGTGTGTTGCGGTACTCCCACCTCCAGCTCGGGTATAGATCCGCTGTCTAATCTGCCTGGCTATCTCTCGCTGTTGTTCCTGTCCGGCCGTAGCTACCTCCTGTACTTCGGTTACGGTTCCAGGATCCCTGGAGTTCAGCCGGCTCCGACGAGATCTACCCAAGCTACACCTCACCTCCCAGCTCCGTCGGGTTTTCGCCAACTTACCCTGGCTGTCGACTTAACCTTCATTGAAACCTCCCAGTCATTACCCTGTCTGTAGAACCCTGCTGCTAACCTCTGCTTTGTACCCTCTAACTCAAGTTGTTAACCCGGTCCAGTTCCTGTTCAGTCCCGGAGTGAGATACTCCGCCAAAGTAAAGTCCAGTTTCGGCTTGGAACATTCGCGCCGTTCCAGAACCTGCACCAGAGTGAATTCTCCCGGTCCAGTTCCAGTCCAGTCCCGGTGTATAGCCCACCATTCCGTTAAAGTCCAGTTCCGGCTTGGAACGTATTCCGTTCCAGCACCCGTTTCCTGAGTGGACCTCCCGGTCCAGTTCCAGTCCAGTTCCTGTCCAGTTCCGGCTTGGAACGTATTCCGTTCCAGCACCCGTTTCCTGAGTGGACCTCCCGGTCCAGTTCCAGTCCAGTTCCAGTCCAGTTCCTGTCCTGGTCCAGTCCTGTTCCAGTCCAGTTCCTGTCCAGTTCCAGTCCAGTTCCTGTCCAGTTCCAGTCCAGTTCCAGTCCAGTCCCTGTTTCCAGTTCCGGCTTGGAACAGTAGGGCACTCCCTGCAGCTAGTCCGGCTTGGACTTCCAGTCCTGCACTCCTTTCGGTTCCGGCTTGGAACCCACCTTGTTTTCAAGTCCAGCTCCGGCTTGGAGCAGTCCGTGTAGGACTTTATTTATGTTCTGTGTATTAACCTTGTTTTCCTTTCTGTACAGCTTTGGGACTACCCCAACGCTTAATAAATATTCCTTTTATTTGAATCTGCCTCCTGGTCGTTGCACTTGGGTTCGTCCCGTATCAGGATCGTAACAGAACGAACTGGCCTAAAACATGGACCCAGCCGACCTGGAACAGATTCGCCACGCCTTCTCCTGCCAAACTGCGGTCAGCGACCAACAGGGCCGTCGTTTGGATGATGTCTTGGAAGTACTAAGGGGCATCACGGAGCAGGTAGCTCAACTTTCGCTTCACCAGCCGCTACCGCGGATTCCTGTGGGCCCAATTCCTCCCGCTCCTGAACCACCTCCGGAGGCTCCGGCTCCCACTTCGAGTCGGGAGCCCCGAGTACAACACCCCGAGTTATATCGCGGGGGGTTGGGGAGATGTCGTGAATTTCTAATGAAATGTGACATAGTGTTCCGCATGCAGCCCACCTCCTTCGCCTCAGACTCCTGCAAGATCGCGTTCATCATGAGCAGCTTGGGAGGAAGTGCCCTGGAGTGGGCTACATCTATCTGGGACAGCCAGGCTCCGTTATGCAGCAACTTTGCAGCCTTTACCGCTGAGATGCGGCGCGTGTTTGATCACCCTACCTGCGGGCGAGATGCTACTCAACGTCTGCTCCAAGTTCGTCAAGGCAATCGCAGCGTCGCAGAGATGGCCATTCAGTTTCGCACCCTCGCCGCGGAGTCCGGATGGAATGACACCTCCCTTCAGGGGGCTTTCCGCCAAGCTCTTAGCGAGGAACTCAAGGACCAGCTTGCTACTCGGGAAGAGTCCAACTCCCTTAATAGTCTCATTAGCCTCGCCATTGCAATAGATAATCGTCTTCGTATCCGGGCCCGTGAGCGGGGAAAGAGCTCCGGGCGTCATCTACCCTCCGACACTCCTAACGTTCGTCAACACTCCTCTGTCTCTGGATCTAGGGCGTCGACTGGTGTCTCCGAGGAGGAGCCTATGCAACTGGGCAGAGTTTCGGTCGACCCCGAGGAGCGCCAACGCCGTCTTCGCACTAGGTCCTGCTTTTACTGCGGCAAGCCTGGCCATCAGATCGCCTCCTGTCCTATTCGCCCAAAAGAATGGGCTCGCCAGTAAAACTGGGCGTACTGACGAGCCCCATCATCCCTAACCATGCAGCTCAGGATCGCCTTGTGTTCAAGGCTACCCTCCTTTGGAGGGACAAGACATCATCCTCCTCAGCTCTCATCGATTCCGGAGCCGACGCCAACTTTATGGATATCACCTTCGCCAGGAGGGCCGGCATTCCCACGGAGCTTCTGCCCTCTCCTATTTCAGCTCTTGCTCTGGACGGTCGGAGTTTGGGGCTAGTTACCCACTCCACAGTTCCTATCCAACTTGTTTTGTCTGGCAATCATCGAGAGTCTATTCAGCTCCTGCTCATTCATTCTAAACAATCTGCTCTTGTTTTAGGTCAAACCTGGCTCCGCCTCCACAACCCTCACATTGACTGGAAAGCCGGTCGCATCCTGGCGTGGAGTGCCCACTGTCTAGCCAGTTGTCTCCGTTCTGCTCTACCCCCTCCGGGGTCCAGAAATCCCTGTTCTGTGCAACCTGTGCCCGATTTATCTAATGTTCCTAACCAATATCACGATCTGGTGCAGGTTTTCTCTAAATCACGTGCTCTGTCCTTACCTCCTCACAGGCCGTACGACTGTTGTATCGATCTGCTGGCGGGAGCTAAACTGCCATCTGGCCGCCTCTACAGTCTGTCGGGACCGGAGAAACTGGCTATGGAGGAGTATATTCACGAGTCCCTCGCTTCGGGTATTATCCGTCCATCCTCATCCCCGGTCGGTGCAGGGTTCTTCTTCGTGGGGAAGAAGGATGGCTCTCTGCGACCCTGCATCGACTACCGTGGACTAAATCAAATCACTATCCGTAACAAGTACCCTCTTCCCCTCATTAACACCGCCTTTGAACCCCTCTCGCAAGCGGTTACGTTTACTAAGCTCGACCTCCGTAACGCTTATCACTTGGTGCGTATACGGGAGGGGGACGAATGGAAGACTGCTTTCAACACCCCGTTGGGCCACTATGAATACCTGGTGGTTCCCTTCGGCCTTACTAACGCCCCAGCAGTCTTCCAGGGCATGGTGAACGACATCTTACGTGACCTTCTCGGGAAGAGTGTATTTGTTTACATCGATGATATATAAATTTTTTCTAAATCCCCCCAGGAACACGTTCTCCACGTCCGGGAGGTTCTCCAGCGGCTGCTGGAGAATCAACTATTCGTCAAGGCGGAGAAGTGTTCATTTCACGTGTCTACTGTCCCGTTCCTCGGCTTCATTATCGAGGAGGGCAGTATCCGGGCGGACCCTGCAAAGATCAAGGCGGTGACAGAATGGCCCCAACCCACCTCTCGCAAGCACCTTCAGCAGTTCCTTGGGTTTGCTAATTTCTATCGCCGCTTTATCCGTAATTATAGTGTCATTGCCGCTCCCCTTACTAAACTCACCTCCGTTGCTTTACCCTTCTGTTGGAATCCCCATGCCCAGCGAGCATTTGATCTGCTTAAGGTTCGGTTTTCCTCAGCTCCTATCCTCTGTCACCCGGACACTTCTCGTCAGTTCACCATTGAGGTGGATGCCTCCGACACCGGCGTGGGGGCCATTCTGTCTCAACGAGCCGCCTTGGACAACAAGCTCCATCCCTGCGCATTTTTCTCCCGGAGACTGTCCTCCGCGGAGCGAAACTATGATGTCGGGGATCGGGAACTGCTGGCTATCAAGCTGGCTCTTGAGGAGTGGCGCCACTGGCTGGAGGGGGCAGGTAATCCCTTCCTTGTTTTGACCGTCCATCAGAACCTTATTTATTTAAAGACTGCCAAGAGGCTGAATGCCCGTCAGGCTAGATGGTCGTTATTTTTTGCCCGTTTCAATTTCTCTGTTTCTTTCCGCCCCGGTTCCCGTAATGTCAAGGCAGATGCCTTGTCCCGTATTTTTTCCCTCCCCTCCAGTCCTGCTGATCCGGAGCCCATTCTACCGGCTTCCTGTGTGGTGGCTGCGGTCTCCTGGGAGATCGAGGGTATCGTGAAGGCCGCTCAGACCTCCCAACCAGATCCCCGCAGTAACCCTAACTCCTGCCTTTTTGTGCCCAATTCCGTCCGCTCCCAGGTCCTGGAATGGGTTCACGCCTCGTGCCTGGCATGTCACCCAGGTGTTGCCAGAACGATCGCCCTTGTCAGGAGGAGTTTCTGGTGGCCTACCCTTAAGGGGGATACCCGTGCTTTTGTCCTGGCCTGCTCTGTGTGCGCCAGGAGTAAGGCATCCCACCAGCCTCCCTCTGGTCTTCTCCTTCCCCTCCCTGTCCCGGGCCGTCCTTGGAGTCACATTGGCGTAGACTTCGTCACCGGTCTGCCATTGTCAGAAGGTAACACCGTTATCCTGACAATAGTGGACCGGTTCTCCAAGGCGGTTCACTTTGTTCCCCTCCCTAAACTCCCGTCTGCCCTTGAGACCGCTGAGCTCTTGGTGTTGCATGTGGTCAGGCTGCACGGGATCCCCTCGGACATTGTGTCTGATCGTGGGCCCCAGTTCTCCTCCCGGGTTTGGAAGGCGTTCTGTGTGGCCCTGGGTGCTTCGGCTAGTTTATCTTCTGGTTTTCATCCCCAGTCTAACGGCCAGGCAGAGAGGGCGAACCAGGACCTGGGGGCCGCCCTGCGGTGTGTCACTGTGCGTAATCCCGCCTCTTGGAGCCGTTTTCTCCCCTGGGTGGAGTACGCTCACAACTCCCTTAAGTGTGCCTCTACTGGGTTATCTCCGTTTGAGTGCTCGTTAGGCTATCAACCCCCTCTCCTGTCGGCCCAGGAGGCTGAGGTAGCTGTCCCCTCTGTTAAGTCCCATCTACTAAGATGTAAACGCATGTGGAGGCTTACGCGCACCGCACTCCTTCGCTCCAATTCCCGTTCCCAACGTCTGGCGGACCTTCACAGGACCGCAGCCCCGCAGTATAGGGCCGGTCAGCAGGTCTGGCTCTCTACTGCCAATATTTCCCTTCCCTCCTCATCCAAGAAACTCCAGCCCCGCTTTATTGGTCCCTTCCCCATCATTTGTTTAGTTAATCCTGTTTCAGTTAAACTTTCCCTCCCTGCCTCCCTCAAAGTTTACCCTGTTTTTCACGTTTCCCAGATTAAGCCTGTCTCCTCCAGTCCCCTCAGTACTCCCTCCATCCCTCCTCCTCCCGTCCGAGTTATCGACGACGCCCCGGCCTACACGGTTAACCGTGTTATTGATATCCGCCGTAAGGGCCGGGGCTTCCAATACCTCGTTGACTGGGAGGGTTATGGTCCTGAGGAGCGGTCGTGGCTCCACAAGAGCCTTATTCTGGATCACTCGCTCATCATGGATTTCCATAAACTGTTTCCTGATAAAACCAGGCCTCCTGGTACGCCAGGTGGCGTACATTGAGGGGGGGGTACTGTAACGTTCCGTTCCCTTCCTGTCCGTTTTCCGGGTTTTCCTGTTTTCCCTCCGTGTCATGTTGGATTCCTTTGTCCGTGTTTTCCCTGCTGCTGCAGTCTGGGCGTCTTCCTCTGTCTTGTTCGTTTTATTGTCACTTTTGTTTCCGCCTATCGCTCTCCCTACTCGTTGCATGCATTCCTCACCTCTGTGTTTTGCAATCACTCCCGGTTAATTATCACACCTGTTTCTCATTCACTCTTTCATTCCCTGCACTATTTAAACCCCTGGCTGGTTGCTAGTCGGCGCCAGTTCGTTAACTAACCTACCTTGTCTATGTCTTGTCACGCTTCTGGTCCGGAGTTTTTGCATTCCGCTGTGTTTAATCTGTTCACCTGTTCTGCGGTTGGTAGCTATCTTCCCGTAACATTCGCTGTTGCATGCTACTTACTTGTCTCCCTTCAAATCTCCAGACGCCGTGGTTCCAGCCTCCCTGTAGCAGTGTTTGTCTTCCCTTTATGTTGTGTGAGTGTGTTGCGGTACTCCCACCTCCAGCTCGGGTATAGATCCACTGTCTAATCTGCCTGGCTATCTCTCGCTGTTGTTCCTGTCCGGCCGTAGCTACCTCCTGTACTTCGGTTACGGTTCCAGGATCCCTGGAGTTCAGCCGGCTCCGACGAGATCTACCCAAGCTACACCTCACCTCCCAGCTCCGTCGGGTTTTCGCCAGCTTACCCTGGCTGTCGACTTAACCTTCATTGAAACCTCCCAGTCGTTACCCTGTCTGTAGAACCCTGCTGCTAACCTCTGCTTTGTACCCTCTGACTCAAGTTGTTAACCCGGTCCAGTTCCTGTTCAGTCCCGGAGTGAGATACTCCGCCAAAGTAAAGTCCAGTTTCGGCTTGGAACATTCGCGCCGTTCCAGAACCTGCACCAGAGTGAATTCTCCCGGTCCAGTTCCAGTCCAGTCCCGGTGTATAGCCCACCATTCCGTTAAAGTCCAGTTCCGGCTTGGAACGTATTCCGTTCCAGCACCCGTTTCCTGAGTGGACCTCCCGGTCCAGTTCCAGTCCAGTTCCTGTCCAGTTCCGGCTTGGAACGTATTCCGTTCCAGCACCCGTTTCCTGAGTGGACCTCCCGGTCCAGTTCCAGTCCAGTTCCAGTCCAGTTCCTGTCCTGGTCCAGTCCTGTTCCAGTCCAGTTCCTGTCCAGTTCCAGTCCAGTTCCTGTCCAGTTCCAGTCCAGTTCCAGTCCAGTCCCTGTTTCCAGTTCCGGCTTGGAACAGTAGGGCACTCCCTGCAGCTAGTCCGGCTTGGACTTCCAGTCCTGCACTCCTTTCGGTTCCGGCTTGGAACCCACCTTGTTTTCAAGTCCAGCTCCGGCTTGGAGCAGTCCGTGTAGGACTTTATTTATGTTCTGTGTATTAACCTTGTTTTCCTTTCTGTACAGCTTTGGGACTACCCCAACGCTTAATAAATATTCCTTTTATTTGAATCTGCCTCCTGGTCGTTGCACTTGGGTTCGTCCCGTATCAGGATCGTAACACCTATTTCCTGTTGGGACACATAGATGGATCCTCTGTCCTCAGAGCTGTCTCTCTCATGTTTACTCTTATTTCGTCACGTCCAGCTGTCTCTCATGTTCGTTAATTTGAATGTGTTTTGTTGTGTCGGGCTTTTGTCTTTTGTTTTTTTCATGCGCTGTGTCTCTGTTGTGGGACGGGGAAGCAGGCTGGAGATTTTTCAGGGCACTCCTGCTGCTCGTTTTTATAATATTGTTGAATTGTCTAGCCGCTATAATTTTGTTTGTGGTCGTCACCATGGAGATGCATTCGCATTATGCTCTGGAATATCCTTTGGATCTGCAGCCACAAAGTTTGCCATCGCTCTTTACCGGAATTGAAGATGTCGGGACTGATCCAGGACTGCAGGCAATCTTCAAAAAGCCACCAGGGAAGGAGAAGATAATGCAGGGGAGGAGTGAAGCGGCGACTGGGAAGGCTGAGCTCCGTTTCGACAGTGGACAGAGACCACGACACTGCATGTAGCGGCTAGCCTATGGAGGAAAGTCGTGGAGGCGGAGTTTGTGTGTTGGACTGGTTGATGACATTGGACATCTCGGGACAGCGGGGGCTATTTTTAATCATGATGTTTGGCTGTATTATTTTACATGTTTTTTGTGTGTTGTGGGTCTGCCCCACTGTCTATGTATTTTTTGTTGTTTCCCTATTGGGAAAATAAAAGTTATTCTATTCTATTCTATTTGTTCTCCAAGACAAGGCAATCAACCAGTGCATTTTCACGTGCTCTCTCGTTGATGCCCTTCATTGAAAACTGTTTAACTTTATGGTCATATTGGAATATTTTGTAATTGTGCAAACTTGTATAATAGCAGCCTTATGATTTAATTTATATTTTAACTTTAAAATTAAATTTTAGAATGTATAAGTAAATATATTGTTACGATCCTGGTAAAGGTTTGGACCTAAATGCACGACTGAGGCAGAAAATAAAGGAAAGGAGTATTTATTAAAGTTAAAGTGTTGGGGTAGTCCCAACACTGTACAGGAATGACAAAGACACAGTATTACACAGGGACTGTTAGGAAGCCCGGGACGGGCTGCTCCAAGCCGGAGCTGGGCTGGCAGGTCTGGAACGTTTCGTTCCAAGCCGGAACTGGACTGGACTGGAACTGGACCGTGAGGTCCACACTGGAATCAGGGTCTGGAACGGATTTGTTCCAAACCGGAACTGGACTGGAACTGGAACTGGACCGGGAGGTCCACACTGGGAACAGAGTCTGGAACGGATTGTTCCAAACCGGAACTGGACTGGACAGGTAGGTGCACGGCTCACACCTGGACTGGACTGGAACTAGCTGGGGAGCGCCTCACTACGGCAGGACAGGAACTGGACCGGAATGACTGCACCGGTACAGAACAAAACAAGCAGTAGGGGTTAGTGCAAGGGAAGGCACGGAAATGACCGGGAGGTTCTCACGGAGGAGCAGGGCTTGATAGGTAGGTGGTTGGTGAAGCACGGCAGGGCTGGGTAGTGTGGCGTAGCTGCGGTAGGTCCGGAAGGAGCTGCCTGGTCTCCAGAGCTCCAGGAGCCGGCGCCGAAGAACTAGTTGGCTTCTTCGGTCGGACAGGAACAACTGGAGGGTAGCCAGGTAACAAGCCAACCCGGAGCCTACACAAGCTGGAGGTGGAGGTACCGCAACACACACAACGAAAACGGGGGGAAACGAACACTGCCACTGGAGAATGGGAGCTGGGTTAGATGGAGGAGAAGGGAAACAGGTTAGCTGCATGCACAACAGGAATTGATGAGGAGGTAAACTACCAGACTGTAGTTAGGAGCGGAACCCAAGCTGCAAGGGGATAATATCCCACAACCAAGCGAGTAGTTCGTAGAACACGACCAGGGAAACAACGAGCATTAACACCGCGTGACGATAGTTAAGCGAACAGTAAACAGGGTCTGAAGGGTTAGACATGTAATGCACCGACAAAGCAGGGGAGACAGCAGGTGGGTTAAATAAGGGAGTGAGATGGGAATCAACAAGGCACAGGTGCGGAAAGTAACCGGGAGTGCTTGTTAATTAGACAGGTGAGGAATGCAAGAAACGAGAGGGGAAGGTGATAGGCGGAAACTAAAGTGGGAAACAAAGAGCCAAACAGAGGGGAAACGCCCAGCCTAAAGCAGAGGGGAAAACACGGACAATGGAATCCAACAAGACACGGAGGGACATGACAAAAACCGGGAAAACGGACTGGAAGGGAACGGAATGTTACAGTACCCCCCCCTAAAAAGGACGCCTCCTGGCGTCCAACAGAAACACCACCGGAGGAAGAGGGCAGGAACGTTCAGGAGGTCGGCCACAGTGCGGACTGAACCGTACAGGAGGCCAGACGTGGCGCGGGCGGAGCCGCTCAGGAGGCCGGCTGTGGAGCGGGCGGAACCGCTCAGGAGGCCGGCTGTGGCGCGGGCGGAACCGCTCAGGAGGCCAGCCGCGGCGCGGGCGGAACCGTTCAGGAGGCCAGCCGCGGCGCGGGCGGAACCGCTCAGGAGGCCGGCGGCGTAGCGGGACTGGAAGAGAGGAATGGAGCGGGACTGAATGACTGGAACGGGGCGGGACTGGAAGACAGGAACGGGGCGAGACTGGATGACAGGAACGGGGCGGGACTGGATGACAGGAACGGGGCGGGACTGGATGACAGGAACGGGGCGGGACTGGATGACTGGAACGGGGCGGGACTGGATGACTGGAACGGGGCGGGACTGGATGACTGGAACGGGGCGGGACTGGATGACTGGAACGGGGCGGGACTGGATGACTGGAACGGGGCGGGACTGGATGACTGGAACGGGGCGGGACTGGATGACTGGAACGGGGAGGGACTGGGGGACTGGAACGAGGAGGGACTGGGGGACTGGAACGAGGAGGGACTGGGGGACTGGAACGAGGAGGGACTGGGGGACTGGAACGAGGAGGGACTGGGGGACTGGAACGAGGAGGGACTGGGGGACTGGACCGAGGAGGGACTGGGGGACTGGAACGAGGAGGGACTGGGGGACTGGAACGAGGAGGGACTGGGGGACTGGAACGAGGAGGGACTGGGGGACTGGAACGAGGAGGGACTGGGGGACGGGAACGAGGAGGGACTGGGGGACGGGAACGAGGAGGGACTGGGGGACTGGACCGAGGAGGGACTGGGGGACGGGAACGAGGAGGGACTGGGGGACGGGAACGAGGAGGGACTGGGGGACGGGAACGAGGAGGGACTGGGGGACGGGAACGAGGAGGGACTGGGGGACTGGAACGAGGAGGGACTGGGGGGCTGGAACGTGGCGGGACGGGGGGGCTGGAACGTGGCGGGACGGGGGGGCTGGAAGGGGAACGGACGGGAGGGCTGGAAGGGGAACGGACGGGAGGGCTGGAAGGGGAACGGACAGGAGGGCTGGCAGGGGAACGGACAGGAGGGCTGGAAGGGGAACGGACAGGAGGGCTGGAAGGGGAACGGACAGGAGGGCTGGAAGGGGAACGGACAGGAGGGCTGGAAGGGGAACGGACAGGAGGGCTGGAAGGGGAACGGACAGGAGGGCTGGAAGGGGACTGGACAGGAACAGCGATGAGTACATCGCCCTGAAGGGTGGCGACAGCGACTGCATCGCCCAGGAGGTCGGCGACGACATCATCCCGGAGGCGGGCGGCTGGAACGGGACCGGACAGGAACGGCGATGAACGTATCGCCCTGGAGGCAGGAGGCGTCGACTGCATCGCCCAGGAAGGAGGAGACGGCGACTGCATCGCCCTGGAAGCAGGAGGCGGCGACTGCGTCGCCCTGGAAGCAGGAGGCGGCGACGACATCGCCCTGGAAGCAGGAGGCGGCGACGACTGCATCGCCTTGGGAGCAGGAGGCGGTGACGACTGCATCGCCCTGGAAGCAGGAGGCGGCGACGACTGCATCGCCCTGGGAGCAGGAAGCGGCGCCTGCATTGCTCTGGAAGCAGGAGGCGGCGACGACTGCGTCGCTCTGGAAGCAGGAGGCGACGACGACTGCATCACCCTGGGCGCAGGAGGCGGCGATGACTGCATCGCCTTGGGAGCAGGAGGCGGCGACGACTGCAACGCCCTGGGAGCAGGAGGCGGCGATGACTGCATCGCCCTGGAAGCAGGAGGCGGCGACGACTGCAACGCCCTGGAAGCAGGAGGCGGCGATGACTGCATCGCTCTGGGAGCAGGAAGCGGCGCCTGCATTGTTCTGGAAGCAGGAGGCGGCGATGACTGCATCGCCCTGGAAGCAGGAGGCGGGGATGACTGCATCGCCCTGGAAGCAGGAGGCGGGGACGACTGCATCGCCCTGGAAGCAGGAGGCGGCGACGACTGCATCGCCCTGGAAGCAGGAGGCGGCGACGACTGCATCGCCTTGGGAGCAGGAGGCGGCGACGACTGCATCGCCCTGGGAGAAGGAGGCGGCGACGACATCGCCCTGGGAGCAGGAAGCGGCGCCTGCATTGCTCTGGGAGCAGGAAGCGGCGACGACTGCATCGCCTTGGAAGCAGGAGGCGGCGACGACTGCATCGCCTTGGGAGCAGGAGGCGGCGACTGCTGCATCGCCCTGGAAGCAGGAGGCGGCGACGACTGCATCGCCCTGGGAGCAGGAAGCGGCGCCTGCATTGCTCTGGAAGCAGGAGGCGGCGACGACTGCGTCGCTCTGGAAGCAGGAGGCGACGACGACTGCATCACCCTGGGCGCAGGAGGCGGCGATGACTGCATCGCCTTGGGAGCAGGAGGCGGCGACGACTGCAACGCCCTGGGAGCAGGAGGCGGCGATGACTGCATCGCCCTGGAAGCAGGAGGCGGCGACGACTGCAACGCCCTGGAAGCAGGAGGCGGCGATGACTGCATCGCTCTGGGAGCAGGAAGCGGCGCCTGCATTGTTCTGGAAGCAGGAGGCGGCGATGACTGCATCGCCCTGGAAGCAGGAGGCGGGGACGACTGCATCGCCCTGGAAGCAGGAGGCGGGGACGACTGCATCGCCCTGGAAGCAGGAGGCGGCGACGACTGCATCGCCCTGGAAGCAGGAGGCGGCGACGACTGCATCGCCTTGGGAGCAGGAGGCGGCGACGACTGCATCGCCCTGGGAGAAGGAGGCGGCGACGACATCGCCCTGGGAGCAGGAAGCGGCGCCTGCATTGCTCTGGGAGCAGGAAGCGGCGACGACTGCATCGCCTTGGAAGCAGGAGGCGGCGACGACTGCATCGCCTTGGGAGCAGGAGGCGGCGACTGCTGCATCGCCCAGGAAACAGGAGGCGGCGACGGCTGCGTCGCCCTGGAAACAGGAGGCGTCGACTGCTGCGTCGCCCAGGAAACAGGAAGCGGCAACTGCTGCGTCGCCCTGGAAACAGGAGGCGGCGACGGCTGCGTCGCCCTGGAAACAGGAGGCGGCGACTGCTGCATCGCCCAGGAAACAGGAGGCGGCGACGACTGCATCGCCCAGGAAACAGGAGGCGGCGACGACTGCATCGCCCTGGAGGCAGGAGGCGGCGACGGCTGCATCGCCCTGGAAACAGGAGGCGGCGACTGCTGCGTCGCCCAGGAAACAGGAAGCGGCAACTGCTGCGTCGCCCTGGAAACAGGAAGCGGCAACTGCTGCGTCGCCCTGGAAGCAGGAGGCGGCGACGGCTGCGTCGCCCTGGAAACAGGAGGCGGCGACTGCTGCGTCGCCCAGGAAACAGGAGGCGGCGACTGCTGCGTCGCCCTGGAAACAGGAAGCGGCAACTGCTGCGTCGCCCTGGAAACAGGAGGCGGCGACGGCTGCGTCGCCCTGGAAACAGGAGGCGGCGACTGCTGCATCGCCCAGGAAACAGGAAGCGGCAACTGCTGCGTCGCCCTGGAAGCAGGAGGCGGCGACGGCTGCGTCGCTCTGGAAACAGGAGGCGGCGACGGCTGCGTCGCCCTGGAAGCCGGCGGCGGCGTCGCCCTGGAAGCCGGCGGCGGCGGCTGCGTCGCCCTGGAAGCCGGCGGCGGCGGCTGCGTCGCCCTGGAAGCCGGCGGCTGCGTCGCCCTGGAAGCCGGCGGCGGCGGCTGCGTCGCCCTGGAAGCCGGTCGGGGGGGGACGACGACGGCGTCGCCTAGGAGACTGGCTTGTGTTGACGGTGAATGCCTCGCCCTGAAGGCCGGCGATGATTGCATCGCCCGGGCCTTGGTTCCCACCCCGGCAATGGCTCAGGTGCTCGTCCAGAGCATCCTGGCGGGCAAGTTCGTGCTCGTACTGCCTTACTGCATCGCCGAAGGCGGGGTGGATCAGGGACAAGAAGTCGGCTAGGCCCTTATCAGGTCGGTGCATTCTGTTACGATCCTGGTAAAGGTTTGGACCTAAATGCACGACTGAGGCAGAAAATAAAGGAAAGGAGTATTTATTAAAGTTAAAGTGTTGGGGTAGTCCCAACACTGTACAGGAATGACAAAGACACAGTATTACACAGGGACTGTTAGGAAGCCCGGGACGGGCTGCTCCAAGCCGGAGCTGGGCTGGCAGGTCTGGAACGTTTCGTTCCAAGCCGGAACTGGACTGGACTGGAACTGGACCGTGAGGTCCACACTGGAATCAGGGTCTGGAACGGATTTGTTCCAAACCGGAACTGGACTGGAACTGGAACTGGACCGGGAGGTCCACACTGGGAACAGAGTCTGGAACGGATTGTTCCAAACCGGAACTGGACTGGACAGGTAGGTGCACGGCTCACACCTGGACTGGACTGGAACTAGCTGGGGAGCGCCTCACTACGGCAGGACAGGAACTGGACCGGAATGACTGCACCGGTACAGAACAAAACAAGCAGTAGGGGTTAGTGCAAGGGAAGGCACGGAAATGACCGGGAGGTTCTCACGGAGGAGCAGGGCTTGATAGGTAGGTGGTTGGTGAAGCACGGCAGGGCTGGGTAGTGTGGCGTAGCTGCGGTAGGTCCGGAAGGAGCTGCCTGGTCTCCAGAGCTCCAGGAGCCGGCGCCGAAGAACTAGTTGGCTTCTTCGGTCGGACAGGAACAACTGGAGGGTAGCCAGGTAACAAGCCAACCCGGAGCCTACACAAGCTGGAGGTGGAGGTACCGCAACACACACAACGAAAACGGGGGGAAACGAACACTGCCACTGGAGAATGGGAGCTGGGTTAGATGGAGGAGAAGGGAAACAGGTTAGCTGCATGCACAACAGGAATTGATGAGGAGGTAAACTACCAGACTGTAGTTAGGAGCGGAACCCAAGCTGCAAGGGGATAATATCCCACAACCAAGCGAGTAGTTCGTAGAACACGACCAGGGAAACAACGAGCATTAACACCGCGTGACGATAGTTAAGCGAACAGTAAACAGGGTCTGAAGGGTTAGACATGTAATGCACCGACAAAGCAGGGGAGACAGCAGGTGGGTTAAATAAGGGAGTGAGATGGGAATCAACAAGGCACAGGTGCGGAAAGTAACCGGGAGTGCTTGTTAATTAGACAGGTGAGGAATGCAAGAAACGAGAGGGGAAGGTGATAGGCGGAAACTAAAGTGGGAAACAAAGAGCCAAACAGAGGGGAAACGCCCAGCCTAAAGCAGAGGGGAAAACACGGACAATGGAATCCAACAAGACACGGAGGGACATGACAAAAACCGGGAAAACGGACTGGAAGGGAACGGAACGTTACATATATGATGGTTTAACAGCAGGATGAGGATTATCTCTCCCCCATGGCATCAATAAAGTGTGTATGAAGGAATGGGCCATAACAGTACAATTTATGAGAACAAATTAATTACTGGGTAAAGGGCAGACAAAAGTGGGAAGCTGAAAAGACAGAAATAAATAGCAGGAAGAGAAGAGGCCTTTGGGCGTAGGGAACAAACAGGATGTGCCTTTCTTACATGCACCAATTAAAAATATTTTGTGGATTATTATTCCTCCGTACGGATAACGGTGAGAAACCAACAATTACATCAGAAATCTATGAATATTCAAAACTAAGAGGTATTAGAGACAGATTGAACCCTGGCTGCTTCGGTTTGGTGTAAATGGAACGGAGAGAGAATAAAATTGGCAAACAGGATGTTTTGTGCTCTCATAGCAGTATTGAAAATTACATTTTTTTTAATGCTCTAAAACATTTCTGCCGTGCAAATAGATCATATACGATGTGATGCACATAGTTTGTGTTGTTAAAACCTCCTGTGATGCATTATTATTGTTAGTCACTATTGTGTTTTTTGTTCGTTGTTTTTAACCATTACTTCATGTTTTTTTTTATTTTTTTATTTCACACGTGAAGGAAGTACAGAGTAAAGAAAAGTAAAAACATGAATATATATATATATATATATATATATATATATATATATATATATATATATATATATATATATATATATATATATATATAGTGGTTAGCACTGCTTCACAAGAAAGAGGTTCTGGGATTGAATCTCAGTCTGGGTCCTCTCTGCCTGGAGTTCTCCCCGTGTTTGCATTAATTTCCTCCTTGACCAAGGCATTAGCCTCAGTCCCTGGCGCTGCACTGTGGCTTCCTGCTGCTCCTAAGTAGTTAGAATGACAATGGGACGGGGCTAATTACCCCATGGGTTCAATAAAGTATAACGTATATTGTATATAATATGAATTTTATTCATTTAAATTGTAATAGCAGTGCTTGTTGCATTACACAAATTTAGCATATGTTCAGTCATCTCCTATCAGCTTCTATCTTCAGGCTTCTTTAATTAGCTGAGATTAATTAATGCTACACATGTTAGGTTAAATATCGTAGTCAATTAAGTACTGTGAGTAACTGCATATAGGAAGCCATGTTGATACAGTGATAGCCAAGACTTTATAATTGGTCCTGAAGGCACTTCGAGTCTTACAAGCATTAGAAGACGTAGCAAGTAGGCTACTGCAAGTAAGATAATGCCTTACCAGACAACTGTCCTTCTCATAAAAGGATCGACCCTGTCCAAGGTTCTGGAAATCAATTCACGATTACGTCACATCGGCGAATATCGTCATTAAATTCCGAACATCCGGACATAAACCTCAATTTTCATTGTTTTCCTTCGAAATAGTTACGAATAAGATGGAAAATAAAGCGGGTAAAAAGAGAAATGCACAAGTACAGCCCAACAGTTCTTCTGTCCGGATCATTTGTTTCAGTTCAATCTAATGCTCTGCTCAATTGATGAATATGCACGGCTCAGGAGTCTGAGATATCTTCTTTGTTTAATGAGAAGATACGCCTGAATGACATTATTCTAATTGACTATAGGAGACAGTCGTTGTTCATCACGGGCTTTTCTCGTCCATCACTCTAATTTCTAAATGGTCAATAGCAAGATATTATTACAGATCCATAAATATGTGCAAGTGTTTAAATTACGATGCTGATGATGAAGTAGAGCTTAAAACTTAAGCTCGCACGTGTAAGCTCCAGGGTATCGATAATAAGCCCTCCTGCAACAGACTTGCACTGCTGAATGTAAAACCATAATACTGAAAAAATTTCAGGGACAACGATTGCTTTAATGATTGAAGATCTGCTTAAATAAATGCATGCCATATCTTTTGCACATGAATTCATATACAAGTGAGAGAAGCAGGTCTGGCCACATCTCAATCCAATAACTACGGGGGCGGGGGGATCGGTAGCCTATCGATTTATTGAGTAGAACCAGAACAAAACATTTTTTTGTTCAATATTTTTTTATGTTATGGCCCAACCTATACCTAATCATAAATATATTGTACAATATCACATAAACGGTCTCAGAAAGCGATGGAATTCATACAATAAGTAACAAAGTGGCTGAGATGCGTGCGAATGAACTAAAAGGAGTAGTTAAACTCGGGTGTCTTCGTGTCTCTACGTCCTCATTAACATTCCTGCCGTGTCTGCGAGGCTGAAACGAGCTTCAGTGAGCGACGGAAGGACATGCAGAGTGTGAGCGAAGGAGAGACAAAAACCAACATTACCATTCTTTCGCTGTTGGATGGAATTGGAGCTATATGATCATTTCATAGTATAATCATCAGCCGAACATACCAAAGCTGATTATCGTCAGGTTGTTCAGCATCAATATGAACATGATCTAAAACCGACTACTGCTGTCAAAACGAAGGATTTCTTCGGTGGATGTGGTCACATTTTCTGTGGAAATGGAAAAGATCATGAATATAGCCGTCTTCCTCCTTCCTTTTTTCTTGGGGCTGGCGGTTGGTGCCTCTCCCGGTGTACAAATAGGTATGTACAAGACAAGATGCATGGCAGAATGTTATTTCATTAAACAATAGATCTACACAGCATGCTACACTATTACTGTGCAATTTTCTCAAATCAAAGCAAGTTATATTTTCATGATTGACCAACACTGATGAAGCGAGTTTATAGTGTCAAAACGCATACGATGGCATGGAAGGATATAGGTTGGAATTATACACGTAGCTACATGTAAGATTGTACGTGTGCAATGTGTGTCTGAACGTTTTCTCTCTCTCTGTTCCACAGGCGGCTTGTTTCCGAGAGGCGCTGATCAGGAATACAGTGCATTCCGAATAGGAATGGTCCAATTCGGCACGTCAGAGTTCAGACTGACGCCACACATTGACAATCTGGAAGTAGCAAACAGCTTTGCCGTCACAAATTGTTGTGAGTAACAATATTTTAAACGTGAATGTACAAACAGCGTATAATTTGCTAAATAAATTCCCACTAAAAGATTAAGCAAACAAAGTAATTTGTGTCACCTGCATACAGCTTTGTTAACGGCTAATACAATAGCCTATATTTACCTTATTCGAGTCGAAAAACAAAGGTTACAAACAGCGTGTTGAAACATTTCGTAATTCGGGTTCAACTGCAGCGCGATAGGTTACATTATAAAGTTGGATTTCCACAGTAACAGGTTTAGAAATGGCTTCCTCTTCTACACACGCCAATAAATTAGACATTGTAAGTATGGAAGACAAACGGACATTAACAGCTGTAGTACGTTAGTTTCTGCTACGTGTATACGCTTAACGCCTTATTTAATGTACGCTAAAATATATTTACCTTGCTACATGACCGAGATCGGGCAAGTCAAATGCAATTTTATTAAAACCATTGACTTCCCTTGTGCTTCATGTCCAGAGATAAAACGAGAATAACTTATGCTTGCTTTGGCTAGATAGGCTACAGAGGATAGGTTAGATGGGCTTGAACTCGAGATAACAAATGAGAGGTGTAATAGGAAAACACACATAATGTCAAACAAGAACCCCAATACATCCCGAGAACTGGATTAAGATTGACTTTCCCTGGGGGAAGACCTTCCACAGTTAGCCTAACTGTATTTTGCATTCCATTGTAAAATTGTGTATGCCTCATATCGCAGTTACATGCAATTGCCTGTGAGTTCAGCACGTTCACTTTCATATATTTCTTCATATATTTCTTGATTGAAGCAATATTAAATTCTTCTAACCGGGGAGGTGGTTCCAGATTAGCCTAATCGAATTATTTTAATATGCACACCGCTGTACGAACGATATTCGTCTGGCAATATACGTTTTTGTTAAATATACAATAGCCTACGATAATAGACTGGCCATCTTTTTATGATCGAATACCATACTTAGATCCCCATATAGCATTTTTCTTGTTGTGTTGCTTGTATTTCAGAGCAGTGCATTGCTGAAAAAGAACGCTTACATTTGTGTGTAAAAGAGAGTTCTCCATTCAGAGCCTGTTGCTAATATTCCACATTATTTTGAACTAGGTTTGCAAAGCCATTAATATCTTGTGTGTGAATAAGCATGAGACATGATGGTATGGTACGGATATTTCGCTTCAACCCAGCTAACAAAACTAGGTCCCCAGGACGTCCCCTGCACGTCTCGAAATGTCATCAGGACGTCGCCTTGACATCTTTTTGTAGGGTTTTCTACACGCTACGTTGACGTCACAGAGAACGTTCCCTGGACGTTCCAGTAACCTCCCCCAGACATTAATTACATGACGTTATATTGTAACCAGTAACGGACGTTGCAGGAACGTCCCTGAATGTCCCATGAATGTTATGAGCACAACCGTCATATCATAACCGGATAGGGACGTTGCTTGAGCATCCCCGAAAAATTCAAATTAAATGTCATATTGTAACCTAACAGTGAGCTTCCTAGGACTTTAATAAGTTCTAGTAATGTTTTTTCGGACATCCCTAGGGCACGTCACATCATAACTTTGAGGGGACTAAAATGGGACGTCCCTTGGACGTACACGGTTTGCTGGGAATGAATACGTATCTTCCCAATTTATAGCCTACATAACGGCCCGGAAACCAAATATACTGACTAAACACTGTATATATACCAAGTAAATATACCCGAAAGCACGTCGCTAGGATGGACACGAGACATATCTAATTTTGATTTCATAACTTATTTTTTAATTCGTGGAGAAACAGAATGTGTGGTATTCCTCTATTAATATGACACAAATGTAAACTGAATGTCATATATGTGTGTGTGTGTGTGTGTGTGTGTGTGTGTGTGTGTGTGTGTGTGTGTGTGTGTGTGTGTTTTCCTCTTACCGCACACTGTACTATATGTAGCCTACATATCATACACTATAGGCTACACTAGCCAATGAAGCAGAACTATATGGGGAGAAAGCGGTAGCCTGTAGACAATACTGGCTTGTTAGGTTTTTATTTGTATTTCTTATTAAATCACTAGATGGCACTGTAAGTCAAAATAGCAACACAAATAGCAACTTTTTTAGTGCAGATTAGCCATTTTTTATTGATTAGACTTTTTTTTTTTTTTTTTTTAAAGAGAAACACTTAGATCGTCCATTTAAGCACATTAGTGAAGAAGATTTTAGGGTAGATTTCCAGTTTTGCTCTTTTCATGCAGCTTAAAATAAAAACAAATGGTGTAAAAAATAAAGATGCCCTTTTGAAGAGAGATGTTTTGATAATATGAATCACGTATATACTGTATAACGTTGGCTTTTACAAAGTTTCGTTTTTGGAAGGCTGTGACACAGAAAGCCTTTCATTAGTTTAAACAGATTAAATTTACCTCTAGGACTCCATTTATACGATCATAATATTGTATACTTGTAACTGGAAAATGATTTTAGAATCAATGAACAGATCAGTAGAAGATAAAACCCCACAATCATTGTGAGAGTGAATCAGGGGAACGGGAGAGTAATGTGGAATGTGGTAATAGCTCAAGGTTCATCACACGGAAGTCATTGCCATTCTAGATTAGTTTGTGAAGCAGGTGTTGCAGGCCAGGTTAAGCAGAGGGTATTGACCTCAGGCCTTTTCAACAGAGGCATATTCCTATTTTGAAAAGATTGCTAACTAGTAGACAACATACCCAAGCATTGCAGTTCTAACAGGAATGGTCCAATTCCACACGTCTGAGTTTTCGACTGCCATCACGTATACACAATCTGTTTCACAGCTCTGACTATTGAACTCTATGGAAAAATAAGTCAGGAGAAGAAACCCTTCAAGTTATCCATCCATATCTACTGCATATCTGGCAGCAGAGTGATGGTTTATGGCTTGCTTGATACATCAGACCCTTGATGACTTACAGCCATTTAGCCAACCATGTGTTCCATACTGTTCCAGTGTAATTTACCGCTAAATCTAGTCCCACCAACCAATTCCCATAGAGATCCATTCAAATGCAGAGAGGTTATAATATCACTTGTAGGAGTACCAGAAAATAAGATATCAAGATTATTGTTGGGTCACAGACATCCGGAAGTCATGGTATGCAAAGGATATGTGACCAAATGTTAAAAATCATTACTTTATTCTACATCATGTTAAACTGTCCAATATTTTTTGATGCCCGAAAATGGGGGGGACTATGTACTAAAGGTTCTATAATTTCTAAACGGTTCATCCGGTATGGATGAAAATACCCTCAAATTAAAGCTGATAGTCTGCACTTCAACCTCATTGTATCCCTTCAAACTCAAAGTGTTAGAGTACAGAACCAAAATAACAAAAAATGTGTCACTGTCCAATGAATTATGGTGCTCACTGTATAACTGATTTCCTCCTGTGGTAATAGTGAAAGAATGCTTAAAGGTCTGCAGTATAGTGAGGTTAGGCACATGTAGAGGCACATGCACATGTATGTCATTAAGTCTGCAGTATAGTGAGGTTAGGCACATGTAGAGGCACATGCACATGTATGTCATTAAGTCTGCAGTATAGTGAGGTTAGGCACATGCACATGTATGTCATTAAGTCTGCAGTATAGTGAGGTTAGGCACATGTACATGTATGTCATTAAGTCTGCAGTATAGTGAGGTTAGGCACATGTACATGTATGTAATTGATCAACATTTCCATCCACCTCTGGAAGAGCCTTTTTTTAACTGGATATGTCAACCTGTATCTCTCACTCTCCAGAGTAGATAGAGAACGGCTTGATTATGTCTTGTCAGTCCTTGACATCTGTGACTTATCATTATGATAAAAATTACATTGCTTCACAATTGCACCAAAAGCATTCCAGGATTATAGACTGCCCATCCTGATTGCACCAGATGTGTACATTTGTAATTTATGGTGTAATATTAGACTGTGATTGAATGTGTTCAAGTATAAGAACAGAACTAGTATTGGTACAATATTAGAACTAGTAGTTGTTATATTTGTTCTGACAAGTAATAGTCATTTAAATATGAGGTACATTGAACTGAGCTCTCTCTCTCTCTCTCTCTCTCTCTCTCTCTCTCTCTCTCTCTCTCTCTGTCTGTCTGTCTGTCTGTGTGCCTCTCTGCATACTGTACATTGGCTTGCAAGTTATTTTATTTGATCAAGAAATTCAACTACAACAAATAATTTTACATAGTGATTATACGATCACAAAAATGACGATTTCCTTGGGGCATCCATTTGATTTCTGCTGCCAAATAGCAAATGAAATAAACAAATGAAATGGGATACAATGAATGAATTAGAAATTCCAGCGATGTGTCCAATCTTTGTGGCTATTCGCTGCCCCCTCATAATGCTTCCAGCCAATCAGCAGCAGCTCTTTCCTCAGTTTCCTGTCCTGCAATTCCATTAAATTCAGTTAAACTGCCTTCAAAATGTCTACACTAGAACCGTGCAAAGGCTGCAGGTAGGCAGTCGCTTTGATCCGTCTGTGAGTTGGTTGCCAGGGAAGGATTAGTATTGACTGCTGTGAGGGATAGGAGGGCGAGAGCAGTAAAGTGGGGGTGCGTATGGTAGATATGTCACACATTAAAATCTCAATATAAACCTCAGTGATGCTGTTAAGAAGACTGTGTGAACTCTGTGCTTGATAGGTTACAGTCTGGCTATTTCAAAAGAGGTCAAAAGTGACTTTTCCTTCTTATGCTAATCTTTCACAGTCCACGAACACTTATAAACTCCTCATGTCCCCATAAGTAAATAATAATCCCAACAGTAACACTTGAGTTCAATACTGCCCCATAAGGGCCAAGCACACTGCTGTTAGACTGTATAGAGGACATCATTATGCAGTATAAAACAGACTGTAGTGTTAGAGATGTCATTTTGTTCTTCCAGTTGAAGAATAACAGACGGGAAACCCTTGCACTCGTTGTTTGCCTTGCTCTCTCCATCAGCACTTCGCAACACATTTGAAAGACAGCACAGCCTGAGTTCACCCCCCCCCCCCTTTTTTTTTTAATAAGATGAACTGTTGCCATAGTTACTAGCTTGTTCTTCTCAGCAGATATCAAACAGACAGCTCATCAGAACATAGCAAGCTGATTTCCATAAGCACATTTACTCCTGAATGTTACAAGGCAATGTCTTTAGCTTTAACAGCAAACAGTTATGATAGACATCATTTACAGACAAAACATCATCAAATCAACAGGGATTTCATCTTAATGTTTGTATACAGTATGTGAGTGTGAAATTTTATATGTGTGGGTCTGTGTTTGTTTGGGTATGGCCGTGTAAAATTTGCAAATTTTCTGTGGAAGTTTCAGTAAATATAAGAATTAAAGTTGTATAATTGTATAACCTGAGCCTTGCTCTTGGCCTAGTTTGCGTACTGCCAAGAGCTGAGAACTGTGAGCAGGATAATTGACTGAAGGAATGCTTTGTGTGTGTGAATTAAGAGAATTGCTTGGAAGGCATAATAAAACTCTTCTCCCGCCTGTGCCTGATTGTGTGTCTGGAACCAGGGCTGTGAGGCCTTGAGTCAGAGGGGGCTGAGGAAGCTGAGGATGATAACGAGATGATATGTTCCCAAAACAATTAACTGTGTGAAAGGAGGACAGTCTCTATCCTTTTCTCTATCTCTATCCTTCATTTAAATTAATACTGCTGGATACTCTAATCTGTAGGTAAATGCTGTGCTGGATACTCTTGTTTGCAGGTAAATGCTGTGCTGGATACTCTAGTCTGTAGGTAAATGCTGTGCTGGATACTCTTGTTTGCAGGTAAATGCTGTGCTGGATACTCTAGTCTGTAGGTAAATGCTGTGCTGGAGACTCTAGTCTGTTGGTAAATGCTGTGCTGGAGACTCTAGTCTGTAGGTAAATGCTGTGCTGGAGACTCTAGTCTGTAGGTAAATGCTGTGCTGGAGACTCTAGTCTGTTGGTAAATGCTGTGCTGGAGACTCTAGTTTGTAGGTAAATGCTGTGCTGGATACTCTAGTCTGTAGGTAAATGCTGTGCTGGATACTGTAGTTTGTAGGTAAATGCTCTGCTGGAGACTCTAGTTTGTAGGTAACTGCTGTGCTGGATACTCTAGTCTGCAGGTAAATGCTGTGCTGGAGACTCTAGTCTGTAGGTAAATGCTTGCTGGAGACTCTAGTTTGTAGGTAACTGCTGTGCTGGATACTCTAGTTTGTAGGTAAATGCTGTGCTGGATACTCTAGTCTGTAGGTAAATGCTCTGCTGGAGACTCTAGTCTGTAGGTAAATGCTGTGCTGGATACTCTAGTCTGTAGGTAAATGCTCTGCTGGAGACTCTAGTCTGTAGGTAAATGCTGTGCTGGAGACTCTAGTCTGTAGGTAAATGCTGTGCTGGATACTGTAGTTTGTAGGTAAATGCTGTGCTGGATACTCTAGTTTCTAGGTAAATGCTGTGCTGGATACTCTAGTCTGTGGATAAATTCTGTGCTGGATACTCTAGTTTGTAGGTAAATGCTGTGCTGGATACTCTAGTTTCTAGGTAAATGCTGTGCCGGAGACTCTTGTGTGTAGGTAAATGCTGTGCTGGATACTCTAGTTTGTCTGTAAATGCTGTGCTGGATACTCTAGTTTGTAGCTAAATGATGTGCTGGATACTCTAGTTTCTAGGTAAATGCTGTGCTGGAGAATCTAGTGTGTAGGTAAATGCTGTGCTGGAGACTCTAGTCTGTAGGTAAATGCTGTGCTGGATACTGTAGTTTGTAGGTAAATGCTGTGCTGGATACTCTAGTTTGTCTGTAAATGCTGTGCTGGATACTCTAGTTTCTAGGTAAATGCTGTGCTGGAGAATCTAGTGTGTAGGTAAATGCTGTGCTGGAGACTCTAGTCTGTAGGTAAATGCTGTGCTGGATACTGTAGTTTGTAGGTAAATGCTGTGCTGGATACTCTAGTTTGTCTGTAAATGCTGTGCTGGATACTCTAGTTTGTAGCTAAATGCTGTGCTGGATACTGTAGTTTGTAGGTAAATGCTCTGCTGGAGACTCTAGTTTGTAGGTAACTGCTGTGCTGGATACTCTAGTCTGTAGGTAAATGCGGTGCTGGAGACTCTAGTCTGTAGGTAAATGCTCTGCTGGAGACTCTAGTTTGTAGGTAACTGCTGTGCTGGATACTCTAGTTTGTAGGTAAATGCTGTGCTGGAGACTCTAGTTTGTAGGTAAATTCTGTGCTGGAGACTCTAGTCTGTAGGTAAATGCTGTGCTGGAGACTCTAGTCTGTTGGTAAATGCTGTGCTGGAGACTCTAGTTTGTAGGTAAATGCTGTGCTGGATACTCTAGTCTGTAGGTAAATGCTCTGCTGGAGACTCTAGTCTGTAGGTAAATGCTGTGCTGGAGACTCTAGTCTGTAGGTAAATGCTGTGCTGGATACTGTAGTTTCTAGGTAAATGCTGTGCTGGATACTCTAGTCTGTGGATAAATTCTGTGCTGGATACTCTAGTTTGTAGGTAAATGCTGTGCTGGATACTCTAGTTTCTAGGTAAATGCTGTGCCGGAGACTCTAGTGTGTAGGTAAATGCTGTGCTGGATACTCTAGTTTGTCTGTAAATGCTGTGCTGGATACTCTAGTTTGTAGGTAAATGATGTGCTGGATACTCTAGTTTCTAGGTAAATGCTGTGCTGGAGAATCTAGTGTGTAGGTAAATGCTGTGCTGGAGACTTAGTCTGTAGGTAAATGCTGTGCTGGATACTGTAGTTTGTCTGTAAATGTTGTGCTGGATACTCTAGTTTGTAGCTAAATGATGTGCTGGATACTCTAGTCTGTAGGTAAATGCTGTGCTGGATACTCTAGTTTGTCTGTAAATGCTGTGCTGGAGACTCTAGTCTGTAGGTAAATGCTGTGCTGGAGACTCTAGTCTGTAGGTAAATGCTGTGCTGGATACTGTAGTTTGTAGGTAAATGCTGTGCTGGATACTCTAGTTTCTAGGTAAATGCTGTGCTGGATACTCTAGTTTGTACGTAAATGCTGTGCTGGATAATCTAGTTTGTAGGTAAATGCTGTGCTGGCTACTCTAGTCTGTAGGTAAATGCTGTGCTTGATACTCTAGTTTGTAGCTCAATGCTGTGCTGAATACTCTAGTTTGTAGGTAAATCCTGTGCTGGATACTGTAGTTTGCAGGTAAATGTTGTGCTGGATACTCTAGTCTGTAGGTAAATGCTCTGCTGGAGACTCTAGTCTGTAGGTAAATGCTCTGATGAAGACTCTAGTCTGTAGGTAAATGCTGTGCTGGAGACTCTATTCTGTAGGTAAATGCTGTGCTGGATACTGTAGTTTGTAGGTAAATGCTGTGCTGAATACTCTAGTTTGTAGGTAACTGCTGTGCTGGATACTCTAGTCTGTAGGTAAATGCTGTGCTGGAGACACTATTTTGTAGGTAAATGCTGTGATGGATACTCTAGTCTGTAGGTAAATGCTGTGCTGGCTACTCTAGTCTGTAGGTAAATGCTGTGCTGGATACTCTAGTTTGTAGGTAAATGCTGTGCTGGATACTCTAGTTTATAGGTAAATGCTGTGCTGGATACTCTAGTTTGTAGGTAAATGCTTGTGCTGGCTACTCTAGTCTGTAGGTAAATGCTGTGCTGGATACTCTAGTTTGTAGGTAAATGCTGTGCTGGATACTCTAGTTTGCAGGTAAATGCTCTGCTGGAGACTCTAGTCTGTAGGTAAGTGCTGTGCTGGATACTGTAGTTTGTAGGTAAATGCTGTGCTGGCTACTCTAGTCTGTAGGTAAATGCTGTGCTTGATACTCTAGTTTGTAGCTAAATGCTGTCCTGAATACTCTAGTTTGTAGGTAAATTCTGTGCTGGATACTCTAGTTTGCAGGTAAATGTTGTGCTGGAGAATCTACTTTGTAGGTAAATGCTGTGCTGGATACTCTAGTCTGTAGGTAAATGCTCTGCTGGAGACTCTAGTCTGTAGGTAAATGCTGTGCTGGAGACTCTAGTCTGTAGGTAAATGCTGTGCTGGATACTGTAGTTTGTAGGTAAATGCTGTGCTGGATACTCTAGTTTCTAGGTAAATGCTGTGCTCGATACTCTAGTCTGTGGATAAATTCTGTGCTGGATACTCTAGTTTGTAGGTAAATGCTGTGCTGGATACTCTAGTTTCTAGGTAAATGCTGTGCCGGAGACTCTTGTGTGTAGGTAAGTGCTGTGCTGGATACTCTAGTTTGTCTGTAAATGCTGTGCTGGATACTCTAGTTTGTAGCTAAATGATGTGCTGGATACTCTAGTTTCTAGGTAAATGCTGTGCTGGAGAATCTAGTGTGTAGGTAAATGCTGTGCTGGAGACTCTAGTCTGTAGGTAAATGCTGTGCTGGATACTGTAGTTTGTAGGTAAATGCTGTGCTGGATACTCTAGTTTGTCTGTAAATGCTGTGCTGGATACTCTAGTTTCTAGGTAAATGCTGTGCTGGAGAATCTAGTGTGTAGGTAAATGCTGTGCTGGAGACTCTAGTCTGTAGGTAAATGCTGTGCTGGATACTGTAGTTTGTAGGTAAATGCTGTGCTGGATACTCTAGTTTGTCTGTAAATGCTGTGCTGGATACTCTAGTTTGTAGCTAAATGCTGTGCTGGATACTGTAGTTTGTAGGTAAATGCTCTGCTGGAGACTCTAGTTTGTAGGTAACTGCTGTGCTGGATACTCTAGTCTGTAGGTAAATGCGGTGCTGGAGACTCTAGTCTGTAGGTAAATGCTCTGCTGGAGACTCTAGTTTGTAGGTAACTGCTGTGCTGGATACTCTAGTTTGTAGGTAAATGCTGTGCTGGAGACTCTAGTTTGTAGGTAAATTCTGTGCTGGAGACTCTAGTCTGTAGGTAAATGCTGTGCTGGAGACTCTAGTCTGTTGGTAAATGCTGTGCTGGAGACTCTAGTTTGTAGGTATATGCTGTGCTGGATACTCTAGTCTGTAGGTAAATGCTCTGCTGGAGACTCTAGTCTGTAGGTAAATGCTGTGCTGGAGACTCTAGTCTGTAGGGTAAATGCTGTGCTGGATACTGTAGTTTCTAGGTAAATGCTGTGCTGGATACTCTAGTCTGTGGATAAATTCTGTGCTGGATACTCTAGTTTGTAGGTAAATGCTGTGCTGGATACTCTAGTTTCTAGGTAAATGCTGTGCCGGAGACTCTAGTGTGTAGGTAAATGCTGTGCTGGATACTCTAGTTTGTCTGTAAATGCTGTGCTGGATACTCTAGTTTGTAGCTAAATGATGTGCTGGATACTCTAGTTTCTAGGTAAATGCTGTGCTGGAGAATCTAGTGTGTAGGTAAATGCTGTGCTGGAGACTTAGTCTGTAGGTAAATGCTGTGCTGGATACTGTAGTTTGTAGGTAAATGCTGTGCTGGATACTCTAGTTTGTCTGTAAATGTTGTGCTGGATACTCTAGTTTGTAGCTAAATGATGTGCTGGATACTCTAGTCTGTAGGTAAATGCTGTGCTGGATACACTAGTTTGTAGCTAAATGCTGTGCAGGATACTCTAGTGTGCAGGCAAATTCTGTGCTAGATACCCGAGTTTGTAGGTAAATGCTGTGCTGGATACTCTAGTGTGCAGGTAAATACTGAGCTGGAAACTCTAGTTTGTAGGTAAATGCTGTGCTGGATACTCTAGTTTGTAGGTAAATGCTGTGCTGGATACTCTAGTTTGTAGGTAAATGCTGTGCTGGATACTGTAGTTTGTAGGTAAATGCTGTGCTGGATACTCTAGTTTGCAGGTAAATGCTGTGCTGGAGACTCTAGTTTGTAGGTAAATGCTGTGCTGGATACTCTAGTCTGTAGGTAAATGCTCTGCTGAAGACTCTAGTCTGTAGGTAAATGCTCTGCTGGAGACTCTAGTCTGTAGGTAAATGCTGTGCTGGAGACTCTAGTCTGTAGGTAAATGCTGTGCTGGATACCTGTAGTTTGTAGGTAAATGCTGTGCTGGATACTCTAGTTTGTAGGTAAATGCTGTGCTGGATACTCTAGTTTGTAGGTAAATGCTGTGCTGGCTACTCTATTCTGTAGGTAAATGCTGTGCTGGATACTCTAGTTTGTAGGTAAATTCTGTGCTGGATACTCTAGTTTGCAGGTAAATGCTGTGCTGGATACTCTAGTTTGCAGGTAAATGCTCTGCTGGAGACTCTAGTCTGTAGGTAAATGCTGTGCTGGATACTGTAGTTTGTAGGTAAATGCTGTGCTGGATACTCTAGTTTGTAGGTAAATGCTGTGCTGGCTACTCTAGTTTGTAGCTAAATGCTGTGCTGAATACTCTAGTTTGTAGGTAAATTCTGTGCTGGATACTCTAGTTTGCAGGTAAATGCTGTGCTGGAGACTCTAGTTTGTAGGTAAATGCTGTGCTGGATACTCTAGTCTGTAGGTAAATGCTGTGCTGGATACTCTAGTTTGTCTGTAAATGCTGTGCTGGAGACTCTAGTCTGTAGGTAAATGCTGTGCTGGAGACTCTAGTCTGTAGGTAAATGCTGTGCTGGATACTGTAGTTTGTAGGTAAATGCTGTGCTGGATACTCTAGTTTCTAGGTAAATGCTGTGCTGGATACTCTAGTTTGTACGTAAATGCTGTGCTGGATAATCTAGTTTGTAGGTAAATGCTGTGCTGGCTACTCTAGTCTGTAGGTAAATGCTGTGCTTGATACTCTAGTTTGTAGCTCAATGCTGTGCTGAATACTGTAGTTTGTAGGTAAATCCTGTGCTGGATACTGTAGTTTGCAGGTAAATGTTGTGCTGGATACTCTAGTCTGTAGGTAAATGCTCTGCTGGAGACTCTAGTCTGTAGGTAAATGCTCTGATGAAGACTCTAGTCTGTAGGTAAATGCTGTGCTGGAGACTCTATTCTGTAGGTAAATGCTGTGCTGGATACTGTAGTTTGTAGGTAAATGCTGTGCTGAATACTCTAGTTTGTAGGTAACTGCTGTGCTGGATACTCTAGTCTGTAGGTAAATGCTGTGCTGGAGACTCTATTTTGTAGGTAAATGCTGTGATGGATACTCTAGTCTGTAGGTAAATGCTGTGCTGGCTACTCTAGTCTGTAGGTAAATGCTGTGCTGGATACTCTAGTTTGTAGGTAAATGCTGTGCTGGATACTCTAGTTTATAGGTAAATGCTGTGCTGGATACTCTAGTTTGTAGGTAAATGCTGTGCTGGCTACTCTAGTCTGTAGGTAAATGCTGTGCTGGATACTCTAGTTTGTAGGTAAATGCTGTGCTGGATACTCTAGTTTGCAGGTAAATGCTCTGCTGGAGACTCTAGTCTGTAGGTAAGTGCTGTGCTGGATACTGTAGTTTGTAGGTAAATGCTGTGCTGGCTACTCTAGTCTGTAGGTAAATGCTGTGCTTGATACTCTAGTTTGTAGCTAAATGCTGTCCTGAATACTCTAGTTTGTAGGTAAATTCTGTGCTGGATACTCTAGTTTGCAGGTAAATGCTGTGCTGGAGAATCTACTTTGTAGGTAAATGTTGTGCTGGATACTCTAGTCTGTAGGTAAATGCTCTGCTGGAGACTCTAGTCTGTAGGTAAATGCTCTGCAGAAGACTTTAGTCTGTAGGTAAA
>CM056376.1:144511442-144599156 GCA_029718625.1 Synaphobranchus kaupii | reverse complement strand
GTGCTGGAGACTCTACTCTGCAGGTAAATGCTGTGCTGGATACTGTAGTTTGTAGGTAAACGCTGTGCTGGATACTCTAGTCTGTGGGTAAATTCTGTGCTGGATATTCTAGTTTGAAGGTAAATGCTGTGCTGGATACTCTAGTTTGTAGGTAAATGATGTGCTGGATACTCTAGTCTGTAGATAAATGCTGTGCTGGATACTCTAGTTTGTAGCTAAATCCTGTGCTGGATACTCTAGTTTGTAGGTAAATGATGTGCTGGATACTCTAGTGTGCAGGCAAATTCTTTGCTGGATACCCGAGTTTGTAGGTAAATGCTGTGCTGGATACTGTAGTTTGTAGGTAAATGCTGTGCTGGATACTCTAGTCTGTGGGTAAATTCTGTACTGGATATTCTAGTTTGTAGGTAAATGCTGTGCTGGATACTCTAGTTTGTAGGTAAATGATGTGCTGGATACTCTAGTCTGTAGATAAATGCTGTGCTGGATACTCTAGTTTGTAGCTAAATCCTGTGCTGGATACTCTAGTTTGTAGGTAAATGATGTGCTGGATACTCTAGTCTGTAGGTAAATGCTGTGCAGGATACTCTAGTGTGCAGGTAAATGATGTGCTGGATACTCTAGTCTGTAGGTAAATGCTGTGCAGGATACTCTAGTGTGCAGGCAAATTCTGTGCTGGATACCCAAATTTGTAGGTAAATGCTGTGCTGGATACTCTAGTCTGTAGGTAAATGCTGTGCAGGATACTCTAGTGTGCAGGTAAATACTGTGCTGGAGACTAGTTTGTAGGTAAATGCTGTGCTGGATACTCTAGTTTCTAGGTAAATGCTGTGCTGGAGACTCTAGTGTGTAGGTAAATTCTGTGCTGGATATTCTAGTTTGAAGGTAAATGCTGTGCTGGATACTCTAGTTTGTAGGTAAATGATGTGCTGGATACTCTAGTCTGTAGATAAATGCTGTGCTGGATACTCTAGTTTGTAGCTAAATCCTGTGCTGGATACTCTAGTTTGTAGGTAAATGCTGTGCAGGATACTCTAGTGTGCAGGCAAATTCTGTGCTGGATACCCGAGTTTGTAGGTAAATGCTGTGCTGGATACTGTAGTTTGTAGGTAAATGCTGTGCTGGATACTCTAGTCTGTGGGTAAATTCTGTACTGGATATTCTAGTTTGTAGGTAAATGCTGTGCTGGATACTCTAGTTTGTAGGTAAATGATGTGCTGGATACTCTAGTCTGTAGATAAATGCTGTGCTGGATACTCTAGTTTGTAGCTAAATCCTGTGCTGGATACTCTAGTTTGTAGGTAAATGATGTGCTGGATACTCTAGTCTGTAGGTAAATGCTGTGCAGGATACTCTAGTGTGCAGGTAAATGATGTGCTGGATACTCTAGTCTGTAGGTAAATGCTGTGCAGGATACTCTAGTGTGCAGGCAAATTCTGTGCTGGATACCCAAATTTGTAGGTAAATGCTGTGCTGGATACTCTAGTCTGTAGGTAAATGCTGTGCAGGATACTCTAGTGTGCAGGTAAATACTGTGCTGGAGACTAGTTTGTAGGTAAATGCTGTGCTGGATACTCTAGTTTCTAGGTAAATGCTGTGCTGGAGACTCTAGTGTGTAGGTAAATGCTGTGCTGGATACTCTAGTTTGTCTGTAAATGCTGTGCTGGATACTCTAGTTTGTAGGTAAATGATGTGCTGGATACTCTAGTCTGTAGGTAAATGCTGTGCTGGATACTCTAGTCTGCAGGTAAATGACGTGCAGGATACTCTAGTGTGCAGGCAAATTCTGTGCTGGATACCCGAGTTTGTAGGTAAATGCTGTGCTGGATACTCTAGTGTGCAGGTAAATGCTGCGCTGGATTCTCTAGTTTGTAGGTAAATTCTGTGCTGGATACTCTAGTTTGTAGGTAAATGCTGTGCTGGATACTCTAGTTTGTAGGTAAATGCTGTGCTGGCTACTCTAGTCTGTAGGTAAATGCAGTGCTGAATACTCTAGTTTGTAGGTAAATTCTGTGCTGGATACTCTAGTTTGCAGGTAAATGCTGTGCTGGAGACTCTAGTTTGTAGGTAAATGCTGTGCTGGATACTCTAGTCTGTAGGTAAATGCCCTGCTGGAAACTCTAGTCTGTAGGTAAATGCTTGCTGGAGACTCTAGTCTGTAGGTAAATGCTGTGCTGGAGACTCTAGTCTGTAGGTAAATGCTATGCTGGATACTGTATTTTGTAGGTTATTGCTGTGCTGGATACTCTAGTTTGTAGGTAAATGCTGTGCAGGATACTCTAGTTTGTAGGTAAATGCTGTGCTGGATACTCTAGTTTGTAGGTAAATTCTGTGCTGGATACTCTTGTTTGCAGGTAAATGCTGTGCCGGAGACTCTAATTTGTAGGTAAATGCTGTGCTGGATACTCTAGTCTGTAGGTAAATTCCCTGCTGGAGACTCTAGTCTGTAGGTAAGTGCTCTGCTGGAGACTCTAGTCTGTAGGTAAATGCTGTGCTGGAGACTCTAGTCTGTAGGTAAATGCTGTACTGGATACTATAGTTTGTAGGTAAATGCTGTGCTGGATACTCTAGTTTGTAGGTAACTGCTGTGCTGGAGACTCTAGTCTGTAGGTAAATGCTGTGCTGGAGACTCTATTTTGTACGTAAATGCTGTGCTGGATACTCTAATCTGTAGGTAAATGCTCTGCTGGAGACTCTAGTCTGTAGGTAAATGCTGTGCTCGAGACTCTAGTCTGTAGGTAAATGCTGTGCTGGAGACTCTAGTTTGTAGGTAAATGCTGTGCTGGATACTCTAGTTTCTAGGTAAATGCTGTGCTGGAGACTCTAGTGTGTAGGTAAATGCTGTGCTGGATACTCTAGTTTGTAGGTAAATGATATGCTGGATACGCTAGTCCTGTAGATAAATGCTGTGCTGGATACTCTAGTTTGTAGCTAAATCCTGTGCTGGATACTCTAGTCTGCAGGTAAATGCTGTGCAGGATACTCTAGTGTGCAGGCAAATTCTGTGCTGGATACCCGAGTTTGTAGGTAAATGCTGTGCTGGATACTCTAGTCTGTAGGTAAATGCTGTGCAGGATACTCTAGTGTGCAGGTAAATACTGTGCTGGAGACTCTAGTTTGTAGGTAAGTGCTGTGCTGGATACTCTAGTTTGTAGGTAAATGCAGTGCTGGATACTCTAGTTTGTAGGTAAATGCTGTGCTGGATACTCTAGTTTGTAGGTAAATGCTGTGCTGGATACTCTAGTTTGTAGGTAAATGCTGTGCTGGATACTCTAGTTTGTAGGTAAATTCTGTGCTGGATACCCGAGTTTGTAGGTAAATGCTGTGCTGGATATTGTAGTGTGCAGGTAAATACTGTGCTGGAGACTCTAGTTTGTAGCTAAATTCTGTGCTTGATACTCTAGTTTGCAGGTAAATGCTGTGCTGGAGACTCTAGTTTGTAGGTCAATGCTGTGCTGGATACTCTAGTTTCTAGGTAAATGCTGTGCTGGATACTCTAGTCTGTGGGTAAATTCTGTGCTGGATACTCTAGTTTGTCGGTAAATGCTGTGCTGGATACTCTAGTTTCTAGGTAAATGCTGTGCTGGAACTCTAGTTTGTAGGTAAATTCTTTGCTGGATACCCGAGTTTGTAGGTAAATACTGTGCTGGAGACTCTAGTTTGTAGGTAAATGCTGTGCTGGATACTCTAGTTTGTAGGTAAATGCTGTGCTGGATACTCTAGTTTGTAGGTAAATGCTGTGCTGGATACTCTAGTTTGTAGGTAACTGCTGTGCTGGAGACTCTAGTCTGTAGGTAAATGCTGGGCTGGAGACTCTATTTTGTAGGTAAATGCTGTGCTGGATACTCTAGTCTGTAGGTAAATGCTCTGCTGGAGACTCTAGTCTGTAGGTAAATGCTGTGCTGGAGACTCTAGTCTGTAGGTAAATGCTGTGCTGGAGACTCTAGTTTGTAGGTAAATGCTTTGCTGGATACTCTAGTTTCTAGGTAAATGCTGTGCTGGAGACTCTAGTGTGTAGGTAAATGCTGTGCTGGATACTCTAGTTTGTAGGTAAATGATATGCTGGATACGCTAGTCTGTAGATAAATGCTGAGCTGGATACTCTAGTTTGTAGCTAAATCCTGTGCTGGATACTCTAGTCTGTAGGTAAATGCTGTGCAGGATACTCTAGTGTGCAGGCAAATTCTGTGCTGGATACCCGAGTTTGTAGGTAAATGCTGTGCTGGATACTCTAGTCTGTAGGTAAATGCTGTGCAGGATACTCTAGTGTGCAGGTAAATACTGTGCTGGAGACTCTAGTTTGTAGGTAAGTGCTGTGCTGGATACTCTAGTTTGTAGGTAAATGCTGTGCTGGATACTCTAGTTTGTAGGTAAATGCTGTGCTGGATACTCTAGTTTGTAGGTAAATGCTGTGCTGGATACTCTAGTTTGTAGGTAAATGCTGTGCTGGATACTCTAGTTTGTAGGTAAATTCTGTGCTGGATACCCGAGTTTGTAGGTAAATGCTGTGCTGGATATTCTAGTGTGCAGGTAAATACTGTGCTGGAGACTCTAGTTTGTAGCTAAATTCTGTGCTTGATACTCTAGTTTGCAGGTAAATGCTGTGCTGGAGACTCTAGTTTGTAGGTCAATGCTGTGCTGGATACTCTAGTTTCTAGGTAAATGCTGTGCTGGATACTCTAGTCTGTGGGTAAATTCTGTGCTGGATACTCTAGTTTGTCGGTAAATGCTGTGCTGGATACTCTAGTTTCTAGGTAAATGCTGTGCTGGAAACTCTAGTTTGTAGGTAAATTCTGTGCTGGATACCCGAGTTTGTAGGTAAATACTGTGCTGGAGACTCTAGTTTGTAGGTAAATGCTGTGCTTGATACTCTAGTTTGTAGGTAAATGCTGTGCTGGATACTCTAGTTTGTAGGTAAATGCTGTGCTGGATACTCTAATTTGTAGGTAAATTCTTTGCTGGATACCCGAGTTTGTAGGTAAATACTGTGCTGGAGACTCTAGTTTGTAGGTAAATGCTGTGCTGGATACTCTAGTTTGTAGGTAAATGCTGTGCTGGATACTCTAGTTTGTAGGTAAATGCTGTGCTGGATACTCTAGTTTGTAGGTAACTGCTGTGCTGGAGACTCTAGTCTGTAGGTAAATGCTGGGCTGGAGACTCTATTTTGTAGGTAAATGCTGTGCTGGATACTCTAGTCTGTAGGTAAATGCTCTGCTGGAGACTCTAGTCTGTAGGTAAATGCTGTGCTGGAGACTCTAGTCTGTAGGTAAATGCTGTGCTGGAGACTCTAGTTTGTAGGTAAATGCTTTGCTGGATACTCTAGTTTCTAGGTAAATGCTGTGCTGGAGACTCTAGTGTGTAGGTAAATGCTGTGCTGGATACTCTAGTTTGTAGGTAAATGATATGCTGGATACGCTAGTCTGTAGATAAATGCTGAGCTGGATACTCTAGTTTGTAGCTAAATCCTGTGCTGGATACTCTAGTCTGTAGGTAAATGCTGTGCAGGATACTCTAGTGTGCAGGCAAATTCTGTGCTGGATACCCCGAGTTTGTAGGTAAATGCTGTGCTGGATACTCTAGTCTGTAGGTAAATGCTGTGCAGGATACTCTAGTGTGCAGGTAAATACTGTGCTGGAGACTCTAGTTTGTAGGTAAGTGCTGTGCTGGATACTCTAGTTTGTAGGTAAATGCTGTGCTGGATACTCTAGTTTGTAGGTAAATGCTGTGCTGGATACTCTAGTTTGTAGGTAAATGCTGTGCTGGATACTCTAGTTTGTAGGTAAATGCTGTGCTGGATACTCTAGTTTGTAGGTAAATTCTGTGCTGGATACCCGAGTTTGTAGGTAAATGCTGTGCTGGATATTCTAGTGTGCAGGTAAATACTGTGCTGGAGACTCTAGTTTGTAGCTACATTCTGTGCTTGATACTCTAGTTTGCAGGTAAATGCTGTGCTGGAGACTCTAGTTTGTAGGTCAATGCTGTGCTGGATACTCTAGTTTCTAGGTAAATGCTGTGCTGGATACTCTAGTCTGTGGGTAAATTCTGTGCTGGATACTCTAGTTTGTCGGTAAATGCTGTGCTGGATACTCTAGTTTCTAGGTAAATGCTGTGCTGGAAACTCTAGTTTGTAGGTAAATTCTGTGCTGGAGACTCTAGTTTGTAGGTAAATGCTGTGCTTGATACTCTAGTTTGTAGGTAAATGCTGTGCTGGATACTCTAGTTTGTAGGTAAATGCTGTGCTGGATACTCTAATTTGTAGGTAACTGCTGTGCTGGAGACTCTAGTCTGTAGGTAAATGCTGTGCTGGAGACTCTATTTTGTAGGTAAATGCTGTGCTGGATACTCTAGTCTGTAGGTAAATGCTGTGCTGGAGACTAGTCTGTAGGTAAATGCTGTGCTGGAGACTCTAGTCTGTAGGTAAATGCTGTGCTGGAGACTCTAGTTTGTAGGTAAATGCTGTGCTGGATACTCTAGTTTCTAGGTAAATGCTGTGCTGGAGACTCTAGTGTGTAGGTAAATGCTGTGCTGGATACTCTAGTTTGAAGGTAAATGATATGCTGGATACGCTAGTCTGTAGATAAATGCTGTGCTGGATACTCTAGTTTGTAGCTAAATCCTGTGCTGGATACTCTAGTCTGTAGGTAAATGCTGTGCAGGATACTCTAGTGTGCAGGCAAATTCTGTGCTGGATACCCGAGTTGTAGGTAAATGCTGTGCTGGATACTCTAGTCTGTAGGTAAATGCTGTGCAGGATACTCTAGTGTGCAGGTAAATACTGTGCTGGAGACTCTAGTTTGTAGGTAAGTGCTGTGCTGGATACTCTAGTTTGTAGGTAAATGCTGTGCTGGATACTCTAGTTTGTAGGTAAATGCTGTGCTCGATACTCTAGTTTGTAGGTAAATGCTGTGCTGGATACTCTAGTTTGTAGGTAAATGCTGTGCTGGATACTCTAGTTTGTAGGTAAATTCTGTGCTGGATACCCGAGTTTGTAGGTAAATGCTGTGCTGGATATTCTAGTGTGCAGGTAAATACTGTGCTGGAGACTCTAGTCTGTAGGTAAATGCTGTGCTGGAGACTCTATTTTGTAGGTAAATGCTGTGCTGGATACTCTAGTCTGTAGGTAAATGCTCTGCTGGAGACTCTAGTCTGTAGGTAAATGCTGTGCTGGAGACTCTAGTCTGTAGGTAAATGCTGTGCTGGAGACTCTAGTTTGTAGGTAAATGCTGTGCTGGATACTCTAGTTTCTAGGTAAATGCTGTGCTGGATACTCTAGTCTGTGGGTAAATTCTGTGCTGGATACTCTAGTTTGTAGGTAAATGCTGTGCTGGATACTCTAGTTTCTAGGTAAATGCTGTGCTGGAGACTCTAGTTTGTAGGTAAATTCTGTGCTGGATACTCTAGTCTGTAGGTAAATGCTGTGCAGGATACTCTAGTGTGCAGGCAAATTCTGTGCTGGATACCCGAGTTTGTAGGTAAATGCTGTGCTGGATACTCTAGTCTGTAGGTAAATGCTGTGCAGGATACTCTAGTGTGCAGGTAAATACTGTGCTGGAGACTCTAGTTTGTAGGTAAGTGCTGTGCTGGATACTCTAGTTTGTAGGTAAATGCTGTGCTGGATACTCTAGTTTGTAGGTAAATGCTGTGCTGGATACTCTAGTTTTTAGGTAAATGCTGTGCTGGATACTCTAGTTTGTAGGTAAATGCTGTGCTGGATACTCTAGTTTGTAGGTAAATTCTGTGCTGGATACCCGAGTTTGTAGGTAAATGCTGTGCTGGATATTCTAGTGTGCAGGTAAATACTGTGCTGGAGACTCTAGTTTGTAGCTAAATTCCGTGCTTGATACTCTAGTTTGCAGGTAAATGCTGTGCTGGAGACTGTAGTTTGTAGGTCAATGCTGTGCTGGATACTCTAGTTTCTAGGTAAATGCTGTGCTGGATACTCTAGTCTGTGGGTAAATTCTGTGCTGGATACTCTAGTTTGTCGGTAAATGCTGTGCTGGATACTCTAGTTTCTAGGTAAATGCTGTGCTGGAAAACTCTAGTTTGTAGGTAAATTCTGTGCTGGATACCCGAGTTTGTAGGTAAATACTGTGCTGGAGACTCTAGTTTGTAGGTAAATGCTGTGCTGGATACTCTAGTTTGTAGGTAAATGCTGTGCTGGATACTCTAGTTTGTAGGTAAGTGCTGTGCTGGATACTCTAGTTTGTAGGTAAATGCTGTGCTGGATACTCTAGTTTCTAGGTAAATGCTGTGCTGGAGACTCTAGTGTGTAGGTAAATTCTGTGCTGGATACTCTAGTTTGAAGGTAAATGATATGCTGGATACGCTAGTCTGTAGATAAATGCTGTGCTGGATACTCTAGTTTGTAGCTAAATCCTGTGCTGGATACTCTAGTCTGTAGGTAAATGCTGTGCAGGATACTCTAGTGTGCAGGCAAATTCTGTGCTGGATACCCGAGTTGTAGGTAAATGCTGTGCTGGATACTCTAGTCTGTAGGTAAATGCTGTGCAGGATACTCTAGTGTGCAGGTAAATACTGTGCTGGAGACTCTAGTTTGTAGGTAAGTGCTGTGCTGGATACTCTAGTTTGTAGGTAAATGCTGTGCTGGATACTCTAGTTTGTAGGTAAATGCTGTGCTCGATACTCTAGTTTGTAGGTAAATGCTGTGCTGGATACTCTAGTTTGTAGGTAAATGCTGTGCTGGATACTCTAGTTTGTAGGTAAATTCTGTGCTGGATACCCGAGTTTGTAGGTAAATGCTGTGCTGGATATTCTAGTGTGCAGGTAAATACTGTGCTGGAGACTCTAGTCTGTAGGTAAATGCTGTGCTGGAGACTCTATTTTGTAGGTAAATGCTGTGCTGGATACTCTAGTCTGTAGGTAAATGCTCTGCTGGAGACTCTAGTCTGTAGGTAAATGCTGTGCTGGAGACTCTAGTCTGTAGGTAAATGCTGTGCTGGAGACTCTAGTTTGTAGGTAAATGCTGTGCTGGATACTCTAGTTTGTAGGTAAATGCTGTGCTGGATACTCTAGTTTGTAGGTAAATGCTGTGCTGGATACTCTAGTTTTTAGGTAAATGCTGTGCTGGATACTCTAGTTTGTAGGTAAATGCTGTGCTGGATACTCTAGTTTGTAGGTAAATTCTGTGCTGGATACCCGAGTTTGTAGGTAAATGCTGTGCTGGATATTCTAGTGTGCAGGTAAATACTGTGCTGGAGACTCTAGTTTGTAGCTAAATTCCGTGCTTGATACTCTAGTTTGCAGGTAAATGCTGTGCTGGAGACTCTAGTTTGTAGGTCAATGCTGTGCTGGATACTCTAGTTTCTAGGTAAATGCTGTGCTGGATACTCTAGTCTGTGGGTAAATTCTGTGCTGGATACTCTAGTTTGTCGGTAAATGCTGTGCTGGATACTCTAGTTTCTAGGTAAATGCTGTGCTGGAAACTCTAGTTTGTAGGTAAATTCTGTGCTGGATACCCGAGTTTGTAGGTAAATACTGTGCTGGAGACTCTAGTTTGTAGGTAAATGCTGTGCTGGATACTCTAGTTTGTAGGTAAATGCTGTGCTGGATACTCTAGTTTGTAGGTAAGTGCTGTGCTGGATACTCTAGTTTGTAGGTAAATGCTGTGCTGGATACTCTAGTTTCTAGGTAAATGCTGTGCTGGAGACTCTAGTGTGTAGGTAAATTCTGTGCTGGATACTCTAGTTTGAAGGTAAATGATATGCTGGATACGCTAGTCTGTAGATAAATGCTGTGCTGGATACTCTAGTTTGTAGCTAAATCCTGTGCTGGATACTCTAGTCTGTAGGTAAATGCTGTGCAGGATACTCTAGTGTGCAGGCAAATTCTGTGCTGGATACCCGAGTTGTAGGTAAATGCTGTGCTGGATACTCTAGTCTGTAGGTAAATGCTGTGCAGGATACTCTAGTGTGCAGGTAAATACTGTGCTGGAGACTCTAGTTTGTAGGTAAGTGCTGTGCTGGATACTCTAGTTTGTAGGTAAATGCTGTGCTGGATACTCTAGTTTGTAGGTAAATGCTGTGCTCGATACTCTAGTTTGTAGGTAAATGCTGTGCTGGATACTCTAGTTTGTAGGTAAATGCTGTGCTGGATACTCTAGTTTGTAGGTAAATTCTGTGCTGGATACCCGAGTTTGTAGGTAAATGCTGTGCTGGATATTCTAGTGTGCAGGTAAATACTGTGCTGGAGACTCTAGTCTGTAGGTAAATGCTGTGCTGGAGACTCTATTTTGTAGGTAAATGCTGTGCTGGATACTCTAGTCTGTAGGTAAATGCTCTGCTGGAGACTCTAGTCTGTAGGTAAATGCTGTGCTGGAGACTCTAGTCTGTAGGTAAATGCTGTGCTGGAGACTCTAGTTTGTAGGTAAATGCTGTGCTGGATACTCTAGTTTCTAGGTAAATGCTGTGCTGGATACTCTAGTCTGTGGGTAAATTCTGTGCTGGATACTCTAGTTTGTAGGTAAATGCTGTGCTGGATACTCTAGTTTCTAGGTAAATGCTGTGCTGGAGACTCTAGTTTGTAGGTAAATTCTGTGCTGGATACTCTAGTCTGTAGGTAAATGCTGTGCAGGATACTCTAGTGTGCAGGCAAATTCTGTGCTGGATACCCGAGTTTGTAGGTAAATGCTGTGCTGGATACTCTAGTCTGTAGGTAAATGCTGTGCAGGATACTCTAGTGTGCAGGTAAATACTGTGCTGGAGACTCTAGTTTGTAGGTAAGTGCTGTGCTGGATACTCTAGTTTGTAGGTAAATGCTGTGCTGGATACTCTAGTTTGTAGGTAAATGCTGTGCTGGATACTCTAGTTTTTAGGTAAATGCTGTGCTGGATACTCTAGTTTGTAGGTAAATGCTGTGCTGGATACTCTAGTTTGTAGGTAAATTCTGTGCTGGATACCCGAGTTTGTAGGTAAATGCTGTGCTGGATATTCTAGTGTGCAGGTAAATACTGTGCTGGAGACTCTAGTTTGTAGCTAAATTCCGTGCTTGATACTCTAGTTTGCAGGTAAATGCTGTGCTGGAGACTCTAGTTTGTAGGTCAATGCTGTGCTGGATACTCTAGTTTCTAGGTAAATGCTGTGCTGGATACTCTAGTCTGTGGGTAAATTCTGTGCTGGATACTCTAGTTTGTCGGTAAATGCTGTGCTGGATACTCTAGTTTCTAGGTAAATGCTGTGCTGGAAACTCTAGTTTGTAGGTAAATTCTGTGCTGGATACCCGAGTTTGTAGGTAAATACTGTGCTGGAGACTCTAGTTTGTAGGTAAATGCTGTGCTGGATACTCTAGTTTGTAGGTAAATGCTGTGCTGGATACTCTAGTTTGTAGGTAAGTGCTGTGCTGGATACTCTAGTTTGTAGGTAAATGCTGTGCTGGATACTCTAGTTTGTAGGTAAATTCTGTGCTGGATACCCGAGTTTGTAGGTAAATGCTGTGCTGGATATTCTAGTGTGCAGGTAAATACTGTGCTGGAGACTCTAGTTTGTAGGTAAATGCTGTGCTGGAGACTCTAGTTTGTAGGTAAATGCTGTGCTGGATACTCTAGTTTGTACGTAAATGCTGTGCTGGAGACTCTAATGTGCAGGTAAATACTGTGCTGGAGACTCTAGTTTGTAGGTAAATGCTGTGCTGGATACTCTAGTTTGTAGGTAAATGCTGTGCTGGATACTCTAGTTTGTAGGTAAATGCTGTGCTGGATACTCTAGTTTGTAGGTAAATGCTGTGCTGGATACTCTAGTTTGTAGGTAAATTCTGATTCTGTGCTGGATACCCGAGTTTGTAGGTAAATGCTGTGCTGGATATTCTAGTGTGCAGGTAAATACTGTGCTGGAGACTCTAGTTTGTAGGTAAATGCTGTGCTGGATACTCTAGTTTGTAGGTAAATTCTGTGCTGGATATTCTAGTGTGCAGGTAAATACTGTGCTGGAGACTCTAGTTTGTAGGTAAATGCTGTGCTGAATACTCTAGTTTGTAGGTAAATTCTGTGCTGGATACTCTAGTTTGCAGGTAAATGCTGTGCTGGAGACTCTAGTTTGTAGGTAAATGCTGTGCTGGATACTCTAGTCTGTAGGTAAATGCTCTGCTGGAGACTCTAGTCTGTAGGTAAATGCTGTGCTGGATACTGTAGTTTGTAGGTAAATGCTGTGCTGTATACTCTAGTTTCTAGGTAAATGCTGTGCTGGATACACTAGTCTGTGGATAAATTCTGTGCTGGATACTCTAGTTTGTAGGTAAATGCTGTGCTGGATACTCTAGTTTGTCTGTAAATGCTGTGCTGGATACTCTAGTTGTAGGTAAATGCTGTGCTGGATACTCTAGTTTCTAGGTAAATGCTGTGCTGGAGACTCTAGTGTGTAGGTAAATGCTGTGCTGGATACTCTAGTTTGTAGGTAAATGATGTGCTGGATACTCTAGTCTGTAGGTAAATGCTGTGCTGGATATTCTAGTTTGTAGCTAAATGCTGTGCTGGATACTCTAGTCTGTAGGTAAATGCTGTGCAGGATACTCTAGTGTGCAGGCAAATTCTGTGCTGGATACCCGATTTTGTAGGTAAATGCTGTGCTGGATACTCTAGTGTGCAGGTAAATACTGTGCTGGAGACTCTAGTTTGTATGTAAATGCTGTGCTGGATACTCTAGTTTGTAGCTAAATGCTGTGCTGGATACTCTAGTTTGTAGGTAAATGCTGTGCTGGATACTATAGTCTGTAGGTAAATGCTGTGCTGGATATTCTAGTTTGTAGGTAAATGCTGTGCTGGATACTCTAGTTTGTTGGTAAATTCTGTGCTGGATACTCTATTCTGTAGGTAAATGCTGTGCTGGATACTCTAGTTTGTAGGTAAATGCTGTGCTGGATACTCTAGTTTGTAGGTAAATGCTGTGCTGGATACTATAGTCTGTAGGTAAATGCTGTGCTGGATACTCTAGTTTGTAGGTAAATGCTGTGCTGGATACTCTAGTTTGTTGGTAAATGCTGTGCAGGAGACTCTAGTTTGCAGGTAAATGCTGTGCTGGATACTCTATTCTGTAGGTAAATGCTGTGCTGGATACTCTAGTCTGTAGGTAAATGCTGTGCTGGAGACTCTAGTGTGTAGGTAAATGCTTTCCTGGATACTTTGGTTTATAGGTTAATGGTGGGTCTAGATTTGCTAAATGGCCTCTCCTTAATTAATATTTATAACTGTGTTGAAAGCCAACATACAGTATGCCATGTGATGACATAGGTAATATTCAATTTTTATGAATTTGTACAGTATGTTTTAAATTATGCAGTTTTGATCAAGGCTACTATAATTCTGCATTGTTTCATTGTGGCCTGCAGTACTGATGTACTGTTTTCCCAATAGACATTGTTTTTAAGCAGCTCCACATTTAAATGGAATCCCATAATGCAGCAGAGACCAGCTATTAATCTTACAGAGGCGCCAGCCCTAAGTACTACATCTCCATGTGTGATCCCATGGGCTTGAAAGGTGGAATGCTGCTGACTGGAGCTTCTGTCTTTGAAGAAGCCTTTAGATAACCTGTGTCTCCATTCATCTAATATTCTAAGTGCTTGCTTTCAATTTTGAAACAATTTATGAGATACTGCTTTGTGGTGATTTAATTAGCCTGGTACACTGTCCAGGAGCCAAAATTATGTGCCGGCAGCCCGTGCATCAGCACTCATATATCCATCGGTCAATATATTAATTTTGAAAGAAAAAAAAGAGCAAAGGTTTGACCAATATAATTCAAGGCAGACTTACGCTAGTTGGAACAGTGGACACTTAAAAACAACAGTGAACAAAGGTGAGGTCCAGGGGCTCCATGTCCACAGACTAGCAGCACTACACATACAGTATATACAGAGATAAGCAGCCTTCATATCAAGAATTTCCACAGATAAGGTCAGAACGAAAATAGAAAATGACAAACTTTGTGTCCTGAGCACAACACTTCTATTTCCATGTTTGCTTGCTAGGACACGTAATTGCAGCCATGTATGGCTTGATTAAAACATGTATTTCAGCAAAGGTTTATGATTTAACAAGGTATGGATAAATAAAATCCAACAAGGTTTGATTTGTTGTAGTTTTCCTTCATGAAATTTTGTTGAATAAGCCTGCGTGAGCAGACAGAATTTCGTCTGTCACATTTTGACTGATTTGGCACTTTTGGGAGACTCATGGACAACTTGGTACCCCCAGGTGACCAGAGGACCCAGAATGAAGATGTGTGGCATTTGTCTTTATCGCTTGTGTTTGCGTAGAACCCATGGGTCCAAAGCACAGAAGTTATTGAATGGGAACCTGGTGAATTGTCAGCCTGGTCTCACTCCCAAGTCGTCACATAGCGACGCTTGGGCAGCTCCTACGGCGTCATCCTTTAGACGCAGAAGGAGGCCTTTTGCGTCATTATTTGACACACTCGTCTCGAATTTACGAATCCTACTATGGCGAAGGCTTTGCTAATGATAACCGACTGCGAGCATGCCCGCTCAGTCTTCGCCGTGTGCGCGGAGATCTTTCTGAGTTCGTTATTCCCGTACCCCACCCCCAACCCCTAAACATAACCTCACAGGAGTTCATGTAACTCGGGCTCATGCCCGAACTGTTAAGATAGTGGGCGAGCCCGACCACAAGAGTTCACGTAACTCTCTACCAGATGAAGTAAAAATAAAAATAAAAAAGCATAATATTGAAGTGCCACAACCAAAGACAAATTATGTGGCCACAACCGTTAATATACGACGCAAAAGGCTGCGTCAATATACGACGCAAAAGGCTACCTTTGGCGTCACATAGCGACGCTTGGGCAGAAGCGTCGCTATGTGACGAGTCCGTGTGAGACCACGTTGGAATTGTTGATAGGGCAGGTACTGAATGAAGGAAGAAAGAGACTGATGGGAACCTGGTGAATTGTTGATAGGACAGGTCTGAATGAAGGAAGAAACAGACTGATGGGAACCTGGTGAATTGTTGATAGGACAGGTACTGAATGAAGGAAGAAAGAGACTGATGGGAACCTGGTGAAGTGTTGATAGGACAGGTACTGAATGAAGGAAGAAAGAGACTGATGGGAACCTGGTGAAGTGTTGATAGGACAGGTACTGAATGAAGGAAGAAAGAGACTGATGGGAACCTGGTGAAGTGTTGATAGGACAGGTACTGAATGAAGGAAGAAAGAGTCTGATGGGAACCTGGTGAATTGTTGATAGGACAGGTACCGAATGAAGGAAGAAAGAGACTGATGGGAACCTGGTGAAGTGTTGATAGGACAGGTACTGAATGAAGGAAGAAAGAGACTGATGGGAACCTGGTGAATTGTTGATAGGACAGGTACTGAATGAAGGAAGAAACAGACTGATGGGAGCCTGGTGAATTGTTGATAGGACAGGTACTGAATGAAGGAAGAAAGAGACTGATGGGAACCTGGTGAATTGTTGATAGGACAGGTACTGAATGAAGGAAGAAAGAGACTGATGGGATCCTGGTGAATTGTTGATAGGACAGGTACTGAATGAAGGAAGAAAGAGACTGATGGGAACCTGGTGAATTGTTGATAGGACAGGTACTGAATGAAGGAAGAAAGAGACTGATGGGAACCTGGTGAAGTGTTGATAGGACAGGTACTGAATGAAGGAAGAAAGAGACTGATGGGAACCTGGTGAATTGTTGATAGGACAGGTACTGAATGAAGGAAGAAAGAGACTGATGGGAACCTGGTGAATTGTTGATAGGACAGGTACTGAATGAAGGAAGAAAGAGACTGACATGGCTGAGCCTGAGGAGATCAGGGGCTGGTTGCACCAGCTGTGCATAAGTAAGAACTAAGCCTAGTTGTAACTTAAATCTCTACTAAGTTACAACTTGCGCATTACTAAAATAAAACCTTTTGCACCACAAAACATAGTTAGAACGTAAGCCTACATATAAACTAAATATTTACACAAGCCATTGACCAGGAATAATGGCATAATTAATAATGTTTCATTGGCAGACCGATTTGAGTAACGTTGACAAATTGCTTTAAAACTATGAACCTTGTCATCGGCAACAATTTTGCGATATCCACTACATTCTCCGGACGTGTATGATTAATTTAATACCTATGCCTGTCTCATTTTAAGAGAGAGGACATAATTGTAGGCTAATGAGATCAACAGACATGCTAGCGGCTGATCTCCAGAACAGAACTGATAGGAACAGAGCACTTTAACAACACTGTTAACTAACAGCTTGATCATGTCAAAGTGGCTACTAAGCTGGATCCGCTAATAGAAGTTGGCATACAGTCTCAAACAACTACTCCTGTAGCAGTAGCTAACTAATATTAGTGGTCCCAACAAAAAAGAGCAGCATGAAGTAGCTTAATAATGGTGGGTCTATGATACACTTTTTAATGCTACTCATTGGATCAATAAACGTCAACGTAATTTTGTGCGACTATACATTACTTTACGAAGAGCTTACGGTCTACTAACTAAGCTTTGTGTTAAGGACACATAGTGCAACCAAATTTAGTTGCTCACTAGTTGTAAACAAACTAGTAGCTACTAAGCCTGTATTATGAGCTTTATGTTCCAACTTAAAGGTTGTATCAGCGATTTTGGGTGGAAACATAAATGATCACATTCATCTGATTTTTCCTCACGATCCGCTAGCTGCCCGCCCCATAAGCAGGCCGTCAAAAAACCGCGTCTCTGTAGGCAGCCTATGCTCCGAGATCGTACACAAAAACAAATGGTACTACCAACCACTCAAAACCAAAATAAACAGTATTCCAACCAATCACAATGATCTGCACAAACGCTAATACTCTTATCTCGCTGAAATCTTGACGGATTTACAAACGGTTTGGTTTCTTACAAACGTTATTAATGTGGTTATAATTCTGGATGCTTGAACACTATTTTTTAAAACATAACATAATTATTCATAAGTATGTTTGTTTGGGATTTCGCTTCAGAAGTGACGTCACCCAAAATCGCTGATACAACCTTTAAGGTAGAAATTACAAATAGCTGGTGCAACCCTACCCAGCCCTGTAACCCAGTCCTGTAGCTCAGGGTTCAGTGTGAGGATGGAGATCAGACCTGTAGCTCAGGGCTCAGTGGATACGTTTATATGCACACTAATACTTCGATCTGAACCTGGTTATGGCAATACTCTGGTTACTGAAAAGGTCATGTAAACACCTTTATCCGATAATGTAAGGTCATAATCCGTGTTTTCGAAACCCGATTAACACTCCTGGTTTTTTGACCAAACTTTAGATTTTTTGGGGCATGTAAACACCTTTCTCTGGTTTCTTTCGGCTTTTCAAAACTACGGATGTCAGGCAGAAGAGGCGGTGTAATGTCAAAATTATTCAACATTTGCTATGCCTGGGGTTCCTTCAGCATCTCACTTCCAGAATTTTATTATTAAATTAGCATTTCACCGGTGAAAATATATTGTTCAGTGTTGTGCTTGTGTTTGTACTAGCTAGTTTGTGGCTAGCACATTAAATAACTGAAATTATTGGGAAATTGGCCAGATTTAGAGATCGGTAAAGCTAGCTAGTACAATAATATAAATCAACCACTAGTAGCAATTAGCTATAAATAACTAGCTATAATAATTACTAGCTAGCTATAATAATAATAATAGCCTACTTACGTAAGTTTTTGACGGGCGGATCATTTTTGTCCTTACAGCGGGAAGCAGTTAGTAGCTACGTTTTTCACAGAGCCGATTATGTAGAGAATCATGTAAACGCGGCTTTTGGAGTAATCACATTTCTTATGTCCATGTGAACGTGATAAGTTAAATACTGGCGTAAGCTGATCGTTTCCAATAATCGGATATTGCTGTGCATGTAAACGTACTCAGTGTGAGGATGGAGATCAGACCTGTAGCTCAGAGCTCAGTGTGAGGATGGAGATCAGACCTGTAGCTCAGGGCTCAGTGTGAGGATGGAGATCAGACCTGTAGCTCAGAGCTCAGTGTGAGGATGGAGATCAGACCTGTAACTCAGAGCTCAGTGTGAGGATGGAGATCAGACCTGTAGCTCAGGGCTCAGTGTGAGGATGGAGATCAGACCTGTAGCTCAGGGCTCAGTGTGAGGATGGAGATCAGACCTGTAGCTCAGGGCTCAGTGTGAGGATGGAGATCAGACCTGTAGCTCAGGGCTCAGTGTGAGGATGGAGATCAGACCTGTAGCTCAGAGCTCAGTGTTAGGATGGAGATCAGACCTGTAGCTCAGGGCTCAGTGTGAGGATGGAGATCAGACCTGTAGCTCAGAGCTCAGTGTGAGGATGGAGATCAGACCTGTAGCTCAGAGCTCAGTGTGAGGATGGAGATCAGACCTGTAGCTCAGGGCTCAGTGTGAGGATGGAGATCAGACCTGTAGCTCTGGGCTCAGTGTGAGGATGGAGATCAGACCTGTAGCTCAGAGCTCAGTGTGAGGATGGAGATCAGACCTGTAGCTCAGAGCTCAGTGTGAGGATGGAGATCAGACCTGTAGCTCAGGGATCAGTGTGAGGATGGAGATCAGACCTGTAGCTCAGGGCTCAGTGTGAGGATGGAGATCAGACCTGTAGCTCAGGGCTCAGTGTGAGGATGGAGATCAGACCTGTAGCTCAGGGCTCAGTGTGAGGATGGAGATCAGACCTGTAGCTCAGGGCTCAGTGTGAGGATGGAGATCAGACCTGTAGCTCAGAGCTCAGTGTGAGGATGGAGATCAGACCTGTAGCTCAGTGTGAGGATGGAGATCAGACCTGTAGCTCAGGGCTCAGTGTGAGGATGGAGATCAGACCTGTAGCTCAGGGCTCAGTGTGAGGATGGAGATCAGACCTGTAGCTCAGAGCTCAGTGTGAGGATGGAGATCAGACCTGTAGCTCAGTGTGAGGATGGAGATCAGACCTGTAGCTATGGGCTCAGTGTGAGGATGGAGATCAGACCTGTAGCTCAGAGCTCAGTGTGAGGATGGAGATCAGACCTGTAGCTCAGAGCTCAGTGTGAGGATGGAGATCAGACCTGTAGCTCAGGGATCAGTGTGAGGATGGAGATCAGACCTGTAGCTCATGGCTCAGTGTGAGGATGGAGATCAGACCTGTAGCTCAGGGCTCAGTGTGAGGATGGAGATCAGACCTGTAGCTCAGGGCTCAGTGTGAGGATGGAGATCAGACCTGTAGCTCAGAGCTCAGTGTGAGGATGGAGATCAGACCTGTAGCTCAGGGCTCAGTGTGAGGATGGAGATCAGACCTGTAGCTCAGGGCTCAGTGTGAGGATGGAGATCAGACCTGTAGCTCAGAGCTCAGTGTGAGGATGGAGATCAGACCTGTAGCTCAGGGCTCAGTGTGAGGATGGAGATCAGACCTGTAGCTCAGAGCTCAGTGTGAGGATGGAGATCAGACCTGTAGCTCAGTGTGAGGATGGAGATCAGACCTGTAGCTCAGGGCTCAGTGTGAGGATGGAGATCAGACCTGTAGCTCAGGGCTCAGTGTGAGGATGGAGATCAGACCTGTAGCTCAGAGCTCAGTGTGAGGATGGAGATCAGACCTGTAGCTCAGGGCTCAGTGTGAGGATGGAGATCAGACCTGTAGCTCAGTGTGAGGATGGAGATCAGACCTGTAGCTCAGGGCTCAGTGTGAGGATGGAGATCAGACCTGTAGCTCAGGGCTCAGTGTGAGGATGGAGATCAGACCTGTAGCTCAGAGCTCAGTGTGAGGATGGAGATCAGACCTGTAGCTCAGGGCTCAGTGTGAGGATGGAGATCAGACCTGTAGCTCAGAGCTCAGTGTGAGGATGGAGATCAGACCTGTAGCTCAGAGCTCAGTGTGAGGATGGAGATCAGACCTGTAGCTCAGTGTGAGGATGGAGATCAGACCTGTAGCTCAGGGCTCAGTGTGAGGATGGAGATCAGACCTGTAGCTCAGGGCTCAGTGTGAGGATGGAGATCAGACCTGTAGCTCAGGGCTCAGTGTGAGGATGGAGATCAGACCTGTAGCTCAGGGCTCAGTGTGAGGATGGAGATCAGACCTGTAGCTCAGTGTGAGGATGGAGATCAGACCTGTAGCTCAGGGCTCAGTGTGAGGATGGAGATCAGACCTGTAGCTCAGGGCTCAGTGTGAGGATGGAGATCAGACCTGTAGCTCAGGGCTCAGTGTGAGGATGGAGATCAGACCTGTAGACATAATAATCATAAAGTCAGAAATGCATCACTGTGGCACTAATACTTGAACATGGCTACATTCAACTACAAAAACCTACTGCAATTGGAATCTGTTTCCAAATACTGTATAGGCTGATTTAATATTTCAAATTCAATGGTTTTCTTGCAAAGCCTCAAGCATTTACTCTTTTAAGGAAAGAGAAGCGCATTTAGGCAGGAAAATAATGAGCCTTCATGAAATATTATTTTTTCAAATTTAATATACAAACCTTTCTGTGAGAATAAAAAGGAACGGTATTCATGTGCAGTAATTACTTTTCAATTATTAAGGTGAACACCAATCAAGGCGGTATGAGAGCGATTAATCTGGCAGAGACTAGTTTTGTATTGCAGTGAAACTGAAAAGTCTACTGGCACTGAGTGAATAGACATCCTCTCTCTGTAAATAAAAGGCTTTTGTGGATTCTTTTCAGAAAGGCAGCAACCCCATTCTGATAAGCTCGAGGCAGTACCAGAGACAAGAGCAAGTTAGACTAAGAGCTTCTGTCTTTCTATACAGCAGCTGCTGGGAAAGCGGCTTCAAGGTTAAGTTTCCCATGATGCTGTGCTCCTGTGTGGTGAACCACACTCTGCCAAAACAAACCAGGGCTGCATGGCTGGGTGATTGAGACGTGTCAACAAACATGGAAACATATCTTGCACATGTGACCCTGTGGTGTATGTGATCAGTGATGTGGACTTAATGAGGGTTCAGCTGTGGGAAACTGGAGAAGGGGGAGCTAGAAAAAATAAAATTAATCAGTTTTCGCACGTGAACGTTAGTCGTGTAAAGACAGAATTGTCAATACAAACCTGGGCGCTGTCCGAATGCATCTATTGTGCATGTGTGAAGTTTTAATTACTGAATATTTGATTACTGAAACAATATGTGAATATATTCCATGGAATGTATGTATGCCATGGTATGGATTGCATGTCATGTTCTAAATATGTGACAACACCCACAGACCATACACACACTTCACACACTATTGCTATATAATAATAAGATGAGTATATGAGTATAGTTTATACAGTATAATTCAGTGTATAACAGTCACTCCCTATGCCAGTCTTTGATTCTGTTTGGTTTCATTCTTATTTTTCATTGCCTCCTTGCCATAAATCAAGTCTGTGATGTCCATTTTTAGTGCTACACCAAGTTATATATCAGGTATATCAACATGTTACAACATGTAACATTGCATTTGTCATTACAGTGTTACACCATTTAGCACATAAATGGTAAAAGCAGAATGTTATGTGGGGTAAATAATAGATCGTATGCCATGCATATGACATCGTTACACACACTTTATGGCTTTAGAGTGCTCAATTCTAATGTTATCTAGTTCTCTTTAGCTTCAGAAAGTAAATTCCAGAGGTCAATTCTTTTCAGATGTTATATTACAGGCATTTAGCAGACGCTCTTATCCAGAGCGACATACACAACTTTTTAGCATTTTTTACACATTATCCATTTATACAGCTGGATATATACTGAAGCGATTCAGATTCAAGTACCTTGCTCAAGGGTACAACGGCAGTGTCCTACCTGGGAATTGAACCTGCAACCTTTCGGTTACAAGACCAGTTCCTTAATGACTTCCTTAACCATTATACTACACTGCCGCATATATAATTCCTGGATTTGAGTTCAGCCTAGAAGTTAGTGATGAGTACATACAGTTGAAGTCGAAAGTTTACATACACCTTAGCCAAATCCATATAAACTCAGTTTTTCACAATTCCTGACATTTAATCATTAAACATTTAAGCATTCCCTGTCTTAGGTCAGTTAGGATCACAACTTTATTTTAAGAATGTGAAATGTCAGAATAATAGTAGAGAGAATAATTAATTTCAGCTTTTATTTCTTTCATCACATTCCCTGTGGTTCAGACGTTTACATACATTGTTAGTATTTGGTATCATTGCCTTTAAATTGTTTAACTTGGGTCAAACGTTTTGGGTAGCCTTCCACAAGCTTCTGACAATAAGTTGCTGGAATTTTGGCCCATTCCTCCTGACAGAACTGGTCTAACTGAGGAAGGTTTGTAGGCCTCCTTGCTTGCACACGCTTTTTCAGTTCTGTCCACAAATTTTCGATTGGATTGAGGTCAGAACTTTGTGATGGCCACTCCAATACCTTGACTTTGTTGTCCTTAAGCCATTTTGCTACAACTTTGGAAGTATGCTTTGGGTCATTATCCATTTGGAATCCGTTTGAAGGTAGGCCTTAAAATACATCCACAGGTACACCTCCAATAGGCTCAAATAATGTCAATTAGCCTATCAGAAGTTTCTAAATCCATGACATAATTTTCTGAAATTTTCCAAGCTGTTTAAAGGCACAGTCAACTTAGTTTATGTAAACTTCTGACCCACTGTAATTGTGATATAGTGAATTAAAAGTGAAATAATCTGTCTGTAAACAATTGTTGGAAAAATGACTTGTGTCATGCACAAAGTAGATGTTCTAACTGACTTGCTAACACTATAGTTTGCTAACATGAAATCTGTGGAGTGGTTAAAAATTAGTTTTAATGACTTCAACCTAACTTCCGACTTCAACTGTATATCTGTAATAATGCGATAATATAGATTAAATACATACATAGAGTTATTATTCTTACTCTTATTAAAGACCTGTTTTGAGATGGGAACAAGCTAAAAAACTCTCCACTTTGTTGCCTAGATTACCTAGGAAAAAAACAATAATTAATTATAAGCACCGTGATTCTGTAAACATTTAGTTTTGATCAATTCTAATCAAGCAGCATGATTATCAGAAACGTTACCCAGCCCACCTGAGGGAGCACATCTATATTCTGAAAAAAATTATGAATTTCTTCAGTGAACCAGGCCGTCTGGCTAATTTCAGCACAATATAGCTGTTTACATAATTATAACATCCAACAGCCACACTTCTCACACGTGTGTCTCTCTGTCTTCTTCCCCACTTTGTGTAAGTGTGGGTGTGCATGTGTGGGTGTGTAAGTGTGGATGTGCATGTGTGGGTGTGTAAGTGTGGATGTACATGTGTGGGTGTGCATGTATGGGTGTGTAAGTGTGGGTGTGCATGTGTGCAGAAATAACATTTTCATTCAGCTTTTCATAAGCAAAGTAATTGTATTCCTTCAGTTTTAATATTTTGTGTCATATTGTGGTATTTTCACTAATGGCAAAACAATGCAATTATGTACAGTATGTCAAAAGTACTGTACAATGAGAGAAATGTATATTGGGGCAGTGATGTGTGAATTATATTATGTTATATTATACACGGCCATTAACTATTACAGAACCGAACACGCTGAGGCACAGTTACAGTTAGAACAGTGAAATACAGAAAGGACCAGGTGCCATGACGACGGTGTGATGTCGTATATTTCAGCTGTGTAACCTGGGGACCAGGCTGTGTGCACTACAATGCTAAACTGAGATGCTAAATTATGCGCAGACGAATTCAACCTGCCGTCAGCTACAGACAATTAAATGAGATAATTGTGTTTTTTTTTTTTCATTTTCATTTGCTACTCTCTCAAGCAGACCATCGCTGTTGAAGGAATCCATCTGTAAAACACACATTAGTGATACTCCTCCTGTGAGAATTGCTAAATCAGGGCACCTAATTAGGACAGCTAAATTTATCAGTTTTTTTCATTCAAGTTGTAACACAAGGTTAAAAGGGATAGTTTGGGCACAGGCACTTGTAACAGTGAATGTTATCTTTTGTAGCACAGCAACACATCCCCTGATAAGGGATTGGAATTAAGGGTTAGGGTTAGGGTTATATCTGTCTCTTAAATAAATGTAATAAAAATGACGCTGTATACTGTACCAAAGGCAGCCAGGGTCAGTTCTGGACAACCCAATTTCTGAAAACCAGAAGCATGTGAACAACCATAATGGCACCAATACCTTGCTTCAGTGCACTATAGGCGTGCTCAAACGCAAGAACACTCCAAGCATTTATTCATACAACCATTGGTCATTATATGAATTATCCTCTTTGGAAATAAGAGAGATGATATTAAATCAACTGGTGGCAACCTTGAAAGTGCACAGCTAACCAGAGGACAGTCCACACAGTGGCCGTTTGATCTGGAAATTGGGGCTGGACAAATATGAATATAGCGATGTGTGGGATGAATATAGCGAATATAATGACATATGAGATAAATATAGCAGTGTGTAGGATGAATATAGCGATGTGTGGGATGAATATAGGGATGTGTGGGGTGAATATAGCGATGTGTGGGGTGAATATAGCGATGTGTGGGGTGAATATAGGGATGTGTGGGGTGAATGTAGTGATGTGTGGGGTGAATGTAGTGATGTGTGGGGTGAATATAGCGATGTGTGGGATGAATATAGTGATGTGTGGGGTGAATATAGCGATGTGTGGGATGAATATAGGGATGTGTGGGGTGAATATAGCGATGTGTGGGGTGAATATAGCGATGTGTGGGGTGAATATAGGGATGTGTGGGGTGAATGTAGTGATGTGTGGGATGAATATAGTGATGTGTGGGGGGAATATAGCGATGTGTGGGGGGAATATAGCGATGTGTGGGGTGAATATAGTGATGTGTGGGGTGAATATAGCGATGTGTGGGGTGAATATAGCGATGTGTGGGGTGAATATAGGGATGTGTGGGGTGAATGTAGTGATGTGTGGGATGAATATAGTGATGTGTGGGGGGAATATAGCGATGTGTGGGGTGAATGTAGTGATGTGTGGGGTGAATATAGCGATGTGTGGGGTGAATATAGTGATGTGTGGGGTGAATATAGCGATGTGTGGGGTGAATGTAGTGATGTATGGGGTGAATATAGCGATGTGTGGGGTGAATATAGTGATGTGTGGGGTGAATATAGCGATGTGTGGGGTGAATATAGCGATGTGTGGGGTGAATGTAGTGATGTGTGGGGTGAATGTAGTGATGTGTGGGATGAATATAGTGATGTGTGGGGGGAATATAGCGATGTGTGGGGGGAATATAGCAATGTGTGGGATGAATATAGTGATGTGTGGGGTGAATATAGGGATGTGTGGGGTGAATATAGCGATGTGTGGGGGGAATATAGGGATGTGTGGGGTGAATATAGTGATGTGTGGGGTGAATATAGTGATGTGTGGGGGGAATATAGTGATGTGTGGGGTGAATATAGCGATGTGTGGGGTGAATGTAGTGATGTGTGGGGGGAATATAGCGATGTGTGGGATGAATATAGTGATGTGTGGGGGGAATATAGGGATGTGTGGGGGGAATATAGTGATGTGTGGGGGGAATATAGCGATGTGTGGGGGGAATATAGTGATGTGTGGGGTGAAAATAGTGATGTGTGGGGTGAATATAGTGATGTGTGGGGGGAATATAGTGATGTATGGGGTGAATGTAGTGATGTATGGGGTGAATATAGCGATGTGTGGGGTGAATATAGTGATGTGTGGGGTGAATATAGCGATGTGTGGGGTGAATATAGTGATGTGTGGGGTGAATGTAGTGATGTGTGGGATGAATATAGCGATGTGTGGGATGAATATAGCGATGTGTGGGGTAAATGTAGTGATGTGTGGGGTGAATGTAGTGATGTGTGGGGTGAATATAGCGATGTGTGGGGGAATATAGCGATGTGTGGGGTGAATGTAGTGATGTGTGGGGTGAATGTAGTGATGTGTGGGATGAATATAGTGATGTGTGGGGTGAATATAGTGATGTGTGTGATGAATGTAGTGATGTGTGGGGTGAATGTAGTGATGTGTGGGGTGAATATAGCGATGTGTGGGATGAATATAGCGATGTGTGGGATGAATATAGTGATGTGTGGGGTGAATATAGTGATGTGTGTGATGAATGTAGTGATGTGTGGGATGAATATAGTGATGTGTGGGGTGAATATAGTGATGTGTGTGATGAATATAGTGATGTGTGGGGGGAATATAGTGATGTGTGGGGTGAATATAGTGATGTGTGGGATGAATATAGCGATGTGTGGGATGAATATAGTGATGTGTGGGGTGAATGTAGTGATGTGTGGGGGGAATATAGTGATGTGTGGGATGAATATAGTGATGTGTGGTGGGAATATAGCGATGTGTGGGGTGAATATAGTGATGTGTGGGGGAATATAGCGATGTGTGGGGTGAATATAGGGATGTGTGGGGTGAATGTAGTGATGTGTGGGGTGAATATAGTGATGTGTGGGGTGAATATAGCGATGTGTGGGGTGAATATAGCGATGTGTGGGGTGAATATAGCGATGTGTGGGGTGAATATAGCGATGTGTGGGGTGAATGTAGTGATGTGTGGGGTTAATATAGCGATGTGTGGGATGAATATAGTGATGTGTGGGGTGAATATAGTGATGTGTGGGGGAATATAGCGATGTGTGGGGTGAATATAGGGATGTGTGGGGTGAATGTAGCGATGTGTGGGGTGAATATAGTGATGTGTGGGGTGAATATAGTGATGTGTGGGGGAATATAGCGATGTGTGGGGTGAATATAGGGATGTGTGGGGTGAATGTAGCGATGTGTGGGGGAATATAGCGATGTGTGGGGTGAATATAGGGATGTGTGGGGTGAATATAGTGATGTGTGGGGGAATATAGCGATGTGTGGGGTGAATATAGGGATGTGTGGGGTGAATATAGTGATGTGTGGGGGAATATAGCGATGTGTGGGGTGAATATAGGGATGTGTGGGGTGAATGTAGCGATGTGTGGGGTGAATATAGTGATGTGTGGGGTGAATATAGCGATGTGTGGGGTGAATATAGGGATGTGTGGGGTGAATGTAGTGATGTGTGGGGTGAATATAGCGATGTGTGGGGTGAATATAGTGATGTGTGGGGGAATATAATGACATATGAGATAAATATAGCAGTGTGTAGGATGAATATAGCGATGTGTGGGATGAATGTAGTGATGTGTGGGGTGAATGTAGTGATGTGTGGGGTGAATATAGCGATGTGTGGGGTGAATATAGGGATGTGTGGGGTGAATGTAGTGATGTGTGGGGTGAATATAGCGATGTGTGGGGTGAATATAGCGATGTGTGGGGTGAATATAGCGATGTGTGGGATGAATATAGTGATGTGTGGGGTTAATATAGTGATGTGTGGGGTGAATATAGCGATGTGTGGGGTGAATATAGCGATGTGTGGGGTGAATATAGCGATGTGTGGGGTGAATATAGCGATGTGTGGGGTAAATGTAGTGATGTGTGGGGTGAATGTAGTGATGTGTGGGGTGAATATAGCGATGTGTGGGGTAAATGTAGTGATGTGTGGGGTGAATGTAGTGATGTGTGGGGTGAATATAGCGATGTGTGCGGTGAATATAGCGATGTGTGGGGTGAATATAGGGATGTGTGAGGTGAATGTAGTGATGTGTGGGGTGAATATAGCGATGTGTGGGATGAATATAGGGATGTGTGGGGTAAATGTAGTGATGTGTGGGGTAAATGTAGTGATGTGTGGGGTGAATATAGTGATGTGTGGGGTGAATATAGTTAGGATCCTGTAATTCTGTCTGTTTATTTCTTTATTTGTTATTATTTTCCTGATTTCTTTTCCCTCGCGATTGTCAGTCCTGTTTTCTGAGATTCCACTCCCTGTCTTTGTCATTGCACTATTCGGGTGATTTTGGGAACATTTGGGTTTCCTTTGTATTTCGTATATCTCGTTTTCTTCCTTCTGGTTTTATTTATATTTGTATATAATACTAATGTACTAATCATACTAACTGTTAGATTAGATTTTATACTAACCTGCTAACAAACTAACATGTATATAATACTAACCAGCTAACCTACTAACATTAGGGTTCTCTACTAACATTACTAATTACTAATTCATCTTGAGTTTCTATCTGCAGCTGTCATTTCCCTCGTTATCCTATCCCTGTATCAATCTGTGATTTTGCATTCTCTGCACGTGTCCACTTTCGTAATCCTCCCCTCTGAGCTGTGCACTTGTTTACCTGCTAACTCCAGGCCGTTTGTTATCATTGTGTCTGTGTATTCCAGTCCGTGTCTTACGTTTCCCCTGTCATTGTTTTATTGGTCCCTGTTAACCCTCACTGTTCTCACCTGTGAGCAATCTCCCCTCCCTGCTTCTACACACCTGATTCCCATTATGTCTCCCTCCCTCTGTGTATATATACCTTGTCATTTCAGTGTTCGCGAGTTCCTTGTACTAAATATTTTGCTTCTGTGTTGCCTGTTTTTTCCTGAGATTCTGCCCGAGTTGTTCTGTTTATTCCGAGTATCTGTTTTCTAGTTTTTTTGTTTCCCTCGTCCGTTACCTGTTGTTGTTTTATTTCTGTTTTGTTTTCTTTTTGTTCCTCCTCTGCCTTACCGGTTTTGACCCCTGCCTGTGTTCTCGCGACCCTGGTTTTGGATCCTGCTTTTGTACCTTTGCTGTGCCTTCCCGGTTTGACCCCTGCCTGTTCCTTGACCACTCTTTGGACTGTGCTTTGTACCGTTGCCCTGTCTCCCCGGTTTTTGACCCAGCCTGTTTACCTCGGATTGCTGCCTTGCCCTTTATTAAACTTCGGTTTTTTATACTCCTGCCTGCGTTTGGGTCCTTCCCCCACCGACACCTAACAAATGTAGCGATGTGTGGGGTGAATGTAGCGATGTGTTGGATGAATGTAGCGATGTGTTGGGTGAATGTAGCGATGTGTGGGGTGAATATAGCGATGTGTGGGATGAATTTAGTGATGTGTGGGAACTTTTTAAATGTTATGAGTGACTCTTCTGCACAGCCTCTGTAAGGACCTGCTGTTCCTCACACTTAGCATAGAAACAGGAGTCTTTGGGGCCATGACATGCCTTTTGCTGCCAAGAACAACCCATTAGTCACACCGCTTATTTTAATTGATTTCCAATTTCAATATTACATTTCTAATAGGGACTGACACTGTTTCTTCTACAAAAATGTGTGTGTGTTAGTGTGGCTCAGACAGGGTTTGTTCATGATGATGGATTTGACAGTCAAATGAAAATTTATTAATTTGATAATGAATACTCAAAATATATCTAAATAAAAGATTCAAGGGCACATCACACAATTATTCTGGAATTAGGGAATTCATTAGGAATTAACAAAGCCTGACATTATGTGATTCTTTGCAATTGTCTGTTCAGTAGAAGCTGTCACTGGTTACTTAAGTTTCCTCAAAATATTCAACTATACAGAGAATTGACATTTAATTAGTGTGTGAAGCCAAAATATTTTGGTGCAGTCAGTAGTTAAATGTGAAACACTAATTTCTGATGATAATTTTGTCATTAGTGGCAATAACATTAATTACCCAGTGGCATAATTTGCATATATGGATTTTTGGAAAATGATTCTACACTTTACCCTGCATCATTAAAGATGATTATCTCCCAGGGTGAGGGAGTTTTTGTTTACTTTTTCCCCAAAAGGAAAGATGGTTATTTTTGGTGGTCAAACTCAGAGGTGGAAAGCCCTCCCGAGTATCTTGCTCCAATCACCTTGATTTGCTAATTAACATAATTCTTCAGCGAGGAGGTAGAACTAATTAGTGGAAGAAATACATTGTAGGACTTTTATGTCCCCTGGATTTCCACCTCTGGTAAACTACACAGCAAAAATGTTGGTGTAAATTTAACATGAGTCCACGGTCTCATATAAACACCCTAGGGCGAGAGAGAGAGAGAGAGAGAGAGAGGTGAATGTTGTATCTGTAAAAGGATTCATTCTAAATGTTGATTTGTCAATGGACCTTCCTAACAATGTACTAGTGTACATTCTGTTGAATTGGTTAACCAAAACATAAATAGAATTACAGGGCAGAGACAGAGAATATTGTATTTGTACTTTTTCCTTAAAGTCCACGGCAATTAAATTCAAGAAAACAGCACAATTCCCCTCAACAACAGAAAAGCACATTCAGCTGGACACTGCATTTCCAAAGGTATCTGTAGTTTTATTAGAAAGCCATTGTGCTTGAAAGTGTTCCAATGGATACTCAGTAACAATTTACTTTTTCTAATTCAGCTTTTGGGTTACCTTTTTAAATTGAACATTACGCCTTCACCATTTGTGTCGACTTAAAGACCAATAGAAACATGGCTCTAATGGCCCATTTAATCCAGGATCGGACTGGCACCAAGATCAGTATTTTAGCAATCAATCTAATTAAGTAATCAAGCTGAGATTGAATCTTTTCAATTAGAATCAATCATATTTTGGGTGGCTACCACTACTTCGCCAAATTGTGATGTTTCGACATATTTTTGAGCCAGTTTTAATTCAGTGTGTTTTGTAACTTTTCTACCAATTTGGACTGGCAGATGGTGTTTGTAAGCCACCAGCACTGCAATGTCCTCCAGCAAGTCCTCCAGTCTCTATGTCCTCCAGAGAGTAGCAGAGTCTCTATGTCCTCCAGCAAGTCCTCCAGAGAGTAGCAGAGTCTCTATGTCCTCCAGTAAGTCCTCCAGAGAGTAGCAGAGTCTCTATGTCCTCCAGCAAGTCGGGAAAACAGAGTAGCAGAGTCTCTATGTCCTCCAGCAAGTCGGGAAAACAGAGAGTAGCAGAGTCTCTATGTCCTCCAGCAAGTCAGGAAAACAGAGTCTCTGGTGATTGTTACTCATGTGGGGAAATCCATGCCTGGCACAAGACACAATAATATTAAATTCATCAGAACTAATGATTGGATTGATGAACAGGATGAGTCTGGATGTTTTTGGGTTGTGTGTTGATCACATCAGTCAGTTCTGTCACCATACAGATCCTTTCCAAAAAATTAGAATATCATGGAAAAGTTTTTTTTTTTCCATAATTCCATTCAAAAAGTGAAACTTTCATAGATTATAGATTCATTACACACAAAGTGAAATATTTTTAGCCTTTATTTGTTTCATTTTTCATTATTTTGGCTTACAGCTCCAGAAAACCCCCAAAACAGTATTTCAAGAATAGTGTGTCGAAAATCAGCATTTACTTCAGTTATTTCAGAGAATGAATGTTTTAGACTGAGTGTCACACTATCATCTAATTTACTCAAAACACTTGCAAAGTCCACTCCTCCTTCTGAACTATTCACCACTCCATCACTCCACTCCTCCTACTGAACTATTCACCACTCCCTCACTCCACTCCTCCTTCTGAACTATTCACCACTCCCTCACTCCACTCCTCCTACTGAACTATTCACCACTCACTCACTCCACTCCTCCTACTGAATTATTCACCACTCCCTCACTCCACTCCTCCTTCTGAACTATTCACCACTCCCTCACTCCACTCCTCCTACTGAACTATTCACCACTCGCTCACTCCACTCCTACTGAACTATTCACCACTCCCTCACTCCACTCCTCCTTCTGAACTATTCACCACTCCCTCACTCCACTCCTCCTACTGAACTATTCACCACTCCCTCACTCCACTCCTCCTACTGAACTATTCACCACTCGCTCACTCCACTCCTACTGAACTATTCACCACTCCCTCACTCCACTCCTCCTTCTGAACTATTCACCACTCCCTCACTCCACTCCTCCTACTGAACTATTCACCACTCCCTCACTCCACTCCTCCTGCTAGACTAGAATATCATGGAAAAGTTTTTTTTTTTCCATAATTCCATTCAAAAAGTGAAACTTTCATAGATTATAGATTCATTACACACAAAGTGAAATATTTTTAGCCTTTATTTGTTTCATTTTTCATTATTTTGGCTTACAGCTCCAGAAAACCCCCAAAACAGTATTTCAAGAATAGTGTGTCGAAAATCAGCATTTACTTCAGTTATTTCAGAGAATGAATGTTTTAGACTGAGTGTCACACTATCATCTAATTTACTCAAAACACTTGCAAAGTCCACTCCTCCTTCTGAACTATTCACCACTCCATCACTCCACTCCTCCTACTGAACTATTCACCACTCCCTCACTCCACTCCTCCTTCTGAACTATTCACCACTCCCTCACTCCACTCCTCCTACTGAACTATTCACCACTCACTCACTCCACTCCTCCTACTGAACTATTCACCACTCCCTCACTCCACTCCTCCTTCTGAACTATTCACCACTCCCTCACTCCACTCCTCCTTCTGAACTATTCACCACTCCCTCACTCCACTCCTCCTACTGAACTATTCACCACTCCCTCACTCCACTCCTCCTTCTGAACTATTCACCACTCCCTCACTCCACTCCTCCTACTGAACTATTCACCACTCCCTCACTCAACTCCTCCTACTGAACTATTCACCACTCCCTCACTCCACTCCTCCTGCTAGACTATTCACCACTCCCTCACTCCACTCCTCCTACTGAACTATTCACCACTCCCTCACTCCACTCCTCCTGCTAGACTATTCACCACTCACTCCACTCCTCCTGCTAGACTATTCACCACTCCCTCACTCCACTCCTCCTACTGAACTATTCACCACTCCCTCACTCCACTCCTCCTACTGGACTATTATATTATATATGGTCCTAATAGAGACATGTTTCCCAAAATGTAAATTTACCAGTCAATTCCATGACTTTTCTATTGGCTGATATATGGAAAATGCATTTTCGATTGACTAACTTATTAATTTCCATTAAATATATAAATAAATGTATAAATTACATTTTTTATGTATAAATTGAAAACATTTTTTTTATATAGTATCATCTTTAAAACAAGAAGTCATAAATAAATTATCGAGAATTAACGAGGAAATTTGTGTTCAAAATAGGGTTCTGACAATAGCGTTTGAGAATCACACACAGAGTTCAAGCAGTAAATATTGATACATTTCCGTGTTAACTTTGATTCTCTTTGCCTGTGCAGGTTATTTAAGTGTCTACAAAGCTACAGAATCTTCTAATTTCCATGACAATTAATACACTCTTTAGACACAATTAGTGAATGGAAGTGAATGGGTAGGAAGTGAATATTATGGGGAGGAAGTGAATAATATATAGGGAAGGAAGTGAATGGGGAGGAAGTAAGTATTATATGGGGAGGAAGTGAATATTATTGGGAGGAAGTGAATATTATATGGCGAGGAAATGAATATTATATGGGGAGGAAGTGAATATTATGGGGAAGAAGTTCATGTTATATGGGGAGGAAGTGAATATTATATGGAGAGGGTCTACTATATATTCCCTACTGTTCTGGGTTATTTTAACAAAATTTTAAAAACATCAGTTAGGTGAAAATCTCATTACTCTTCTTCTCCAGAGCATTTCAGATCCAGGCATCCGATACTCTCACTCCTCAAAATCACTGAATTAAATAATAGTTTCACTTTAATAGAATATGAAAGTGCCCTTACAGTATGTACAATACATGTTATGAATTACTTTTTGTCATATGATTGTCATTAACATTGCAAATATAAGTCTATAAAGAGAACCGCAGTGAATTTCAATGATTGACATGATAGAAAAAACATTGTGTACCATAAAAAAAACATTCAGGTGATGCAACACCCAAAATGTTTCTGAACCTTTGTGTACTACTTGAATTGTTAAATACAGTATGTCATGGATATTAACTATAACTAAGTTTCTACTGAATCAGTACACCAATACAAATTAGTATATGCATTTGTGTGAATTTGTATTATAACAAAACACTAATTCACAATACCATGTGTCTCATAAGAATGCTTACTAATACAGATATTTCTTCTCCTTTTGCAGTCTGTTCCCAGTTCTCAAGAGGAGTTTATGCTATTTTTGGGTTTTACGATAAGAAATCTGTCAATACGATAACATCATTTTGTGGAACTCTTCACGTCTCGTTTATAACACCAAGCTTTCCCGTGGATGGAGCCCATCAGTTCATCTTACAAATGAGACCGGATATCAAAGGAGCCCTGCTTAGTTTGATTGAGTACTACAAGTGGGACAAGTTTGCCTATCTGTATGACAGTGACAGAGGTAAGTGTGGTGATTGATCCTGCTCCTCCCGCATCTTCCAGAATGAACTGCACATTTATTGTGAAATTTGCTTGAGACCGAGGTATTTCTGTGTATTTTTCAACAGAGCTAACTATGTGAAGACCAAGTAACTTTATGTGAAGCTTGAATAACTTGAAAAATGGTGTGGCTTTATGATACATACGCTATATAGGCAAAGGTATCTGGACACCCCTTAGCCTGGGGCTGTTTTTCATGGTTCGGGCTAGGCCCCTTAGTTCTAGTGAAGACAAATCTTAACGCCACAGCATACAATGATATTCTGGACGATTCTGTGCTTCCAACTTTGTGGCAACAGTTTTGGGAAGGCCCTTTCCTGTTTCAGGGGACATTGTCATTCCAAAACCATTTCTGTATAGCGAGGTCTGTACAGAAATGGTTTGTTGAGCTTGTGTGGAAGAACTTGACTGGCCTGGACAGAGCTCTGACCTCAACCCCATCTAACACCTTTGGGATCAATTGGAAGCAATTGATATTGCGAGCAGGCCTAATCACCCCAATATCAGTGCCCTACCTCAGTAATGCTCTTCTGGCTGAATGGATGCAAATGTCCCAACATCTAGGTTGAAAACCTTCCCAGGAGAGAGGAGGCTCTTATAGCAGTAAAGGAGGACCAACTCCATATTAATGCTCATCATTTTGGAATAAGATGATTAGCGGGTGTCAATATACTTTTGGCCATGTAGTGTACTTAACATGCCACTCTGAAATAATATGTTTCTGTATAATGTATGCTATTATCAGTTTGTTTGCAAGGGTTAAAAATAGTTAGCTAAAGTTATAATGATTTGTACATTGTTAAAATCTGAGATCCTGAGCTATGCATCTTGTGATCTTGCTATAACCACTTTGGTGATATTTATATCGGAGGTGCATATCTCAAAAAATAAAACTAATATTATTATATTATGATATTATAAAATATTATTTAATATAGCGTTGAGCATTCACTTGATTAATTACAGAATATATTATAATATTTATATAAACTGAGTTATTACTGTGTTCTGCAGCCTGGGCCAGGCTTAAAGAGTAAGTGCACTCACTGTCTCAGCCTGTCTCCGCTTACTACACAATTTAGAAAAATGAGTGAAAGAGAGGGGCGGGGGGCGAAGAGGTGTATAACTCAGATCAAACTGTCTAACTAGACGTTGCAGATCAAATAATTCTTGCCTCAAATATTTTCAGAAATATATTTTAGTGGACTGTTTGGGTACAATAAGAGAGTTTATGAACAGACTGTTTGGGTACAATAAGAGAGTTTATGAACAGGCTGTTTGGGTACAATAAGAGAGTTTATGAACAGGCTGTTTGGGTACAATAAGAGAGTTTATGAACAGACTGTTTGGGTACAATAAGAGAGTTTATGAACAGGCTGTTTGGGTACAATAAGAGAGTTTATGAACAGGCTGTTTGGGTACAATAAGAGAGTTTATGAACAGACTGTTTGGGTACAATAAGAGAGTTTATGAACAGGCTGTTTGGGTACAATAAGAGAGTTTATGAACAGACTGTTTGGGTACAATAAGAGAGTTTATGAACAGGCTGTTTGGGTACAATAAGAGAGTTTATGAACAGGCTGTTTGGGTACAATAAGGGAGTTTATGAACAGACTGTTTGGGTACAATAAGAGAGTTTATGAACAGACTGTTTGGGTACAATAAGAGAGTTTATGAACAGACTGTTTGGGTACAATAAGAGAGTTTATGAACAGACTGTTTGGGTACAATAAGAGAGTTTATGAACAGACTGTTTGGGTACAATAAGAGAGTTTATGGAATAAGAGAGTTTATGAGACAGGCCGTCACGTTGTTCTGGTTTAAAAACGTGGAGCCGGAACTAAAGGGCCGTAGTGCGTCTAACCAATCAGGTGTCTGCTATTTCCGTTGTGGGTGAAAACAATTATCCATATGACATAGAGGTACCTCCAAAGAGGTACTCTGACATCACGACTGGGGCAGGGGCAGAGTGGGATGCAGAAAGAAAATTTCAACCTTGGCAGCACCAACACGCTTTTCTACCAGTTTCTTCTGATATATGATATTATTTCCGAATTGTTGAAATGACGGAATGGATGAATAAGTTTCATTATAAGGTAGGCATACAAACATGTTGACAGCTAAAAAAACATGATCTAGAGTGTAGTTACCCTTTAAATATAACGAATATAATGCCTTGTGGTTCAGGTTTTTCCCTCTTCGCTATACTATTACAGTGTTTTTTTTTTAATTAACCAAAAATGTATCCAGAAAAATCAGACATCTTGCACACTCCGCAGTCAAATACTGCCTGTTCAGTTACCCTAGCTACCATGTGCATGCCATATTATGTATAGTGTGTACTATGTGCATGCCATATTATGTATAGTGTGTACTATGTGCATGCCATATTATGTATAGTGTGTGCTATGTGCATGCCATATTATGTATAGTGTGTACTATGTGCATGCCATATTATGTATAGTGTGTACTATGTGCATGCCATATTATGTATAGTGTGTGCTATGTGCATGCCATATTATGTATAGTGTGTACTATGTGCATGCCATATTATGTATAGTGTGTACTATGTGCATGCCATATTATGTATAGTGTGTGCTATGTGCATGCCATATTATGTATAGTGTGTACTATGTGCATGCCATATTATGTATAGTGTGTACTATGTGCATGCCATATTATGTATAGTGTGTACTATGTGCATGCCATATTATGTATAGTGTGTACTATGTGCATGCCATATTATGTATAGTGTGTACTATGTGCATGCCATATTATGTATAGTGTGTGCTATGTGCATGCCATATTATGTATAGTGTGTACTATGTGCATGCCATATTATGTATAGTGTGTACTATGTGCATGCCATATTATGTATAGTGTGTACTATGTGCATGCCATATTATGTATAGTGTGTACTATGTGCATGCCATATTATGTATAGTGTGTGCTATGTGCATGCCATATTATGTATAGTGTGTACTATGTGCATGCCATATTATGTATAGTGTGTACTATGTGCATGCCATATTATGTATAGTGTGTACTATGTGCATGCCATATTATGTATAGTGTGTGCTATGTGCATGCCATATTATGTATAGTGTGTGCTATGTGCATGCCATATTATGTATAGTGTGTACTATGTGCATGCCATATTATGTATAGTGTGTACTATGTGCATGCCATATTATGTATAGTGTGTGCTATGTGCATGCCATATTATGTATAGTGTGTGCTATGTGCATGCCATATTATGTATAGTGCGTACTATTGGTTGCATTTATATCATGTTACAAAGAGAAAATCGCCTCCAAAAACTATTATGATGTACTCCACCAAGTTATTAACAGGTAGCTACCTTATCAAATTACCCTGAAATCAGATTTTTTACTGCAGTATGTGTTGACCTTCAACATACCCTTTTAAATCAAATGTCTTTTTTGTGATGTATCAGCAGTGAATATAAGTTATCTTAAACCCAAGTACATCACAATACAATTTCATCTGAATCTTTACAAGCCTTCCCCATTATTTTCACATGTACATTTCAAGCATTTAAGCCAGATTATATATATACTGCGCAACACAATGTTACTGCGGAAATGCAACATGCATTCAGGTTAAACAGCATGCATTCCACATGTCGTTTAACAGTGAAGTCACTAGTAGCTTATGCAGTTATTCTGCTTATGTTGAAAATAATACATTTCGGGCGCCGTGGTGCAGCAGGCTAAGGTTGCGCCCCGAGGATCGGGGGCTTGATCCCCGGTCCTATCAGATCTGAGCGAGGCCGGTGCCCTGAGGGAGGGGCTGCTCCCGGATGGGGGGAGGGGCTCGGAGAGAATCGCTGCGCACAGAACGGCCCTGGGCGAGTTGGAATAACGGTCAGGAGCTTGAGGAGTCGCGCCCTGAAGAGGACATGGCGCCCTCCTTCCTACTACCGGCTGATGGGGTTGTATAGCGGTGATTCTCTAGCGGTTGCTACACGGGGGAATTGAATTAGAATAGGGGTTCAATTGGGAGAAAATGGGGAAAAAATCAGTAACAAATTAAAAATAATAATAATAATGCATTTCATTGAAATGGCATTTTGGCAGAGACAATTCAATATGTTTGTTTTACCACAAAGAAGTTTTTTTCTGATTGAGAGAGAAAGGCCATTTCAAATTAGTAGTCAGAGCTGGAGGCAGTCAGGGCTCCAGGGGTGAAGGAAGCAGCTGATAAGTGGCAGAAGTGTAATTTCATTACATTTAGTGCAGCCGTACATGCACTGCTTGAGTGACTGCCTCTTTGTGTAAGCTGTTGAGTTTGATTAGAAAGCACTCAAAAGTATCGAACATGATTATGTTTTATATTCACAGCAGGCTTTTGGTCCCATTGTTTCAGCTGTTATGCATATGCATTGTAAGTGCATGCTACCGGCCAAGTCACGTCTGCAAAAACAGAAAAAGTTGCAGCATTCATTTATTATGTTGATTTAAAACATAATCATTAATGTGCAAGGCACAAGCAATAGAGGGATGAACACATTTCACATGTCCAATTACAAATACACCATCACAGGATTTACTATTTGCTGTACTATTAATATTTTCTGTAGTTTCAGGAGTCCAGTAACATGGTAATTTATGGCTCGCATATCAGTTTCACAATATGTTTTTTTTTAGTGAGATGCACACACGCACACATTACACTTCACACAGAATTGGCCAGACGTCCAATGCAATATCTAGCTCACCTTTCCCTTTAATTAGTATCACCTTTCCCTTAAACTAGTATCACCTTTCCCTAAAACTAGTATCACCTTTCTCTTAAACTAGTATCACCTTTCCCTTAAACTAGTATCACCTTTCTCTTAAACTAGTATCACCTTTCCCTTTAACTAGTATCACCTTCCCCTTAAACTAGTATCACCTTTCCCTAAAACTAGTATCACCTTTCCCTTAAACTAGTATCACCTTTCCCTTAAACTAGTATCACCTTTCCCTAAAACTAGTATCACCTTTCCCTTAAACTAGTATCACCTTTCCCTTAAACTAGTATCACCTTTCCCTTAAACTAGTATCACCTTTCCCTTAAACTAGTATCACCTTTCCCTAAAACTAGTATCACCTTTCTCTTAAACTAGTATCACCTTTCCCTAAAACTAGTATCACCTTTCCCTAAAACTAGTATCACCTTTCCCTTAAACTAGTATCACCTTTCCCTTAAACTAGTATCACCTTTCCCTTAAACTAGTATCACCTTTCCCTTAAACTAGTATCACCTTTCCCTTTAACTAGTATCACCTTTCCCTAAAACTAGTATCACCTTTCCCTAAAACTAGTATCACCTTTCTCTTAAACTAGTATCACCTTTCCCTTAAACTAGTATCACCTTTCCCTAAAACTAGTATCACCTTTCTCTTAAACTAGTATCACCTTTCCCTTAAACTAGTATCACCTTTCCCTAAAACTAGTATCACCTTTCTCTTAAACTAGTATCACCTTTCCCTTAAACTAGTATCACCTTTCCCTAAAACTAGTATCACCTTTCCCTTAAACTAGTATCACCTTTCCCTAAAACTAGTATCACCTTTCCCTAAAACTAGTATCACCTTTCTCTTAAACTAGTATCACCTTTCCCTTAAACTAGTATCACCTTTCCCTAAAACTAGTATCACCTTTCTCTTAAACTAGTATCACCTTTCCCTTAAACTAGTATCACCTTTCCCTAAAACTAGTATCACCTTTCCCTAAAACTAGTATCACCTTTCCCTTAAACTAGTATCACCTTTCCCTAAAACTAGTATCACCTTTCTCTTAAACTAGTATCACCTTTCCCTTAAACTAGTAGCACCTTTCCCTTAAACTAGTATCACCTTTCCCTAAAACTAGTATCACCTTTCTCTTAAACTAGTATCATCTTTCTCTTAAACTAGTATCACCTTTCCCTAAAACTAGTATCACCTTTCCCTAAAACTAGTATCACCTTTCCCTAAAACTAGTATCACCTTTCTCTTAAACTAGTATCACCTTTCCCTTAAACTAGTATCACCTTTCCCTTAAACTAGTATCACCTTTCCCTAAAACTAGTATCACCTTTCTCTTAAACTAGTATCACCTTTCTCTTAAACTAGTATCACCTTTCCCTTAAACTAGTATCACCTTTCCCTTAAAATAGTATCACCTTTCCCTTAAACTAGTATCACCTTCCCCTTAAACTAGTATCACCTTTCCCTTAAACTAGTATCACCTTTCCCTTAAAATAGTATCACCTTTCCCTTAAACTAGTATCACCTTTCTCTTAAACTAGTATCACCTTTCCCTTAAACTAGTATCACCTTTCCCTTAAACTAGTATCACCTTTCCCTAAAACTAGTATCACCTTTCCCTAAAACTAGTATCACCTTTCCCTTAAAATAGTATCACCTTTCCCTTAAACTAGTATCACCTTTCTCTTAAACTAGTATCACCTTTCTCTTAAACTAGTATCACCTTTCCCTAAAACTAGTATCACCTTTCCCTAAAACTAGTATCACCTTTCTCTTAAACTAGTATCACCTTTCTCTTAAACTAGTATCACCTTTCCCTAAAACTAGTATCACCTTTCCCTAAAACTAGTATCACCTTTCCCTTAAACTAGTATCACCTTTCCCTTAAACTAGTATCACCTTTCCCTAAAACTAGTATCACCTTTCTCTTAAACTAGTATCACCTTTCCCTAAAACTAGTATCACCTTTCCCTAAAACTAGTATCACCTTTCCCTTAAAATAGTATCACCTTTCCCTTAAACTAGTATCACCTTTCTCTTAAACTAGTATCACCTTTCTCTTAAACTAGTATCACCTTTCCCTAAAACTAGTATCACCTTTCCCTTAAAATAGTATCACCTTTCCCTTAAACTAGTATCACCTTTCTCTTAAACTAGTATCACCTTTCTCTTAAACTAGTATCACCTTTCCCTAAAACTAGTATCACCTTTCCCTTAAACTAGTATCACCTTCCCCTTAAACTAGTATCACCTTTCCCTTAAAATAATATCACCTTTCCCTTAAACTAGTATCACCTTTCCCTAAAACTAGTATCACCTTTCCCTAAAACTAGTATCACCTTTCTCTTAAACTAGTATCACCTTTCCCTTAAACTAGTATCACCTTCCCCTTAAACTAGTATCACCTTTCCCTTAAACTAGTATCACCTTTCCCTTAAACTAGTATCACCTTTCCTTAAAACTAGTATCACCTTTCCCTTAAACTAGTATCACCTTTCCCTAAAACTAGTATCACCTTTCTCTTAAACTAGTATCACCTTTCTCTTAAACTAGTATAACCTTTCCCTTAAACTAGTATCACCTTTCCCTTTAACTAGTATCACCTTTCCCTAAAACTAGTATCACCTTTCCCTAAAACTAGTATCACCTTTCTCTTAAACTAGTATAACCTTTCCCTTAAACTAGTATCACCTTTCCCTTTAACTAGTATCACCTTTCCCTCATCTCACCTTTGTGTTACAGTGCAGAACAAAGAAAAGTAAACAGTGATTTAAAGCTGGGATATCTGGAAAAAAACATTAAGAGGAAAATGGGTTCTTGTGAAAGAAGATGAATATGGTAATCTGGTAGGAGTAGAGTTACACTCTAACACAGGCAGGATTTAAACAGGGGCTTCTCTCTGCAATATCAGTGGGTTTATCAAAAACACAATGCCTTCATGCTCAGGTGCGTTTTAACCTCAGTGGCAATATCCAGAGTGCTTTGACTAGACTACAGCCTGAATTGTCCTTTTATTTAGATTATATATAGCTATTTAATCTTTTAAAAATCCCATGTAACTGCATTCATAGTCATAATTGTAATTGTCCTAAGGATGATCAGATAATACAGTGGAGGTAGAGGCTTGTGTTGGAGACACCTCGGTTCATCACATTTGAATAGTTCTGCCTCGAGCTGAACACACCCTCACCATCGTCTGTAAACACTCTGTACATTTATTATATTAAAAACACTCTGTACATTTATTATATTAAAAACACTCTGTACATTTATTATATTAAAAACACTCTGTACATTTATTATATTAAAAACACTCTGTACATTTATTATATTAAAAACACTCTGTACATTTATTATATTAAAAACACTCTTTACATGTATTATATTAAAAACACTCTGTACATTTATTATATTAAAAACACTCTGTACATTTATTATATTAAAAACACTCTGTACATTTATTATATTAAAAACTCTGTCTCCGTAACAAGTGAATAACAGGACAATCTTTCACTTTTAACAAACAGAAATGTCCAATTTCTTTAGAATAAAAAAAATTTGCATTCAGCATTGTACAGTGTAATCCTTGAATCAGCATTCGAATAGAGCTGTGAAAATGGCTGTTACTTCTCCCCCACAAACTTCCTGCTGGGGAAATCTGTCTGTGCACTGTGAATAGTTGTAGATGGTTCTATTGAACATGGCAAACAGCAAGTCAGGTCATATGCCAAATTATACACACAAACAGTTCATATTGGATGTGAGGCCACTGTTAATGTCCAATACTGAATTATGGTTAATTGAGAAAGCAGTCTACTCCATCCCTTGGGAGTGAAAATGAGCTCTGCATTACGATAAGTTTAGATATATTTTAGTTTAGACTATTTTAGTGCTGGTTAATTTAAGGACACGGGGTACAGCAGAGAAGTGGATGTAAAATGATGGGATTTTATTTGAATGATAAGGTAATGATGCCAAACAAAAAAAATGAATGAAAAAGATATTTACACACACAAACCAAAATTCTGTATATTACAGACCCTCAGGTTAAGCATGACTCTGGCCTCTGGCCTATACTAGCCACTCGATGTTCTCCCCCACCCAACCACACAGCTAGCTTATAGCTTATGGGTCTACCATAATAGGAATGAACCACTTCAATATCATTAATGCACCTACATATAAGAGCATGGGCTCTATCTTGACAATCTTAGCGCTTAGTCTAAGCGCATGGCGCAAAGTGCACTTAGGACATGTTCAAGTCCACTTTTGCTAGTTCGACAGCGTATTTTTTGAGCGCTAAGCAAAGCGCAATGTGCAAATGGAATGAACTTAGTCTCTTCATTAATTATAGGTGTGTCTTGGGCGCGACATGCAATAAACCAATCAAAATGTCATATCCCATTCCCTTTAAAAGCCTGCTTTTCCACCTTGGCGGATTGCTTATGATGGCGAAACAGACATTCTCCTGCGTGTTTAGTGCGAGCAAGGAATAGGCTATATGGATCAATAGTATGATCAATATTACACGTTTTGATATACACAATAATAATCTTTAACATTAGGGTTTAACACCGGCATGGCTTCCCGTTAATTCCCGACAGTGCTTTTATCTTAGAAAATATAGCCTATGCGGTTAAATTTCGTTAAAAGTACCTGTGACAGCTGAGAATAAGCTACCAGAATGGCTTCTGTCTCACCTTAGAAAACGCCAAATTAGCCTGCTTGTTTAACAAATTTTGTTTGATTATACAATGAAGCATTGTCAAACATCAATTCCATGAGACTGTTCTCATGGAGTTCTCGAAGTTCAAGCTTCATCCGAAGTTCATTATGTGCATTCTAATATTGATTAATAACATAAATATCGTTATTTTGCCTTAATGATGACACTAAATACACTAAAGCTGTCAGGTTGGGAACCCATAGGAATTTAAAAAATATGAAGGATGAAGAATAAGGTTAAAATTCAATTAACATGGTGAAAGTTTAATTAATCTCTGTTTTTTAGTCATGCTTGTGCGCGCCCCTGTGTATAACAGACAGGAGGGTGTACGTGCATTGTGCACACACCTATGTAGACGCACTTACAGTCAAGTCGGAAAGTCTGCACACTCCTTTCACCTTCTCCACGTTTTATTACATTACAGACTTATACTACAATAGATTGAATTCATTTTTTGCATCAAACATCTACACACAATAGCCAATAATGACGAAGTGAAAACAGGTTTTTAGAAAATATGCAATTTTATTTTACTGACAAAAATAGGCTATTTAGGGGTTACATATCTGTACACACCCTTAGCCTAATACTTGGTTGCTGCACCTTTGGCAGCGATTACAGCTTCAAGGCCTCTTGGGAAAGAAGCTACGAGCTTGGCACACTTGTTTCTGGACATTTTTGCCCATTCCTCTTGGCATATCCTTGCAAGCTCCGTCAGGTTGGATGGGGAGCGTCGGTACACAGCCATTTTCAGCTCTTTCCACAGATGTTCAATTGGATTCAGGTCTGGGCTCTGGCTGGGCCACTCAAGGACATGCACAGACTTTCTCCGAAGCCACTCCTTTGTTCTCTTGGCTGTGTGCTTCGGGTCGTTATCATGTTGGAAGGTAAACCTTCGTCCCAGTCTGAGGTCCAGAGCGCTCTGGAGCAGGTTTTCTTCAAGGATCTTGGTGTACTTAGCTGCATTCATCTTTCCCTCTATCAGGACTAGTCGCCCCGTTCCCGCTGCTGAAAAACATCCCCACATCATGATGCTGCCACCGCCATGCTTCACTGTAGGGATGGTATTAGCCAGGTGATGAGTGGTGCCTGGTTTCCTCCAGACGTGACGCTTGGTATTCAGGCCAAAAAGTTAAATTTTGGTTTCATCAGACCAGAGAATCTTGATTCTCATGGTTTGAGAGTCCTCTAGGTGCCTTTTGGCAAACTCCAAGCGGGCTGTGAAGTGCCTTTTACTAAGGAGGGGCTTCCGTCTGGCCACTCTACCATAAAGGCCTGATTGGTGGAGTTCTGCCTGGATGGTTGATCTTCTGAAAGGTTCACCCATCTCCACAAGGATACGCTGGAGCTCTGTCAGAGTGACCCTCGGGTTCCTGCTCACCTCCCTGGCCAAGGCCCGTCTTCCCCGATTGCTCAGTTTGGCCAGGCGGCCAGGTCTAGGAAGATTCTTAGTGGTTCCAAACTTCTTCCATTTACGAATGATGGTGGCCACTGTGCTCTTTGGGACCTGTAAAGCTGCAGAGATTTTTCCGTACCCTTCTCCAGATCTATGCCTTGATACAATCCTGTTTCTGAGGTCTGCAGATAATTCCTTTGACCCCATGGCTTGGAGTTTGCTCTGACATGCACTGTCAACTGTGGGACCTTATATAGGCAGGTGTTGGCAATCCCCAATCATGTCCAATCAATTGAATCTATCACTCCAATTGGACAGGTGGACTCCAATTAAGTTGTAGAAACATCTCAAGCAGTATCAGTGGAAATAAAATGCACCTCATGTCATGGTTTTCAACCCTGCTTACCTATGTGGTCGTTTTCCTCGGTGGCCACGCGAGGGCGCTGCCCTTTTGGTAGATGCTTGCTCCGCCCTGCTGGGTTTGCGTAGGCTACTTTCTGTTAGCATTTACACCTGGGCGTGGTCACAGCTATTTAAGCCTTCCGTTTCGTTCTATCGGGGCTTCTATATTGATTGTTTGTACTGTGGTGTATTGTGCTGTATTGTGTGTGGTATTATTCTGCCCTTTGTATTTTTAGTCAGTATTATTTTTGGTCTAGGTTTATAAGGAGACCGGTTCGCTCCGTTGTGGTTCGTTGGAGTTATGCGGGACTCGCCTATGTGGAAGTAGTTATTTGGACTCGTCCCTCCTGGCGTACCTGCCTATGTGGATGGAGTTATTCGGACTCTTCCCCCTTGGATCTTTTCAGTCCTCGCTTCCTGGTTTCTCCTTTTTAGTCCGTTTGCCTAGTTTTTGCCTTTCCAAGTCTCTTTCTCCTCTCTCTGTCTGCTTTCTTCCGTGAAGGCGAGAGGAGTATTTGTTGGTTTGTATGTATCTACATAGTAGGTTTTTACTAAGAGACAGGGCATTTTTATCATACTGATTTTAGGGCTTTATTTATTTGGTGTTAGTTATTCGTACCATTTGGGCTACTCGCCTATTTTATCGCCTCATTGCTGAGGCAGGGCTTATTTCTTGCTGGCTTTTTAGTTACTCATCTCGTGAGCCAGTTAGTAGCTTCGGTACGTTTGTTACCTTGTTTGGTTTCCCTGCTGAGGCAGTGCTTGCTATTAAGTTTGCATAGGTCTTTTGTTGCAGCTGTCCTGTTCACCCTTTCTACCTGCGAGACGATTTTGTTGGGAACTGTTGTTCTGTTTCGTTCTCCAGGTGTTTCTCTCCTATGGAGCTTGGGCGATGTTGTGGACATGTTGTTTGACTGCGTGTTTCTTAATATAGCATCGGAACGTTAGCTCTCTGTTCCATTTCGCCTCGTTGCATATTTCTTTGCTGAGAGGCTAGGGCGTGTGTTCTCAGGTAGGCTTGCGTTAGTCATTATGGATAGTAAAGTTATGGGACGACGGTGCTCCGTCGGCTCGCCTGTGAAATGTTTCTTCCCCCTGGAAGATCGGGTGTTTACCCCTTTATTTTCTCATTTGACTGCTAGCCTATGATACTAGCCCTGGAACGTTGGATCTGTTCCTTTCGCCTCCTCAGATTCTATCGTTTTATTTTGCAGTGTTTTCTGACTGTGTTTTTATGTTGGTTCTTACGCTACTCGCCCGTTCTTGTGTCGTTACCGAGATAGGGCGCTTATTATTCCTGGCTGTTCAGAATCCTGTCCTTGCGCTCTGCTTGGCGTGTGACAGTGAGCCAGTTAGTAGCGTCTGTAGTTGTGTTCGTTGTTCGTTTGTCTTGTCTCCTCCCTTATCTGCGGGGTATCCCGCCTTAGTGGCCTTAGGGCTTTAGGATTCCCCTGGCTGCGTTTGGCTCCTCCCACCTCACACGTCACGCCCCATTACACCTCAGCTCACTTTTGGGTGTCATATCAAAGGGTGTGCACACTTGTGTACATATATTTTACATTTAGATTTTTAATAAATTAGCAAAAATGTCTAAAAACCTGTTTTCACTTTGTCATTATAGGCTATTTCGTGTAGAATTTTGAGACAAAATATGAACTCAATCTATTGTAGAATATTTCTGTAACATAAAACGTGGAGAAGGTGAAAGGAGTGTGCAGACTTTCCGGCTTGACTGTATATGCACCATTAAAATAACATGTAAACAACTGCAATATACTTTAGACCAGGGCCACGTTCAATCTGAAAACGGTGTGCACCGTTTTGCTACGGTTTTCGGGTTGAACGACTTGTTACCTCGAAACAGTGTGAAACGGTGTGCAACGGGCTTTGAGGTAGTTCTCTCGTTTGGTGGGTGTGTCAGAGGTGTTACCCAATCAGCAGCGACGTGTAGGCCTAAACCCCACTGTATTAAAAAGGCAGTGTGCACAATGGAGCCAACTAAAGTCCTTTACAAATGCATCTACTGCAGCTTGGTGTATGCAACAATTGAAGACATTAGAAGACATATTTGTATCCTTTGCTATTGTATGTACCATTGTGGAGTGACACTTTCATAAACTTTTCTACTCCAATCTAAGTATATAATGGTAAATATTACAATATCATATCACAACAGTGATCAGCAATAATGATTGGCCTAATACACATAATAAAATAATTAGCTCATATAGATCGTAACAGAGTCTCGAAGTCTTCGAAACGAAAGCAAAGAATGGCCTTCTCAGCTGCCATAGTTGCAACACTTGCATAACACAACAGGGTGTTCAACGCACCACCGTTTCCGTTTAAATAAACGTTTTGCTACGTTTTGTCGGGGCTGAACACAGCCCAGGTTTGTGATGGTTTTAGCGCAAGCACTTCCTGCTGGCTCAAGATAGCAATAAGCCAAAAGTTATCCTGGCCACACCTCATCTTAAGACCAACCCACCCAGTTCACTTGCAATGGGTTCGAGAATACTTGGTATTTAAACGACGTGAGCGCTAGGCGCTATAATGAACCCTGGGCCGAGTGTAAGATAGCAAAGACACTTGCATTTGGGTTAGCGCCGCATAGCGCTGGGTGTAAGATAGCAAAGACACTTGCATTTGGGTTAGCGCAGCTTAGCGCCGGGTGTAAGATAGCAAAGACACTTGCATTTGGGTTAGCGCCGGGTGTAAGATAGCAAAGACACTTGCATTTGGGTTAGCGCAGCTTAGCGCCGGGTGTAAGATAGCAAAGACACTTGCATTTGGGTTAGCGCCAGGTGTAAGATAGCAAAGACACTTGCATTTGGGTTAGCGCCGCATAGCTCCGGGTGTAAGATAGGGCCCCAAGAGGTACCACCAAGCATCTACTTCCAACTGTAATAGTAACAGGATATGCACGGTGTAAAACAAGGTATGTCTTCACTAACACTCTGATCTATTGTAGCTGTGGTAAGTCAGTGCATATCTTCCTCTTTGCAGGTAGTATAGGCTTAAAATATCATTGCTCGTTCACACTACAAAATAACCTCAAATAAGGGCCAAATGTCCAAGATCTTCATATAGTTTACATTCATATGGCGCTATTTTCTATGATGAGCCAACAGAGGCAAATCCTCCCCGTAGAAAGTCCAACCAATTTAATGCATAACTGTTAAGGGCTGGTGGGGGGGGGGGGGGGGGGGAGGACCCAAGCGCAGGCAGGAAATGCAAAAACCGGAGTTTAATGAAGGGACAAGGCAGCAATCCGTAATACAAACAGGCAGGGTTGAAAACCGGGGAGACAGGCAACGGTACAAAAACACATTCCAGAGTAGTAAAAGAACAGGCAGGGGTCAGAACCGGGAAGGCACAAAAACGGAATCCAAAATCAGGGTCGCGAGAACACAGGCAGGGGTCAAAACCAGAGAGGCGTAAGAGGAACAAAAAGAAAACAAAACAAAGATAAGACAACAAAAATAAAATAACAGGGGAAGGACGAGGGATAACAAAAACTTGGAAACGGATACTAAGAAAACAAAGACAACTCAGACGGAACTCTGAAACCTCTAATAACACAAACCAACGGTGAGGAACTCACAAAGACAGACTGAAATAACAGGGTTTAAATACATAGGGAAGTAATGACACAAAAAGGAATCAAGCGTGGGTGGGAGGAGTAAGGAGCTAGACACAGGTGAACACAATAGGAAACAATAATACCATAACGAGGGGGAACAGAAGACACGGACTGGAATGCACGCAAACACATAGATAACACACGGCCTGGGATTAGCAGGTAGACAAGTGCACAGCTCGGAGGGGAGGAACGCGGAAGTGGACACACGTGCAGAGAATGCGAAATCAGATAGATACAGGGATAGGATAACGAGGAGGGAAATGACAGCTGCAGGTAGAAACTCAAGATGAATTAGTAATTAGTAATGTTAGCAGCGAACTCTAAAACCCTAATGTTAGTAGGTTAGCTGGTTAGTATTATATGCATGTTAGTTTGTTAGCAGGTTAGTATTAAATCTAATCTAACAGTTAGTATGATTAGTACATTAGTGTTTTATAAAAATATTAATAAAGCCAAGAAAACGAGATACGAAATACAGAGGAAACCTGAATGTTCCCAAAATCACCCGAATAGTGCAATGACAAAGACAGGGAGTGGAATCTCAGAAAACATGGAACGCGGACTGACAATTGCGAGGGTAATGCGGGAAACTGGGTAAAATAAATCAGGAAAAATAATTACACAGACTAAACAGACAGACAAAGTACAGGATCCTAACAATAACAACTTGCTTCTTCATTATAAGCTACAGCATATACATAGATTATCACTATTCTCTTTGGTTACAGGTAAGCTCTCCTACTTCTAATCACATCAAATTGATGTTTGCAGTGTGTATGCTTTTGACAGAACCCTAGCCTCCAGAATGAATCCTAGCTTCCAATCTGTGATATACACTCTCTCTATCTTTCCAGATGCAAAGCCCATCCCTTTTTTTGATTCAACAGAAATACATGTTTTTTACTTGTGCCTGACTGGACCATTTTTGTCCAGTTAAGCACATCCCATTATCAGCAGGAGAGAGACAGAAAAAAGTGTGTGCTTCACTGAATCAAGCTCTCTGTGCTTCACTGAATCAAGCTCTCTGCTTGTCAATTCATAATCCCGTTCAGCCTAGTTAGTTATATCTTTATAACAAAAAAAACAGAACATAACTGTCTCCTTTTTCCTTACAGTCTGTGACTGGATTTCATTGTTGGAGCACCCATTAGCTGAATATTCATGCACCTGAACGGGGTGCTTTCAGTCAGAAGATCTAGAGTCAGTCAGTCACTGAAAGATTACTTATGAGCTAAACAGCTATTGCAGATCTAGAGTCAGTCAGTCACTGAAAGATTACTTATGAACTAAACAGCTATTGCAGATCTAGAGTCAGTCAGTCACTGAAAGATTACTTATGAGCTAAACAGCTACTGCAGATCTAGAGTCAGTCAGTCACTGAAAGATTACTTATGAGCTAAACAGCTACTGCAGATCTAGAGTCAGTCAGTCACTGAAAGATTACTTATGAGCTAAACAGCTATTGCAGATCTAGAGTCAGTCAGTCACTGAAAGATTACTTATGAACTAAACAGCTATTGCAGATCTAGAGTCAGTCAGTCACTGAAAGATTACTTATGAGCTAAACAGCTATTGCAGATCTAGAGTCAGTCAGTCACTGAAAGATTACCTATGAGCTAAACAGCTACTGCAGATCTAGAGTCAGTCAGTCACTGAAATATTACTTATGAGCTAAACAGCTACTGCAGATCTAGAGTCAGTCAGTCACTGAAAGATTACTTATGAGCTAAACAGCTACTGCAAATCTAGAGTCAGTCAGTCACTGAAAGATTACTTATGAGCTAAACAGCTATTGCAGATCTAGAGTCAGTCAGTCACTGAAAGATTACATATGAGCTAAACAGCTACTGCAGATCTAGAGTCAGTCAGTCACTGAAATATTACTTATGAGCTACAGCTACTGAAGATCTAGAGTCAGTCAGTCACTGAAAGATTACTTATGAGCTAAACAGCTACTGCAAATCAAGAGTCAGTCAGTCACTGAAAGATTACTTATGAGCTAAACAGCTACTGCAGATCTAGAGTCAGTCAGTCACTGAAAGATTACTCATGATCTAAACAGCTATTGCAGATCTAGAGTCAGTCAATCACTGGAATGTTACCTATGAGCTAAACAGCTACTGCAGATCTAGAGTCAGTCAGTCACTGAAAGATGACTTATGAGCTAAACAGCTATTGCAGATCTAGAGTCAGTCAGTCACTGAAAGATTACTTATGAGCTAAACAGCTACTGCAGATCTAGAGTCAGTCAGTCACTGAAAGATTACTTATGAGATAATTTAAACATTTTTTTTTAAATCATGGTGTTTTAAAAGCACAATTGCAATGCCAATGTGCATTAGGCTATAACGTGATTACACAAAGTCTGGTTTAAGCACTTCTGGTTTTCAGTCTGAATACAGATACAGATAATGTTGTTGGTTGAACAGACGCAGATATAGGTAGCATCTGCACCCTGCTCTCATCCTCTCTACAGACAGTGGGTGATCAGTACACTTTGCATGTGACCATGGGCTATCCTTTAAGCACAAACTGCAATGCTACAAAAAATGCAATATATTTGGTAAAAGGGACGTTTAAATTAATTGGAAATCTACTTTTGGATTTGCTGTTATGTTCTGGTTGAGTATAAATGATAACCTAAACCCAAGACCCTGTGTGACCGGTGCTTTGCAATTTATCAGATACTTTTGTGTTCATCTATTCTTTATTATCTTTGTTATCATCATTTGAAACAAAAGAAGACACACTCTCTCCAAACCTGGATGTAACTGTTCAAACGTCTTCCTGCCCAGGTCTGTCCACTCTTCAGGTAGTGCTGGATACAGCGGCTGAGAGAAAATGGCAGGTGACCGCCATCAATGTAGGCAACCTGAAGGATGAGAAGAAGGACGAAGCATACCGCTCCCTCTTTCAGGACCTGGAGAATAAGAAAGAGAGGAGGGTTATTTTAGACTGTGAGCAGGACAAAGTGAGAGATATCATGGAGCAGGTGAGTCACAAAGCATGCCCAGTTTGTAACGGGCCTTTAACATCGCTTATAACTAAACAACCCTCTTCTTCTACTACTTAGTATTATTATGGTTGTTGTTATTATCTTTATTTATCTCAGCAGGAAAGCTGTGAAAAATTAATTGTTTTAAATTAAAACCTCTTTTTTTTTTTCAAATCCTTTATTTAATCAGGTTAATTGATATTTAATATCAAGAGAGACCCAACTAGAGCAGCTAACTAGAGCAGCTAAAGTACTCATTGCAGTCCATGAAAAACATAAAACATAATCCAACAAAAAATTGATTGTTTACAAAGAGCACATAGCTGACCAAGGTACCAAGTTCGAATCCCGGCCGAGGGCCTTTCTGTGTGGAGTTTGCATGTTCTCCCCGTGTCTGCATGGGTTTCCTCCGGGTACTCCGGTTTCCTCCCGCAGTCCAAAGATATGCAGGTTATGCTGATTGGAGACTCTAAATTGCCCATAGGTATGAGTGTGTGAATTGAATGGTGTGTGTGCCCTGCGATGGATTGGCAACCTGTCCAGGGTGTATTCCTGCCTCTCGCCCAATGCATGCTGGGATAGGCTGACTTTTACTTTCTAAACTCTGGACTTTCCACCTTGTTTACCCATTCTTGTGAATGTGGCCAGTAATTTTCCTCTAAATAAATTTGCATTTCAACATTTATCGTACACTTCATACCAAAATATTTGATTGTGAATACAATTTTATTCAGCCCTCAATGTGCAGTACATTACATTACATTACAATCATTTAGCAGACGCTTTTATCCAAAGCGACGTACAATAAGTGCATATTGAAGGTCATTGACGCGACTGCAAAGCAAATCCTGTAAGGGAGTGAGTTGGTTTGGAGGACCAAACGCGACAGAAGGGTTTTCAGGCAAGTGACTCTGGAGAGACACCAATAAAACAGAGCGGACTCTGTAGGAGGGAGAGGGAAAAAGGAAAACAGAAAAGCTCCAGCTCCCAAAACAGGGGAGTGAGGAAGGAGACTTAAAAGGAGAGAGAAAAGAAAACAACCCAACGAATTGGGCGAACTGACAAATAAGTCAGCGAGAGAAAATACTTTTAGAAAACAAAACCTCTACTCTCAAGAAGAGAGGAATCTAAAGAGGCGACGGAACAAACAAAGGAAAAACAAACCCGGAAGTATCGGGCGAAACGCTCGTAGGAAAGAGCCAAAAATAGCGCGACCGAACAAACTAACTAACTCGCACTAAAAGCGAGAGGAATAAGAATACTACAGTACTTCTACCAAGACCCGCGTTGTTTAGCAAAGCTGAAACAAAGCGTTCGATAGGGCGTACTGATCCTAAACCTTACCGGCTTGACAGTTAAGCGAATTAACATGGAAGCGCCGATACCGGAAGACGCAAAGTATAAATAGCCGGCGGAAACCATGAACAGGTGAAATCACTAAGTGCTGGCGAAACGAAAACTCGGCGTGGAATGTGAAAAATCCGATGGAGTGCTTAATACAGGTAACGAACGCCCGCAGAGCTAGGGAAAGGCAAGCACAACCCATTACAGGACCCCCCCTCTAAGGGACGTCCCCAGAAGATCCCTAAGTCTTATCTCTGCGGAAGTCTCTGATAAATTGCGAATCCAAAATATCTCTGGATGGTACCCAGCAGCGCTCCTCAGGGCCATAGCCCTGCCAATCCACCAGAAACTGAAAACCCCTGCCCACACGTCTCTCGGCCAAAATACGCCGTACCGTATAAACCGGGCCTCCGTCCAAGAACCGGGGAGAAGGTGGCGGCTTGTCTGCCGGAGCGAGGGCGCTAACAAGCACAGGTTTTAACCGAGAGATGTGAAATGTGGGGTGGATGCGCATAGAGCGCGGGAGCTGTAACCGCACGGTGACTGGGTTTATTCTCTGAAGGATCTTGAAGGGTCCAACAAAACGAGGAGCGAGTTTGCGAGACTCTACTCGCAAGGGGAGATCCCGCGTAGCGAGCCAAACACGTTGACCTACCCTATAAGAGGGAGCAGGACGGCGACGCCTATCTGCCGCCATCTTTTGCTTGGCCGTAGCACGCAGGAGGGATGAGCGCACACGCCTCCAAACTGCTTTACACCTTCGAACTAAGGACCTTGCGGACGGTACCTCCACATCTCTCTCTAGTTCTGGAAATAAAGGAGGTTGATACCCCATTTGCGCCTCAAACGGAGAGAGGCCAGTAGAGGCATTGCGCAAGGTATTATGGGCGTATTCAGCCCATGCGAGGTGGTGGCTCCAAGATGTGGGGTTGGAGGCAGCCAAACAACGCAAGGTGTTCTCCAAGGTCTGATTGGTGCGTTCTGTCTGTCCGTTAGTCTCCGGGTGAAAGCCGGAGGAAAGACTGACAGACGCGCCTAATAGAGAGCAGAAGGAACGCCAGAATCTCACAGTGAATTGGGGACCGCGATCAGATACCACGTCCACAGGGAGGCCGTGTACTCGGAAAACGTGGTCCACCATGAGCTGAGCTGTCTCTGGTGCTGAAGGGAGTTTCGGAAGTGCGATAAAATGAGCCGCCTTGGAGAAGCAATCCACGACCACTAATATCACCGTGTTACCAGAGGACACCGGCAAACCGGTGACAAAATCGAGTGCGATGTGACTCCAAGTGCGGCTAGGGATGGGAAGAGCGCGCAGGAGACCCGAGGGCTGGGCACATGATCCCTTGCTCCGAGCACACACAGGACAGGCAGCAACGAAGGACCGTACGTCTCTCTCAAGACCGGGCCACCAAAAACGCCGGGAAACAAAGTCCTTAGTACGGTGAACGCCCGGGTGGCCGGCCAACTGGGAGGCGTGTCCCCATTGGAGAACTCGAGACCTAACCCGGGATGGAACAAACAGGCAGTGGGGAGGACCCCCACCTGGATCTGGATTAGACTTCAGAGCCTTCTGTACTGCTGCCTCGACCGCCCACATAACAGGGGCCACAATGTGGTCGGCGTGGACAATGGGTTCAGGAATGGGATCCTTGTCAGTACGGTCGAACACGCGAGAAAGCGCATCCGGTTTCACATTTTTGGAGCCAGGACGGTATGTGATTAAAAAATTGAAACGTAAAAAAAACAACGCCCACCGAGCCTAACGGGAGTTACGCATCTTAGCTTGCTGCACATACTCGAGGTTTTTGTGATCCGTCCATACAGTGAACGGGTGCTCAGCCCCCTCGAGCCAGTGGCGCCACTCCTCCAGTGCTAGCTTTACAGCCAGCAACTCCCGGTCCCCTACGTCGTAGTTCCTCTCTGCGGGTGTTAATGCACAAGAGAAATACGCGCAGGGGTGCATCTTGTGATCAAGCGGGGAGTGCTGGGAAATAATGGCTCTGGCACCTAGTTCAGAGGCGTCCACCTCTACCACAAAGGGAAGGGATGGGTTGGGGGTCACGAGTATGGGCTCGGAGCTAAATCTCCTCTTTAACTCCGAAAATGCCGCCTTCGCCTTGGAATTCCATTGAAAGGACCCGGGGAGTGTCTTTTTAGTGAGTGCAGTAATAGGGGCCGCTACCGCACTGAAATTGCGGATGAACCGCCGATAAAAATTTGCGAACCCCAAAAAACGCTGAACCTGCTTGAGAGAAGACGGAGTGGGCCAGTCTTTTACCGCGGACACTTTCTTAGGGTCCATCCGTACCTCGCCGTCAGCAACAATGAACCCAAGAAAAGAAACCGAGTTTGTGTGAAAAACGCATTTCTCCGCTTTCACAAATAACTGAGCCTTAAGGAGCGCTGACAAAACCTGCTTGACGTGAACAACGTGCGTCGGGAGATCAGAAGAAAAGATTAAAATATCGTCAAGATAAACAAAGACGAATTTCTCTAACATCTCCCTAAGCACGTCGTTCACTAGCGCTTGGAACACAGAGGGGGCGCAAGTGAGCCCGAATGGCATCACCAGGTACTCGTAGTGTCCGTTATGCGTATTAAAAGCGGTTTTCCACTCGTCACCCTGGCGAATACGCACAAGGTTGTACGCATTGCGCAGATCGAGCTTGGTAAAAATAGACGCTCCCTGGAGCCGTTCAAACGCCGAGTTCATCAGGGGGAGGGGATAACGGTTCTTCACCGTGATGTCATTGAGGGACCGATAGTCAATACATGGGCGAAGACCCCCGTCCTTTTTCTTAACGAAAAAAAACCCCGCTCCTGCCGGTGAAGTGGAAGGTCTAATAAATCCATTGGCTAAGGACTCCTCAATGTAAGCCTTCATGGCTGCGCTCTCCGGGGCAGATAGAGAGTACAAGGACCCTCTGGAAGGGACAGTGCCCGGGTAGAGCTCAATAGCACAATCATAAGCCCTGTGAGGCGGCAACGTAGTGGCCCGTTGCTTGCTAAAAACCTCAGAAAGAGTTCTGTACTGCTCAGGGACATTGGGAGGGAGGGAAAATACTATAACCCCCCCTACTTTAGCGCTCTCCTCGCTCGAGAGAGAATCGAGCGACACAGGCCACTCAATCTCTGAGTCAGTGAGCTGTTCCTCCCACATAAGTGGGCCATCCGCCAGAGAATCCCAGGCTAGGCTCTCTTTGCCCCCTTCGGAGAGGACCAGGGAGTTCTCCCCATCAGAACAAAAACCGTCCTGCTCCTGTGTGCTATCAGTGCCGGACTCGGCCTGAGTACTAGGAGACCCTCCTGCCACGAGGAATCTAGGGACTGAACAGTGGGGTCCGCACTGGGGACCCCAGTGACGGATAACAGCCCCGCCCTCCTCCCAGTTAATGTGAGGATTATGGCGGGTAAGCCAGGAGTGTCCTAAAATAAGTGGATACGCTGGGGAATCGACCAGGAAGAACTGGATCTCCTCTATATGGTCGCAATAGGGAATGCGCATGCGTAACCTGGTGGTGATTTGAGAAATGGTCCCCGTGCCCAACGGTCGACCATCAAGAGCCGTGACTAGACGAGACCGCGGAAGAATCAAGGTAGGAATACCAAGAGCTTTGACCCACTTAGCATCGATAAAAGATTCGACTGCTCCGGAATCTAAAAAGGCATCACAGCTGGTCTGACGCCCTCCCCAAAGCAGTTGCACAGAAATGAGGGTCCGAGGGTGGACATGAACCTCTCTCGCTAGAACCCTCGGTTCCCCTAGCGAGAGTCCCCTTTTCCCACTAGCTTAGGGCACTGATCTCTCATATGCCCCTCTTTCTGGCAATATCTACACCTCCCCTTCCACAGACTAGCGCCCTTGGGTTTGCTCCACGCTGCCCCATCCACCTGCATAGGTTCTCCCAGACTAAAGGAGGAAGAGGTGGGGGATGGTGATGCAGAAAACTGTGAATAGCGGGTGGGGTGATATCTGTTTCGCCCTTTAGCCCTCTCAAGTTCTCTCTCCCGAATGCGGTTATCCACACGGATGGCTGTGGAAACTAGGACGCCGAACGTGGTGGGAGGCTCGAGCACCGACAGAGCGTCCTTTACAGGATCGGACAGGGCATTCAGAAACAAAGAACTGAGTGGCCCATCGGGCCATCCAGTCTGCCCTGCCAGTGCTCGAAACCCGATGGAAAAGGCTGCCACCGTCTCGGTGCCCTGGCGAAGACAGGTCAGTCGCATGGCCGCCTCCTGACCGGAGACGTCATGGTCAAAGACTGACGTCATCTCTGCCATAAGCTGATCCGTGTGGCTCATCATCGGTGCATTGGCTCTAATAAGCGGGTCGGCCCACTCGAGAGCAGTACCGGTTAAGAGGGAGAGTATAAATGCTATCTGGGAATTATGAGAACGAAAACGGGAGCCCTGCGCTTTGAAAAAAATTAAACACTGGGTTAGGAACCCTTTGCACTTCCCCGGCTCACCACCGTAACGAGGGGAAGTTGGAGTTTGGGCTCCCTCGCCTCCGGTGGGGGGGGTGGGGGGTTTATAGGTGGTGCTTGTGCGACTGGGGGGGGGGGGGTACAGTGGCGAGAGTCAGGTTTTGGAGACTCTCCGCCACATCGCGCAGGCTGGCAGCCTGTACCTGCAACTGTCTCATAAGCTGCTCGTGTTGGCTAAGTAACGCCTGCTGAGAGGCCTGGAGAATACGCATGCCCTCCTCATGACTGGCTATAGCAGCGCCCTGACTAGCCAAGAGCTGAGCTACCTCGAGCTGAGTTCCAGCTACCTGTCGCTGGAACCTCTCTACTGGCTTCCATGTTCTGTAAGGGAGTGAGTTGGTTTGGAGGACCAAACGCGACAGAAGGGTTTTCAGGCAAGTGACTCTGGAGAGACACCAATAAAACAGAGCGGACTCTGTAGGAGGGAGAGGGAAAAAGGAAAACAGAAAAGCTCCAGCTCCCAAAACAGGGGAGTGAGGAAGGAGACTTAAAAGGAGAGAGAAAAGAAAACAACCCAACGAATTGGGCGAACTGACAAATAAGTCAGCGAGAGAAAATACTTTTAGAAAACAAAACCTCTACTCTCAAGAAGAGAGGAATCTAAAGAGGTGACGGAACAAACAAAGGAAAAACAAACCCGGAAGTATCGGGCGAAACGCTCGTAGGAAAGAGCCAAAAATAGCGCGACCGAACAAACTAACTAACTCGCACTAAAAGCGAGAGGAATAAGAATACTACAGTACTTCTACCAAGACCCGCGTTGTTTAGCAAAGCTGAAACAAGGCGTTCGATAGGGCGTACTGATCCTAAACCTTACCGGCTTGACAGTTAAGCGAATTAACATGGAAGCGCCGATACCGGAAGACGCAAAGTATAAATAGCCGGCGGACACCATGAACAGGTGAAATCACTAAGTGCTGGCGAAACGAAAACTCGGCGTGGAATGTGAAAAATCAGATGGAGTGCTTAATACAGGTAACGAACGCCCGTAGAGCTAGGGAAAGGCAAGCACAACCCATTACAAATCTGACAAAGCACAACTTTCTCACAGCGTAGGAGCTATCCCTAGTAATAAACATGAGTAGCACACACAGTCAGCTATACATTCTGAACTATAAAATAACCAAAAACACAAGTTAAATAGAGCAAAAAAGTACTATAGAATGGAATGGCCCTATATAGGTAGTTTAATCGAGGTAGAGTCTGAAAAAGTACGTTTTCAGACCATGACGAAAAACAGACAGTGTTTCAGCTGAGCGCAGCAGAGTGGGGAGTTCGTTCCACCACTGGGGAGCTAGGGTGGAAAAGCTTGTCGGGAAGAGCGGGAGCCGTTAACACGGAGGGAGGGAAGTGCAAGTCGCCCTGCAGCAGCAGAGCGAAGTGGTCGAGCAGGTGCGTAGTGCTGGATTAAGTCCTGTAGGTAGGAGGGGCCTGACCTTTTGGCTGCAGTATAGGCCAGGGTCAGAACTTTGAACCTGATCCTAGCCACGACCGGCAGCCAGTGGAGTGACCTCAGCAGGGGGGTGACCTGCGAGAACTTCGGGAGGTTGAACACAAACCGAGCAGCCGCGTTCTGGACCAGTTGTAGGGGCAGAATGGCGCAGGCTGGTAGGCTTGCGAGAAGGGAGTTGCAGTAGTCCAGGCGTGAGGTGACCATGGTCTGGACAAGAAGCTGGGCGGAGTAGCTGGTCAGGTACGGCCGAATTCTCCTGAACCTGCAGGACCATGCCGTTGCCCTGATGTGTTTTTTGAAGTCCAGCTGGTCGTCCAGGACCACCCCCAGGTTCCTTGCAGAGCGGGAGGCGGTCACCATGGTTCCGTCGACGGTGATGGACAGGTCTAAAAGCGGGAGGTCTTGTATGGCATGAGGAGCAGCTCAGTCTTGTCGAGGTTGAGCTTCAGGTGATGGCTAGACATCCACTCAGAGATGTCAGCCAGGCAAGCAGATATCCTTTCTTTTACCTGTGGGGTAGAGGGAGGGAAAGAGAGGAAGAGTTGGGTGTCGTCAGCATAACTATGGTAAGAGAAGCCATGTGAATTAATAACCAAACCAAGAGACTTAGTGTAAATGGAGAACAGCAGAGGACCCAGTACAGATCCCTGCGGGACTCCTGTAAAAAGTGGATGAGGTGCAGAGACAGAGCCCTTCCAGGAGACTTGGTAGGATCTATCTGTGAGATAGGATGTAAACCAAGAGAGGGCAGTTCCAGAGATGCCCATCTCAGCCAGTGTGGAGATCAGGAGTTTGTGGTTGACCGTGTCGAACACTGCAGACAGGTCAAGGAGAATCAGGACAGAGGAGAGGGAGGAGGCTCTGGCAGTGGCGAGTGCCTCGGTCACAGCCAGTAGCTGAAGCCGGACTGATGAGGGTCGAGCAGGTTCTTCTGGTGAAAAGTAGTACCTCCAAATAGCCAGCAGGTAATTAACTTACGTCTAGTATAAACTTTACACTTTACGTAGCCACATCTAGTATAAACTTTACATAGCCACGTGTAGTATAAACTTTACATAGCCACGTCTAGTATAAACTTTACGTAGCCATGTCTAGTATAAACTTTACATAGCCACGTCTAGTATAAACTTTACGTAGCCACGTCTAGTATAAACTTTACATAGCCACGTCTAGTATAAACTTTACATAGCCATGCCTAGTATAAATGTCACGTAGCCATGTCTAGTATAAACTTTATGTAGCCATGTCGAGTATAAACTTTACATAGCCACGTCTAGTATAAACTTTACGTAGCCACATCAAAGTGCGATTTTATAAACGTAGCCACGTGAAAGTGAGATTTTATAAAGGGAGCCACGTCAAAGTGCCATTTTATAAATAACTACTTAGTCATGTTTTCTACATAAATGTATTTAACATACAATTTGATTATTAAGACCATTTTATGAATTAGTCCCCAGGTCATTGAGCCTAGCTTTACACTCATTTAGACTCCAGCTTTACATTAATTTAGACTCCAGCTTTACACTCATTTAGACTCCAGCTTTACACTCATTTAGACTCCAGCTTTACACTAATTTAGACTCCAGCTTTACACTCATTTAGACTCCAGCTTTACATTCATTTAGACTCCAGCTTTACATTCATTTAGACTCCAGCTTTACATTCATTTAGACTCCAGCTTTACACTCATTTTGACTCCAGTTTTACATTAATTTAGACTCCAGCTTTACACTCATTTAGACTCCAGCTTTACACTCATTTAGACTCCAGCTTTACATTCATTTAGACTCCAGCTTTACATTCATTTAGACTCCAGCTTTACATTCATTTAGACTCCAGCTTTACATCCATTTAGACTCCAGCTTTACATTCATTTAGACTCCAGCTTTACACTCATTTAGACTCCAGCTTTACTTTCATTTAGACTCCAGCTTTACATTAATTTAGACTACAGCTTTACATTCATTTAGACTCCAGCTTTACACTCATTTAGACTCCAGCTTTACATTCATTTAGACTCCAGCTTTACACTCATTTAGACTCCAGCTTTACATTCATTTAGACTCCAGCTTTACATTCATTTAGACTCCAGCTTTACACTCATTTAGACTCCAGCTTTACACTCATTTAGACTCCAGCTTTACACTCATTTAGACTCCAGCTTTACATTCATTTAGACTCCAGCTTTACATTCATTTAGACTCCAGCTTTACACTAATTGACTAATGTGCTCCAGTGATTTTTAGAGATCAATCCAAGTAGCAGGAGCAGAAAATGTAAAGGTATTTTTAGCAGCTCTGGCTCTGTTAATTAAATATATATAAAAAAGTATGGGGGTGACAGATGGGGGATTTTAAAAGGGGGTACGAGGGACAAATTGTGAGAAAATTGTATGAGAGTTAAAGATGAGGGGTTTTGAGGAGCTTTTTCGAGGGGAGGGGAATTAATTCAGGCATCTGGCAATGCTGTCTGTGGTTAAATAATCCAGTGAGCATATACAGTATTAAATATAATATACAGTAGTTATTGTTACTTTGAGGGATTATCCAGTGAGCATATGCAGTAGTTATTGTTACTTTGACGGATAATCCAGTGAGCATATACAGTATTAAATATAATATACAATAGTTATTGTTACTTTGAGGGATAATCCAGTGAGCATATAAATGCCACAGTTCTCAATGTCTTTATTTTACACTGCTCCTGGAATTGTTAAAACAGGAAAATGAAGGAGGAGAGTTTGCTCTAAAGGACACAGTGTCCATAAGAAAAGTGAAAAGGAAATGGCCTTCATTAATTTTGCACAGGTGCTTAGTTATAATTGATTTTACAAAAGCACCGATATTCTTCCCTCAAACGGCACTCATGAGATGGTTTAGGATATGAATGCAGTTTTACACGCTATAGTGCAATACTATGCACCTGTTGGATCAATAATAGCATATGCTTGCACCCATTATAAATACTCTTTATTTTCACTTCTGTCAAAATCTTAAAGTACAAATTTACGTCCTTTAACTAGCATGTATTCTTGCGCCCATTACAAGTGAACTGGGCGTGTTGGTCTTAAAATGAGGAGTGGCCAGGATTATTTTGGCGTATTGCTATCTTGAGCCAGCAGAAAGTGCTTGCGCTAGAACCACCACAAACCTGGTCTAAAGTCATGTCGCAGTTGTTTACATGTTATTTTAACGGCGCATATAAGTTCGTCTACATAGGCGTGTGCACAACGCACGTGCCCTCCTGTCTGTTACACACATGGGGCGCGCACAAGCATGACTAAAATATCTAGATCACAATGTGAAATATTATTATTGTGTAGGCTATATCAAAAATGCATAATAATAAAAGGTTCCATAGGTCCACATACCTTAACCTCGGCGAAGGGAAACGATGCCACATTACATTGCTCTCAGCCCACTCCATCAACATCCAGGTGATGTGCGATGGTACGGGACAATGGCTATCCATTAAAAAGGAGCTGATAACACCTATATCAAGCCTAATGCGCGAATTGTCATTTACACCTAATGCGTGAATTGTCATTCAATGGAAAACTCGTGCACTGCAATAGACTGACTTTTGAGTTCTGAAAATGCGCTTCAGACGTCATTACAATACAGCTCTGTTTATCTAGGAATCTAAGTAAATATCTAAGTATCTATCTAAGTAAATAGAATGGTTTGTGACTGAAAAAAGTTCAAAACCTTGTCCAGTGAATATTGCTTTTATTGTTTTTCAAATAGCCTAGGCTACAGCGGATTCGCTGTGCATACATACGGTTTTTTCGATAATATATGGTTAAAAAACGGAGTTAAATGTCATCATGTTAACTGAATTGTAACCTTAGCTATTCTTCGTCCTTCATATTTTTTAAATTACAGTGACAAGGTTTCCATACCCTCAGCTTATTAAAACCCCGCTGATTTCACCTGTTATTCCAAAACTGAACAAAAGATTTTAAAGAGAACTAAGCGGCTAATTAGAAACGAAATTTGCAGCACGTTACAAAATTAATTTAGAATTAATTTTAATGCCATTATCTGCATGTGCGCTTTACAGGAGCAGGTCTGTTTCCGATCGATCGATCTGTGTAAATCGCACTTTTCACGGTCTTCCTGGGAAAGTGGATCGTTTTAAAGCATTACGCTACAAGTAAAATAGGTTGGTCGCATTTCCATAAGCAGGACATTATACAATAAGGGAAAATATGCTGAACCTATGGGTTGCCAACCTGACAGATTTATTATATTTAGTGTCATCATTAAGGCAAAATAACGTTATTTATGTTATTAATCAAAATTAGAATGCAGGTAGCCTAATGAACTTCGGATGAAGCTTGAACATGAGTTAATTGCATAATCAAACGAAATTCGTTAAACAAGCAGGCTAATTTGGTGAGACGGAAGGAATTGGTCGCTGTGGCGAGGTGAGCACCACCGCTCCCGTGCAGAGACAGTAATCAGGCAGGATTTTCAGAGAACACGGCTTTATTTGCGAACTCTCTCTGGTTTTTTACACACACATAAATTCCGTCCTCCGCTCTTCTCTCCGCAGATGTTCCGGCCGGCTTTTATGCACTCACTGTCGAACAATCAAGGCAATTGGTTAATTGATACAAACAATAATACAATCAATCGTTACCAATTGCATGATTCCCGAGAGCTGTGTCGGCTCCACAAACCACACGCGTTCACTCCCTCTCTTGCCGGCAGCACCTAAAACCACGCCCCCCTACCACATACCACCACCGCCCGACTTAGGCCGGGAAGCCATCCGGCTGATGACCGACCCCCCCCCTCCTCCTCCCCCACCAGGCGAGAGAGAAAGTCCGCCACCACCATCTGCGCTCCCGGCCTATGAATCACCTTGAAATTAAAAGGCTGTAAAGCCAGATACCAACGAGTGATTCGGGCGTTAGTATCCTTCATGCGGTGAAGCCATTGGAGGGGAGCATGGTCCGAACAGAGGGTGAATGGGCGACCCAGTAGGTAATAACGGAGGGACCCGACCGCCCACCGAATGGCCAGACACTCTTTCTCGACCGTGCTGTACTTAGCTTCGCGTTGTGAAAGTTTCCTGCTAATGTACAGCACTGGTCGGTCGACCCCCTCCACCTGCTGCGTCAAAACGGCCCCCAGTCCTCTGTCCGATGCGTCTGTCTGCACATTAAAAGGGAGAGAGAAGTTAGGGGTGAACAGGAGCGGTTTCCCACAAAGAGCTTCCTTCACCCGCTCAAACGCCTGCCGGCACAATTCCGTCCACTGGACCGGATCTGAGGCACCTTTCCGAGTCAAGTCGGTTAGGGGACTGGTCAGCTCAGAGAAGGCAGGAATAAACCTTCTGTAGTAGCCAGCCCCAAAAACCTCCTCACCTCTTTTTTTGTCTAGGGTCGGAGGCAGGTCGCAATCGCTGTGGTTTTGTCCACTAGAGGCCGCACCTGTCCACTTCCCAAGTGGTACCCCAAATACCGTACCTCCGCTCGGCCAATTGCACACTTCTTTGGGTTAGCCGTGAGCCCCGCCTGTCTCAGGGACTCTAACACCGCCCCCACATGCCGCACATGCTGAGCCCAGCTGTTGCTGTGGATGATAATGTCATCCAGATAGGCTGCAGCGAAAGCAGCATGCGGACGCAGCACCCTGTCCATGAGACGTTGAAATGTGGCCGGGGCCCCGAATAACCCAAACGGAAGTGTCCGAAATTGGTACAACCCGTCCGGAGTGGAGAAAGCCGTTTTTTCCTTGGACTCTGGAGACAAGGGAATCTGCCAGTAGCCCTTGGTTAAATCCAGTGTCGAAAAAAAACGAGCTGTGCCCAGCCGATCCAAGAGTTCGTCGACCCGAGGCATTGGATAGGCATCAAAACGTGACACTTCGTTCACCTTACGATAGTCTACACAGAACCGAATAGATCCATCCGGCTTACCCACTAGCACGATGGGACTATTCCAGGCACTGTTAGACTCCTCTATTACCCCCAATTCCAGCATTGCCTTTATTTCTGCCTGAACCAATTTCTTTTTATGTTCCGGTAGTCTATAGGGCCGTGAACGCGCCGTCACGCCCGGGGTTGTCTCAATGTGGTGGTTTATGAGGTTAGTGCGACCTGGTAGAGGGGAAAACACATCCGCAAACCGCTTTTGCAACAAGGCAAGATCCGCTCTCTGATTCGGTAGGAGATGGCTATCTGAAAGGGGTGAGGTTTGATCGGTAGAATTTGGTACCTCAGGCCCCAGCTCATCTCTCTCCTTATCTACCGTGACCAGAGAGACCGGTACCACCTCTTTCCATGCTTTTAGTAGATTGAGGTGATAAATCTGTTTCGCCCCCTCTCTATCAGATCGCACCACCTCATAATCGACTTCCCCCACTCCTTGTGAAACCACGAAGGGTCCTTGCCACTTGGCGAGTAATTTTGTGCTGGACGTTGGGAGTAATACCAGGACTTTATCTCCCGGTGAAAATTGATGTAGCTTAGTTCCTCTATCGTAGTGCTTCTGTTGACGTTCCTGAGCCTCGAGCAAATTCTCCTGTGACAATCTACCCAGTGTATGGAGTTTTGACCGCAGGTCCATGACGTACTGAATTTCGTTTTTACTGGGACTTGGACCCTCCTCCCAGCTTTCCTTAACTAGATCCAAGACACCCCGTGGTCGCCTACCGAACAACAATTCAAAGGGAGAAAATCCCGTGGAGGCCTGGGGAACCTCTCGCACTGCAAACAAGAGAGGAACTAACCACTTATCCCAATTTTGGCTATCATCGTGTACGAACTTCCGAATCATAGACTTCAAAGTCCTATTAAAACGCTCCACGAGCCCATCTGTTTGCGGATGGTATACGCTGGTTTTAATAGACTGAATCCCCAATAATTCATATAATTTGCGTAATGTGCGTGACATAAACGAAGTGCCTTGATCCGTCAGAATCTCTTTCGGGATTCCGACGCGGGAGATTATCTGAAACAAAGCCTGCGCAAGACTCTTAGCCGAGATATTGCGTAACGGCACTGCTTCGGGATACCTACTTGCATAATCCACCAGAACTAACACAAATCGGTATCCCTGCGTGCTTCTGTCAAATGGCCCGATGAGATCCATGCCCACTCTATCAAAAGGGACCTCAATTAATGGTAGAGGGAGCAACGGCGCTTTTGGGATGGCCGGGGAATTCACTAGCTGACAGTCTGGGCAGGACGCACACCACCGACGTACGTCCGCCCAAATGCCCGGCCAATAGAACCGGGCCATTATCCGGTTTAGTGTTTTCTCATACCCTAAATGACCAGCCATGGGGTTGTAATGAGCCGCCTGGAAAATCATTTCCCGGCGGCTTTTAGGTACCAACAACTGGGTCATCTCCTCACCTGTCTGAGTGTCACGACTCACTCTGTACAATCTGTCCTTAATAATTACAAAATATTGGTGAGTGCGTGCAGCGTCAGGGCGCACCAGCTGACCATCCACATATACGACCTGATCAAAGGCAAAGCGTAGGGTGTCGTCGCGAGACTGCGCGAGTGGGAAATCCTCCACGGGGTGGAACACCGGCACCTGGGGAGTCTCCACCGGAGGCTCTCCCGGAGCCGTCCCCCCCCCGGTAGTGTCGGGCGACCCCGCGTCACCACTGTCAAATGCACACACGTCACACTTCCCTAGCGGTCGTGATCGCCCCCCCATCAGCTTCTCAGCTACCTGTTTAAACCCCGCCCAATCTGTGCCCAGAATCAGAGGGTGCGAGAGGCGGGAGCTAACCGCAGCCTCTAGAATATGCTTTTTCTCTTTGACACGAATTTCCACTGGCACTATAGGGTACTTGTGTATATCCCCATGCACACACCTAATAGATACCCAACGTGCCATCACCAACGCCTCTGGCCGAACCAGGCTCTGTAGGATCATGGACTGCATCGCCCCTGAGTCCAACAGTGCCCGGTGTTCACTCCCTTGCACCCTTACCGGAATGCAGTACACCCCGTCTAGATCGGGAGCGGAGGTGGGCGGGCCGACGACACGGACCACCTGCCCCACCTCCATGAGCGGACAATCGCGGCGCAGGTGGCCCGGCTGTCCGCACCGCCAACAGCCCGGTCCAGGCGTCTGAGGAGCTCCCTGTGGGCCGGACTGCACCGCCACTGAGCCTGAGTGGGGAGAAGGAGGAGACAAAATAAAGGGATTAACACGAGGGAAGGAGGGGTTTTGGGGACGGGAAATGGGAAGGGGAAGAGCACGGGTGGTGAACTTTTTCCGGGGCGCTGGCTCCGGTTTCTGCTGCTGGGTGAAGGGGTGTTGTGCCAGGTGGTCCTCCGCCAGGGTGACGGCAACGTCCAGGTTGGTGGGCCGGTGGCACTGGACCCAGCTGGCCGTATCCGCCGGCAACCCTGCGGTGAAGCGCTCGAGGACCACCTGCTCCACGACTCCAGCTGCGGATCTTATCTCCGGCTGTAGCCAGCACCTCGCCATGTCGGTCAGCCGCTGGGCGTATGCGAATGGCCGGTCCTCTCCCGTCAGGGTGGTCTCCCGGAAGCGACGTCGGTGATCCTCCGGGCTGAATCCCATTCGGTCGAGGACCGCCTTTTTCAGATTTCTAAAATCTTTCCTAGCGGCTGCCGGCAGTCCATGCGCCGCCTGTTGCGCCTCCCCTGATAAGAGGGGCAGGAGACGTACCGACCACTCTTCCAGTGGCCACCGGCACATCTCCGCTGCCACCTCAAACGCCTCGAGGAAGGCCTGAGCGTCATCGTCCGCTGTCATCTTCGGCAGGTGGAATTTCAGGGACGAGACGCTCTGCCTTGCCCTGGAACCCCCGGCAGCAGCCAGCTGTAGCAGCGCCTGTGTCTGGAGGCTAGACTGCTCTCGCAGGGCTTGCATCTGTTCGGGGTGAGCAGCCGACTGTTGTACCTGCATGGCAGCTAGCCCCTCCAGCAATTTTCCCAGCGCTGCTACGGAGGTTGGCTGCTCCGGCTGCTCCTGGCTGTTATCCATTGCTTTATTCACAAAAAATCCTGTTTTTCTGTCCTCTGCACTGTTTTCGCCTTTTCTTCCCCGTATGGGCCACCACTGTGGCGAGGTGAGCACCACCGTGCAGAGACAGTAATCAGGCAGGATTTTCAGAGAACACGGCTTTATTTGCGAACTCTCTCTGGTTTTTTACACACACATAAATTCCGTCCTCCGCTCTTCTCTCCGCAGATGTTCCGGCCGGCTTTTATGCACTCAGGCTCACTGTCGAACAATCAAGGCAATTGGTTAATTGATACAAACAATAATACAATCAATCGTTACCAATTGCATGATTCCCGAGAGCTGTGTCGGCTCCACAAACCACACGCGTTCACTCCCTCTCTTGCCGGCAGCGCCTAAAACCATGCCCCCCTACCACAGTCGCTTATTCCCAGCTGTTGCAGGTGCTTTTAACGAAATCTAACCGCATATATTTTGTAAACAGCACTGTCACGAATTACCGGGAACTCATAATGGTTAGCCCGAATAATATTGATCATAGGCTACTATTTATCCATATAGCCTATTCCTTGATCGCACTAAACACGCACGAGCATGTCTGTTTCGCCATCATAAGCAATCCGCCAAGGTCGAAAAGCAGGCTTTTAAAGGGAATGGGATATAACATCTTGATTGGTTTATTGCATGTCACGCCCAAGACACATCTATAATTAATGAAGAGACTAGGTTCAGCCCAGTTCCACCTTGCGCTGTGCTTAGCGCCCAAAAAACACGCCATTAAAATAGCAAAAGTGGACTTGGACACGCCCTAAATGGACTTAGCGCCATGCGCCATGTTAAATTTTATTTTTTGTGTTATATTGCCAGATGCATACAATTACAAAAAAGTTATGCAACAATACTTAATTTTTCTGACCCGGCACAAGGTTAAGGTAGCCTAGAGGTTGAGATAGGCCTAGGCTTACATGTCTCCCAGGAGAGGCAAAGGAGAGGAAAAAACGTAAAAAAAATCACTATCCGGTCAAAATTAAGTTAATACCAGAATCGCATTCCTGAATATTGTTGTGTAAATTTGGGAAATTTTGTTAAACTAGTGACTAGTTAGACCTCCAGAGATAATAAGAAATAACTTTGACTCACCATAAATGTTTGAGTCGCAAACAAAACTTTCACGTGTAGAAACATCCCGTTGTAAGGGGTACGTGACGTGTGAGGTTCGAGGGACCAAACGCAGCAAGGGGATTCTAAAGAGACGGAGAGACCCCGTAATTAAGGGAAGGAAAAGGAAGCGTGCAAGAACGAATGCCTAGGCGGTAAAATAACAAAGGGACAGAAATTAGAGCGGATAAAAGGGAGGAAACAATACACGAAAATAACTCCCTCGCTCTAAACGGAGCGAACTGCTCGCTACAAGGCGGAAATAAAGCAGTATCAACATGCAACACGTGAAAACGGAATAAATGCCCTGACTCTCAATAAGGGGGAAACGTAGTCCACAAAAAGGAGAGAAGAAACAGGGAACTAACGTACCGAAGCTACTAACTGGCTCGCTGTCACACACAAATAAGTAGAAGCACGAACGCCAGGTTTCTCAGTAAGAAAAAACCAAACAAAAGGCGAATAGAACAGAGAACTGCTGTCCTATACTTCTAAGAGCTAAGTGACTAAAGAAGAACCAGAAAAAATAAATGCCCTGCCTCAGTAAAGAGAAGCGTAAGAAAAAATAACAAATGGTACAAAAAACACACACCCAACAAGCACTGAGTACCCGAACAGTACAAAACAGTGCAAAATAATACAGAAGCCCTGAACGAAGGAAACGTGGGCTTAAGTAGCTCCGAGGTAGCCACGCACAGGTGTGGATGCTGAGAGAAGCTCCGCGATAAAGACGGGGCAGAGCAAACATCCACTAAAAGGGCAGCGCCCTCGCGTGGCTACCGAGGGAAACGACCGCAAGGGAAGAAATCGTTAAAAACCATGACACCCGTCATTCATATCGTTTGCAAGATAGAAAGATAGAGATCATACTTTAGTTTTTTTTTTTTGTTCTTTCCTTCTTCGATTGTCCGAAATTTGCTTTTTTCTTCTTCTGCGGAGTGGAAACGATGTAACAGGTGCTGAGTCTCATGGATACTGTAGTATTTGAAATACCAGACTAAGACTAATTAAAAAACTAATGATTTCTCCTAAACAAAGTTTAAACATTCGTAACCGAGGGTCATAACATCAATCATAACATTTCACATTCCAGGAGACCCCTGGAATTCTCTGTTGTAATGTAATATTGTGCTTATTTCTTAGATTAAAATCTATGATTGGGAGAATCAATAGATATAAAACCGTAGATGCCTCATTCGCCCTGTTCAGATCTATGTTTCTGCAATCTATGGTCATAGTTGCCAAACTGGGGGATTTACCCCTAAATGTAGGGGATTTAACTGAATTCATAGGGGAGGTTTTACAGTAAAAATGTATGGGGGTGACAGTGGGGGATTTTAAAAGGGGGTACGAGGGACAAATTGTGAGAAAATTGTATGAGAGTTAAAGATGAGGGCTTTTGAGGAGCTTTTTCGAGGGGAGGGGAATTAATTCAGGCATCTGGCAACGCTGTTTATGGTTCAGATACGTCTGCACTCTGCTAGGGCCATCAAGATCCGCATATAAAATGACATGAGAAATTTCTCTATAACACAGGTTAGGTCTACTTTGATTTTCTCAGAAGGGCTAGGTTATTTGTAAAAATGCCAAAAGTCTCCCATAAGTTCTGGGATTGTCACGTTTCCCTCAACTGGTATGGACCCAAACGCAGGACTCGGAGACAGACTCACAATAAAGCACTTTAATAAAGAGCAAACAAACAACGAGGAGGGCGAGTCAGGTGGGGGACTGGATCCGGGGTAGGCGATAGCAAAGCGGAAGCGGGGTTGGCGAGGGTTTAAAGGGCGTACAGGTAAGCAGGCTGGCAGGTAACTGAAAAGGCAAAACTCAGACAGGGATACGGTAAAACACAGACAATGACCAGGAAAACACGACTTGACATCTTGACTAAGCTTAACAAACAGGCGACGAGACAGAGAGAGAAGGGAGACTAAATAGTGCGGCTAATCAGTAAACTAATGAGTGCAGCGTGAGGAATGTATGCGAGAATGAATGAGCAGATGAATGTGCGTGAGGAATGCGAAGTGATAGGGCGAGAGATAGGGCGAGAGATAATGAGGAAACGAGAGGGAAAACCACACCCAGCCTGCACAACACGAAAGACAGACAGGGTAAAAGTTAAAACATGAAACAAGCGGAGTAGGGAAAACAGGGAGAACAAAGGGAAGATGGACTGGAAGGGAACGGAGGAGGTAACAGGGATATTATTTAAAGCCTCATCTCCTGCAATTTCTTATAGCATATACCATGCACATTCCATACCATATACCATGCACATTCCATACCATATACCATGCACATTCCATACCATATAACATGCACATTCCATACCATATACCATGCACATTCCATACCATATAACATGCACATTCCATACCATATACCATGCACATTCCATACCATATACCATGCACATTCCATACCATATACCATGCACATTCCATACCATATACCATGCACATTCCATACCATATACCATGCACATTCCATACCATATAACATGCACATTCCATACCATATACCATGCACATTCCATACCATATACCATGCACATTCCATACCATATACCATGCACATTCCATACCATATACCATGCACATTCCATACCATATACCATGCACATTCCATACCATATACCATGCACATTCCATACCATACACCATGCACATTCCATACCATATACCATGCACATTCCATACCATATACCATGCACATTCCATACCATATACCATGCACATTCCATACCATATACCATGCACATTCCATACCATATACCATGCACATTCCATACCATACACCATGCACATTCCATACCATATAACATGCACATTCTACTGGATATGGCTCACTATCACAGAGCATGTCTGTCATATTAATCTCCTGAAAGATTCTGCTCAAACCATCCCCATGAGTGTTTCTCTGTGTGAGCCTGTGTGTGTGTGTGTGTGTGTGTGTGTGAGAGAGATTTACATTTTATTTCTTTCATTTTTTCAGTTTTGACAAATAGACCTGCCTGTCCACTTTGAGCCTTGCATTCTGTAATGTTACTTCAGTTTGTGGGATACTGTGCATTTATTAATATTTACATTTTGAATGTGGAACCACGTCACAGCATCACTTTACTCAGACTGAAATAAACTGAGAGAAATTCAGAATTTCAATGAGCATTCTGCAGAAAAACAAACAAAAAAACAGGTGAATTTCCACTTGGGGAAAGTGATTCATCTGTATTAAGGCTTACAGAAAGGTGTTTCAGTCAGAACAGAAATCAATACCTGTATATAAGTAAGCAGTTCATCAAACATTTGTTTGAATTACTCTTGTTGTTTGCTTTCAGACTGCAGGGTGGATGATTTATAGATACCTTTATCGTTCAGATTTTGTTGACTTTGCCAGCATATTTGGCATTGTTGATACATTACCGCTACATGCCCAGTCAAACAGCACATCAGTAATTGTGTGGGTACTCAGCAGCTTCACAATGACCTATTACTGATTCACTACCCTTTAATAAGTCACATCTAATGGATGCCAGAAGAGATGGCATCGTTCATTTATACCTAGTGTGATGTGCAGTTTTATCAATCAATCAATCAATATTTATTTATATAGCGCATTTCACAACAAGTTGTCACAATGCACTTCACAGCAAAACCCAGCCTAAACCCCCCACAAGAGCAAGCCAAGGGCAACAGTGGCAAGGAAAAACTCCCTGGTGTAACTAGGAAGAAACCTAGGAAGGAACCAGACTCAATGGGGGAACCCATCCTCCTCTGGTCGGCTCAGGGTCTAGGGCTTAAAGACCAACATAGTCAAAACAGCCAATGTCCATGATAATATAATTTGCAGCAGCTAGATGACAGTCCAGATTGGCGGCAGTGATGGTGGGGAACCGGGCGCCGATGGTGGCGGGAGCAGCTGGCAGCAGTGGTAAGGAGGGAGGGGCAAGCGGCAACGGACAGGAAGCCGGACAGCAACTCTCGAGATGCGGGGCATAATCCCCGCCGGCAGAATGTAGAAAAAGAGAGAGAGAAAACAGTTAGGGGAAGTGTAATAGAGCAGCAGGAGCACCAACTGGAGGGGTGGGGGGTGGGGGAGGGGTGGGAGGGTTGGACAAGTGCCCCCGCCAAGAGTAATCTATGGCTGCATAGCTATGAAGACAGAGTTTGAGAAACCATGCAGTCATGAGAGGGAAAACAATCCTACCCACCTATCAAGAGCCAGCCCAGGAAGATGGGGTCACAGCTGTTGACAGGTGACAGTAAGGAAAGGATGCCACCCCATGGCTAAATGCTTCTCTGGTCCTGTCTCCAGACTATAGCTCATTATAAGCCTGATCATAAAGGTGCGTTTTTAATCTAGACTTAAATATTGAGACGGTGTCTGATTCCCTTATAGATTTTGGCAGGGTGTTCCACAGTAGTGGTGCTCTGTAGGAGAAAGCTCTACCACCCGTCAAGTTTTTATATATTCTTGGGACTACTAGGTAGCCTGCGTCTTGGGAACGAAGTGATCTTTTTGGCTTATATGGTAAAAGCAGATTACATATATACACTGGCGCAAGTCCATTTAAAGCTTTAAAGGTCAGAAGCAAAACCTTAAAGTCTATCCTAAACTTAATTGGTAGCCAATGAAGCGATGCTAGTACTGGGGTAATATGCTCATATTTCTTAGTTCTAGTTAAAATGCGAGCGGCTGCATTCTGCAGTCTTATGGACTGGTTCCAGTGTGTTTATTGCTCTGATGATGTCATACTTAATTTATTGGCACACTTCCAGCCATAATATCAAACCCGAATTCAGGTAATTTCCTTTGCAGAAGTAAAATCATTACTGTATACATACTGTATAATAATAATAATGATGTCCATTAACTTACATAAGCAATTTGGAAATGTTTGGCTTTATTAATTGTGGATGAGCAGAGGTGGTTTTGGCAATCTTGATAAAATTACATTATAGTAAAATTCACAAAATAAACACTTTTTGGAATCAAATCTGGGTTTGGTAAATTATCCAGTTTTAACCAGTTGTGGTAGCTTGATCATGTAATAAGGAAATATTTACCATGACAATTACAGGAATAATTGCTGGGCGAGATTCAAACACCGAAACGGAGGCGGAAAAATCCGATAGATTGCCCCGACGTCGCCAAAAGAAAGAATGACCGCAGAAACAACCGGAGGCTGCCAGAAACCATGACACCTACTCTTTAAGTCACTGAGTGTTTGCATGAGATATGTTCACACCTGAAGCCAGTATGTGGATAAATGATGGTGAAATACTATGTTTACTGCCTGTAAATGGCTTGAATGAAGGAAGATTTTAAACAATTTTATTAGAAGGATAAACCTCTTGAGATGAACCATCTCGTTTTCAAGGGGGGTCCTTAACACAAATATACAGAAAATACAATACATAAAGCAAAACAACACAGATACACTCACACATACACACACAAAACAACACAGATACACTCACACATACACACACACAACAACACAGATACACTCACACATACACACACACACAACAACACAGATACACTCACACATACACACACACAACAACACAGATACACTCACACATAGACACACAAAACAACACAGATACACTCACACATACACACACAAAACAACACAGATACACTCACACATACACACACACACAACAACACAGATACACTCACACATACACACACAAAACAACACAGATACACTCACACAAAACACACAACAACACAGATACACTCACACATAAACACACACAAAACAACACATATACACTCACACATACACACACAAAACAACACAGATACTCACACACACACACACACACAACAACACAGATACACTCACACATACAAACACAAAACAACACAGATACACTCACACATACACAAACACAACAACACAGATACACTCACACATAGACACACAACAACACAGATACACTCACACATACACACACAAAACAACACAGATACACTGACACATACACACACAAAACAACACAGATACACTCACACATACACACACAACAACACAGATACACTCACACATAAACACACACAAAACAACACATATACACTCACACATACACACACAAAACAACACAGATACTCACACACATACACACACACAACAACACAGATACACTCACACATAGACACACAACAACACAGATACACTCACACATACACACACACAACAACACAGATACACTCACACATAAACACACACAAAACAACACATATACACTCACACATACACACACAAAACAACACAGATACTCACACACACACAAAACAACACAGATACACTCACACATACACACACACAACAACACAGATACACTCACACATACACACACAACAACACGGATACACTCACACATACACACACAAAACAACACAGATACACTCACACATACACACACAAAACAACACAGATACACTCACACATACACACACAAAACAACACAGATACACTCACACATACACACACAAAACAACACAGATACACTCACACATACAGTGCATCCGGAAAGTATTCACAGCGCTTCACTTTTTCCACATTTTGTTCTGTTACAGCCTTATTCCAAAATTGATTAAATTCATTTTTTCCCTTAAAATTCTACGCACAGCACCACATAATGACAAAGTGAAAACATGTTTTTAGGAATTTTTTCAAATTTATTAAAAATCAAAAACTAAAATTTCTCATTTACATAAGTATTCATACCCTTTGCTTTAACGTATTTTTAAAGTATCATATTTCATATTTGGTCGCATATCCTTTACATGCTGTTACTTCCTGAAGTCTGTGACCATCAACATCAAAAAACTGTCGATATCTTATTTTCAGGTACTGTTACAAGCGATACTATAACCTCTCTGCATTTGAATGGATCTCTATGGAAATTGGGGGGTGAGACTAGATTCAGCTGTAAATTATGCTGGTACAGTATGAAACACATGACTGGCGAAATGGCTGTAAGTCATCAAGGGTCTAAGGTATCAAACGAGCCTCAAACCATCACTCTGCTGCCAGATATGCAGTAGATGTGGATGGATCACTTTAAGGGTTGTTTCTCCTGACTTTTTTCCCCATAGAGTTCTATAGGAAAATGAGTCCAGAGAAATAACCCTTGCAGTGATCCATCCACATCTACTCCATATCTGGCAACAGAGTGCTGGTTTGGGGCTCGTTTGATAGCTCAGACCCTTGATAACTTACAGCCATTTAGCCAGCCATGTGTTCCATACTGTACCAGTGTAATTTACAGCTGAATCTAGTCTCACCCCCCAATTTCCATAGAGATCCATTCAAATGCAGAGAGGTTATAGTATCGCTTGTAACAGTACCTGAAAATAAGATATCGACAGTTTTTTGATGTTGATGGTCACAGACTTCAGGATGTAACAGCATGTACAGGATATGCAACCAAATATGAAATATGATACTTTAAAAATACGTTAAAGCCAAGGGTATGAATACTTATGTAAATGAGAAATTTTAGTTTTTGATTTTTAATAAATTTGAAAAAAATCCTAAAAACATGTTTTCACTTTGTCATTATGGGATGTTGTGTGTAGAATTTCGAGGGAAAAAATGAATTTAATCAATTTTGGAATAAGGCTGTAACAGAACAAAATGTGGAAAAAGTGAAGCGCTGTGAATACTTTCCGGATGCACTGTACACACACAAAACAACACAGATACACTCACACATACACACACACAACAACACAGATACACTCACACATACACACACACAACAACACAGATACACTCACACATACACACACAACAACACAGATACACTCACACATACACACACACAACAACACAGATACACTCACACATACACACACAAAACAACACAGATACACTCACACATACACAAACACAACACAGATACACTCACACATACACACACACAACAACACAGATACACTCACACATACACACACAACAACACAGATACACTCACACATACACACACACAACAACACAGATACACTCACACATACACACACACAACAACACAGATACACTCACACATACACACACAACAACACAGATACACGCACACATACACACACAACAACACAGATACACTCACACATACATACACACACACACACAACAACACAGATACACTCACACATACACACACAACAACACAGATACACGCACACATACACACACAACAACACAGATACACTCACACACACAACAACACAGATACACTCACACATACACACACAACAACACAGATACACGCACACATACACACACAACAACACAGATACACTCACACATACATACACACACACACACAACAACACAGATACACTCACACATACACACACAACAACACAGACACACGCACACATACACACACAACAACACAGATACACTCACACATACATACACACACACACACAACAACACAGATACACTCACACATACACACACACAACAACACAGATACACTCACACATACACACACACACAACAACACAGATACACTCACACATACACACACACAACAACACAGATACACTCACACATACACACACACACAACAACACAGATACACTCACACATACACACACAAAACAACACAGATACACTCACACATACACACACACAACAACACAGATACACTCACACATACACACACACAACAACACAGATACACTCACACATACACACACACAACAACACAGATACACTCACACATACATACACACACAACAACACAGATACACTCACACATACACACACACAACAACACAGATACACTCACACATACACACACAACAACACAGATACACTCACACATACACACACAACAACACAGATACACTCACACATACACACACAAAACAACACAGATACACTCACACATACACACACAACAACACAGATACACTCACACATACACACACACACAACAACAGATACACTCACACATACACACACAAAACAACAGATACACTCACACATACACACACAAAACAACACAGATACACTCACACATACACACACAACAACAACACAGATACACTCACACATACACACACAACAACACAGATACACTCACACATACACACACAAAACAACAGATACACTCACACATACACACACAAAACAACACAGATACACTCACACATACACACACACAACAACACAGATACACTCACGCATACACACACACAACAACACAGATACACTCACACACAACAACACAGATACACTCACACATACACACACACAACAACACAGATACACTCACACATACACACACAAAACAACACAGATACACTCACACATACACACACAAAACAACACAGATACACTCACACATACACACACACAACAACACAGATACACTCACACATACACACACACAACAACACAGATACACTCACACATACACACACAACAACACAGATACACGCACACATACACACACACAACAACACAGATACACTCACACATACACACACACAACAACACAGATACACTCACACATACACACACAAAACAACACAGATACACTCACACATACACACACAAAACAACACAGATACACTCACACATACACACACACAACAACACAGATACACTCACACATACACACACACAACAACACAGATACACTCACACATACACACACAAAACAACACAGATACACTCACACATACACACACACAACAACACAGATACACTCACACATACACACACAAAACAACACAGATACACTCACACATACACACACACAACAACAAAAACTCTCCCAAGCCTAGCCTCACCCCCTGATTCCCCTAATGCCACAATGCATACAGTAGAAATGCATACAGTAGAAATGCACACAGTAGAAATGCATACAGTAGAAATGCATACAGTAGAAATGCAATGCATACAGTAGAAATGCATACAGTAGAAATACATACAGTAGAAATACATACAGTAGAAATGCATGCAGTAGAAATACATACAGTAGAAATGCATACAGTAAATGTACACATACCCATATAAAGCTATATACATGCATTTACATGCACCTACACATTAAAGATAAATTATTTCCATATCTCAGATATAATTAGAAGCAAGAGCAGGTTGTTTGAAGAAAAGTTAAAAGAGAGATGCCTTAAAGAAATAAAAGGAGGTAATAGATCTAAGTGAACTGGGCAAGTTGTTCCAGTCAGATGGAGCTTTAAATTTAAAGGCACGTCATCCAATTTCTTTAGAAATTCTAGGAACGAAGAAAAAAGGATACTCAGTATGCCTTAGACTATACAATGACCTATATGGAATTAAACATGGTTTCATTGGTAAGAAGGATAATTAAAGAAAATACATTTAAAAATAAATTGCAACCAATGAAAATGTCTTCTAGATTTAGGTGTTCGACTCATACAAAGAACAGTGATGGGTTCTATAAGGACACCTCAAAACAAATCTACAGACTATTGTAAAATACATTAAGAGGACAAAGATTTGTTTCTGACAATATCTGCATAATCTAGTATTGGTACTATCAACTGTGAAATCATTATTTTCCTGACCTGTAGGGTGAAACAGTTGATAGAGCGATATAATATTCTCAGGCTGCAATTTATTTTCTTTATCACTGAGTCAGTATGGGGCTTAAAAGAAAGTTGAGAATCAAACCAGAGACCCAAATATTTAAATTCCTCCACTTTCTCGAGTGGTGTACCATCTAAGAAATTAATCGACCAATTATTGGTTAAATGCAAAAAATCTAATCTAGTGCCAAACAACATACTATAAGACTTCTTATTCAGTAGAAGTTTGTTAAAAGAAAACCATCATAAAATCATAAAATGTGATTGGCTGCCCTGGTAAGAGACACACTGACATCTGTGGTGAAGATATGAGTTGAACCAAAGTAAGGAATTTTTTGAAAGACCAATAGCACAAAGTTTGTCAAGGAGGAGGTAGTGATCAACCATATCAAAAGCCTTAGTAATATCTATGAATATTGCACCTATAAGCATATTGTTGTCCAATGAAGAAGATACATCATTGGTAAATTTTAAAAGAGAAGTGGTTGTGCATTAATTGTGCATTTTTTTTGCAGGTCATCACAATTGGCAGACATGTGAAAGGGTATCACTACATAATTGCAAACCTGGTATGTTTCTACTGCATTTCACCCTGATTTTACTACATCATTGCAAACCTGGTATGTTTCTAAGCTGCTGTCCTGCATTAATGAACTGCTGTAATATAGATTGATTTCCACACTTTCGGATATCTTACCCGTTTTAGTTTTCATGATATCTTAACAGTGTTTTATGAAAGTTAACAAGAATGAAATGCATACACACTTCATTTTACAAACGTATAAACTACTCTTATAATACAACCTCAGAATTACGAACCGAATGGGATAGGAAGGCAAACATAGCATATGCACCCTATCAATTTTCATATTATCACTAAAGAGAACGGTGCCACAAGAAACAAAACCTATTCTCTTTCCATTGATAAATAAGTTAAAATACTATTAAAATTAGGCAAAGTAGCATGTCTTATCACTAGTGCTACAGAATATTTAAGTAATTTCTACATAAAGAAGAAAAATATCAAACAGTTTGGAGGTATTGGGTGAAGAAAGATAAATGCATTGTAATGTAACTCCTGGTTACAGCTCGATTAGGTTGATTATTGATTATTCACGTAAGGTTTATATCTACAAAATGGAGTACGCTACTTAAAAAGTAAGGCTATGTATATTTATGATTCTTCATAAACTGAATGTTTTTTTCACCACTTTCTGAGTTACGAACATTTCATGGTTTTGATTGACCTGCATTTCTAATGTGTTTGTACCTCAGAGGTTATACCATATTAGTAAATAGCTAGGACACAGTTTAATAGAGCAAAATGGTCATCACTGTGTTCCATCCATCTAAGTGTTATCTTTTTCTTTCTCAGGGCTTTGTGGATGGGGATTTATCTAAAATTCAATATGGTGGAGCAAACGTGTCCGGATTCCAGATCGTAGATTTCGATGATCCCCTGGTGTCCAAGTTCGACCAACGTTGGGAGGCCTTGGAGGAAAAGGAGTACCCAGGGGCCGACAGTAAAATCAGGGTGAGATGCAGTAAAATCAGAGTGAGATGCAGTAAAATCGGGGTGAGATGCAGTAAAATCAGGGTGAGATGCAGTAAAATCAGAGTGAGATGCAGTAAAATTGGGGTGAGATGCAGTAAAATCAGAGTGAGATGCAGTAAAATCAGAGTGAGATGCAGTAAAATCAGGGTGAGATGCCTCTGGAGCTAGTGGCTAAAGAGCAGAATGCTGTTCAAAGGGCGGAGTTTTCACCTCTGAGCAATAACTGTCCCTGTGTGCTTCTCTCTCTCTCTCTCTGTCTTTCTCTCTGTAGTACACCTCCGCGCTGACCTACGATGCTGTGCAGGTGATGACTGAGGCGTTCCGCTACCTGCACAAGCAGAAGATCGACATCACCCGGCGGGGCAATAACGGAGACTGCCTGGCCAATCCGGCTGTGCCCTGGGCACAGGGCGTAGAGATCGAGCGAGCACTGAAGCAGGTCAGACGCCATATAACTATAATGCTGTTTAATATCATTTTCTTACCGGTCTGTCTCCCTCAGGGGCTTTTCATAGCCTGTGATTAGAAAGCAGCACAGGAGCACAGCCTCATGGGAAGTGTGGCAGTGGGTCATGCACAGCCTCATGGGAAGTGTGGCAGTGGGTCATGCACAGCCTCATGGGAAGTGTGGCGGTGGGTCATGCACAGCCTCATGGGAAATGTGGCAGTGGGTCATGCACAGGCTCATGGGAAGTGTGGCGGTGGGTCATGCACAGCCTCATGGGAAATGTGGCAGTGGGTCATGCACAGGCTCATGGGAAGTGTGGCGGTGGGTCTTGCACAGACATCCTGCTTTTGTGTTGTTTCAGGTGCGGGTAGATGGTCTAACAGGGAACATCCAGTTTGATCAACATGGAAAAAGGGTCAACTACTCTGTGAATGTCATGGAGCTTAAAAACAGTGGCCCTGTTAAGGTAACAACACTTTTCTATAGGTATTATGGTCAATACATGATGACAAAGATCCACTTCATACTTCTGATTCAGTATTTTTCCCCCTGTATGTTTACATCTTCCACAGTTATCATGAATTAGTGACTACATTAAATGTAACTAGTAACAGGGAGTGAGACTGTGCATTTTCTACCCATCTCTTCCCCAGATTGGTTATTGGAATGAAGTTGACAAAATGGCCGTAACAAAGTCAGATGTCTTTCCAAATGAATCACTGGGAATCGAAAATAAGACTGTGATTGTGACGACAATATTGGTATTGCTGTTTAATCTTATGTTCTTATAATGACAGCCTTATTTTCTCTCAGCATTATACAGTCTCTTTTATTTTATTTATATACATTTATGTTTTATTTTTAGCATTATACAGTCATTCGTATGGAGCTCCTACCTTAGAACAACTTATTTTTCTTTTTTTCAGGAAGCCCCTTATGTAATGCTTAAGAAGAATTCTGACCTCTTTGTAGACAATGATAGGTATGAAGGCTACTGTGTGGATTTGGCTGCAGAAATAGCCAAGCACTGTGGGTTCAAATACCAGCTGAAGATAGTTGGTGATGGAAAATATGGAGCTAGAGACGCTGATACAAAAATCTGGAATGGAATGGTCGGAGAATTAGTGTACGGGGTAAGAAAACATACAAGCAAAGACCACAGATACTATTGTTTTGGACAAATTACGGGAATCAAACCCGGACTGGAGAGTTAGCATCGTGCTAAATATCCTCACCATGGAGAGTTAGCATTGTGCTAAATATCCTGCACATGTTAAAGATTTAGAAGTTTAGTATATTTTACTTTGAAGGCCTAGCTCTGAGACTTTTGTTTGTTTTTTTTTATTGCAGAAAGCAGACATAGCAGTGGCTCCATTAACTATCACCCTGGTGCGAGAGGAAGTGATCGACTTCTCTAAACCGTTCATGAGTCTAGGGATTTCCATCATGATAAAAAAGCCCCAGAAATCTAAACCGGGGGTGTTCTCCTTCCTGGACCCTCTGGCATATGAGATCTGGATGTGCATCGTGTTTGCCTACATCGGGGTCAGTGTGGTTCTCTTCCTAGTCAGTCGCTTCAGCCCCTATGAGTGGCACACTGAGGAGTACGAAGACGGACAGATACAAACTAATGAATCCACAAATGAATTTGGGATATTTAATAGTCTCTGGTTTTCCCTTGGTGCCTTTATGCAGCAAGGATGCGATATTTCGCCAAGGTTGGTCTATTGTACATTTTAACTTTGTGCATTTTAGGTCCAGTCTGACACCCACGGTGCATACGCGCTCACCTCCTGAAATTCCATGCCCAGTAATTCTTACATTTTGTTTCATTTATAATTTTTAAAAAAACATAGATATTGCCCTTTGTTCCCCGAGAGTACGTCTCTTACTGCAAAGAGCAAGCACAGGACAAGAAATAAGCGAGTGGCGTCGCGTTTTCGCTCAGTCGAGTATTTCTTCTGTGACCGCGTACACACCGTGCCAGGACCTTAAAATGCACCAGGTTTCTCTCTCTCCCTGCTGTCTTGGAGGCATACCGTGTTTTTGCTGCATATTCTCCTTTACAGGCCTTTATCAGCAGGTTATGTAGGTCTAACTGCAGTTTACCCAGTCTTTACAGGCCTTTATCAGCAGGTTATGTAGGTCTAACTGCAGTTTACTCAGTCTTTACAGGCCTTTATCAGCAGGTTATGTAGGTCTAACTGCAGTTTACCCAGTCTTTACAGGCCTTTATCAGTGGGTTATGTAGGTCTAACTGCAGTTTACTCAGTCTTTACAGGCCTTTATCAGCAGGTTATGTAGGTCTAACTGCAGTTTACTCAGTCTTTACAGGCCTTTATCAGCAGGTTATGTAGGTCTAACTGCAGTTTACCCAGTCTTTACAGGCCTTTATCAGTGGGTTATGTAGGTCTAACTGCAGTTTACCCAGTCTTTACAGGCCTTTATCAGCAGGTTATGTAGGTCTAACTGCAGTTTACTCAGTCTTTACAGGCCTTTATCAGCAGGTTATGTAGGTCTAACTGCAGTTTACTCAGTCTTTACAGGCCTTTATCAGTGGGTTATGTAGGTCTAACTGCAGTTTACTCAGTCTTTACAGGCCTTTATCAGCGGGTTATGTAGGTCTAACTGCAGTTTACTCAGTCTTTACAGGCCTTTATCAGCGGGTTATGTAGGTCTAACTGCAGTTTACTCAGTCTTTACAGGCCTTTATCAGTGGGTTATGTAGGTCTAACTGCAGTTTACTCAGTCTTTACAGGCCTTTATCAGTGGGTTATGTAGGTCTAACTGCAGTTTACCCAGTCTTTACAGGCCTTTATCAGCAGGTTATGTAGGTCTAACTGCAGTTTACTCAGTCTTTACAGGCCTTTATCAGTGGGTTATGTAGGTCTAACTGCAGTTTACTCAGTCTTTACAGGCCTTTATCAGCGGGTTATGTAGGTCTAACTGCAGTTTACTCAGTCTTTACAGGCCTTTATCAGTGGGTTATGTAGGTCTAACTGCAGTTTACTCAGTCTTTACAGGCCTTTATCAGTGGGTTATGTAGGTCTAACTGCAGTTTACTCAGTCTTTACAGGCCTTTATCAGCAGGTTATGTAGGTCTAACTGCAGTTTACTCAGTCTTTACAGGCCTTTATCAGCAGGTTATGTAGGTCTAACTGCAGTTTACTCCATCTTTACAGGCCTTTATCAGTGGGTTATGTAGGTCTAACTGCAGTTTACTCAGTCTTTACAGGCCTTTATCAGTGGGTTATGTAGGTCTAACTGCAGTTTACTCAGTCTTTACAGGCCTTTATCAGTGGGTTATGTAGGTCTATATAAATAAGAAGTGCTGGAGAGGCTGTACCTTGTTTGTTTCCCTTTGAGTGCGGACGGTTGCAGCTCCTGTACTCTCACTAAGGAGAATTCTTAGCTGAGGCTGGTTTGGAACAAATAAGCGCATTGTGGTGGCCAGTGCTTGCATCCTATGGGTACCTGATGCCCGATCGTAAGGTATTGTTATAACACAGTTTCTATTTTCTGGTAAAGATGAGTAAAATGGGTTATTAAAAAAATGACCGTTTGGTGAATTAGCTAAATCTCACACTGAAAAAATGAGAAAAATCAAATCTTTAATTGAAGTAAATTTATTATGAGAAAACAAAATCCCTCATCAAGAAATAATTATTTTTAACAAAACCACGTGTGCCACAATTATTGGCGCCCATGCATTTATATATAGTAATAATAATAAGTAATAATTTTTAATATTTGGTCGCATATCCTTTGCATGCCATGACTTCCTGATGTCTGTGATCCAACAACATCAAAAGACTCTTGATATCTTATTTTCTGGTACTCTTACAAGCAATAATGTAACGTCTCTGCATTTAAATGGATCTCTATGGGAATTGGGGGTGGGACTAGATTTAGCTGTAAATTACACTGGACAGTATGGAACACATGGTTGGCTAAATGGCTCTAAGTCATCAAGGGTCTGCCGTATCAAACAAGCCTTAAACCATCACTCTGCTGCCAGAAATACAGTATATATGGATGGATAACTTGAAGGGTTTCTTCTCCTGACTTATTTTTCCATAGAGTTCAATAGGAAAATGTGTCAGGAGAAACAACCCTTAAAGTGATCCATCCATATCTACTGCATATCTAGCAGCAGAGTGATGGTTTGAGGCTTGTTTGATACCTCTGACCCTTGATGACTTACAGCCATTTTGCTGTAAGTCAATGCAGAGATGTTATAGTATCGCTTGTAAGAGTACCAGTAAATGAGATATCAAGAGTCTTTTGATGTTGTTGGGTCACAAACATCAGGAAGTCATGGTATTCAAAGGATATGCAACCAAATATTAAAAATGATTACTTTATTCTATATACGTATAAATGCAGGGGGTGCCAATAATTGTGGCACACGTGGTTTTGTTAAAAATAATTATTTCTTGATGAGGGATTTATTTTTTTCAATTACAGGTTGGATTTTTGTAATTTTTTCAGTGTGACATTAAGCTAATTCACCAAACGGTGAATTTTTTAAAACCCTTTTTATTAATCTTTACCAGGGGTGCCAATAATAGTGGAGGGCACTGTATATATAGTTGTAGCACAGTTTTTTTGTTTATTTCACTTTATTATAAATGTAATATCCTTATAGCCATTGATGTATAATAGGAGGATTTTGTCCTGGTTTTAGAATGCAACATTTATAGTTTTTTCAGTAACTCATTTGAGAGCTTACCGTTTGATATCACATGCTACATTGGATTGATCTGAGATTTGTCAGATTATTCACGTTTGTCCACTGCTTCGGCTACTTAAACTTGAGGTTAGTTATGTTTGGTTCTTTTATCTGCTCCACTTTTTTCTGATCTTTCTCAGCGTAATATTCAATATCTTATTAACCTAGATTCTCCCAATCAAACATCTTAGTGTGCTGTAATTAGTCACCAGTCCAATTTCCACCATTGCCTGGGTATTCCGTGCTTCACTAACGTAGAAATTAATTAGTTTTATCACCTAGCCTGGTGGGGCCAGTAAACTATGTCTATGTGAACATAATGTCATGTAACAATGTTCTCAACACGTTTATGTCATGTCTGTGACATTATTAATGTACTGTGCCATTACATCATGTCTTGTAGCACATGCTTTTGTTCTAGAACTGTATGTCAGCCTGTTTCTCCTTTTATTTATGACAGCTAGGCCTTAATTGTCTAGTGCTGTTTGCTAAAGCACCATGATGTGCTGTTTGCTAAAGCACCATGATGTTTGTCATAATCCGTATTCTACATGTGTCTTTTTTCTTAGCAATGTGCTTTCTTTGGAATGCACATTTTAAAAACATTAATATGTTAATTATGTGGTAGTGGATTAGACTGTCTGTTTGACAACTTATAGATCTACAGTTTGAGAGCATATTTTTCATTGTAAAATGATGTTTTTTTGTTTTTTTTCAACAGTGGAGATTTAAATGATTAAATCACAAGAATGATCCAAAAAAAATGTCTGCAATGTCTAACCCTCTGGCTTTCATTTCATCCCTATGAATTAATTTTACACTTGTTAATAGATCCCTCTCTGGCCGCATTGTGGGCGGGGTGTGGTGGTTTTTTA
>CM056376.1:144468942-144506442 GCA_029718625.1 Synaphobranchus kaupii | reverse complement strand
GCTAGAAAATGTAAAAAATGTCTGTATTTTTATGATGACTGTTTTTTGCTGTTTACTGACGAGGCTCTTGTGTCCATTTTTTAGGAGAAGACCAGCGCCCTCAGCTTGAGCAACGTTGCCGGAGTCTTCTACATTCTCGTGGGCGGACTTGGTTTGGCCATGCTGGTGGCTTTGATTGAGTTCTGTTACAAGTCCCGAGCAGAGGCCAAACGCATGAAGGTGGCAAAGAATGCACAGAATATTAACCCAACTTCCTCGCAGAATTCACAGAATTTTGCAACTTATAAGGAAGGTTACAACGTATATGGAATCGAAAGTGTAAAAATTTAGGGGGTAGGAACGAGGTCTTCATAAACTATAAGTGCACGCCCTAGCTTCATTGTTGCATCCTTACAGTTATTAAAATGCGGAGGTTGGCCCAAGGATCGTATGTACTGATGTTTTTGATTTTGTAACTACCACCCCTAGCGATAATATACGTACATTTCTTTAAGCTTTCTTTTCCTTTTACATCCCTGTCACTGTAATGATTGTTTGTGGATTTGCTTTTAACCATGTGGGTGACAAAAGTAACAATTCCCCATTATCTGTCCATAAAGTGCAAAAAGGTTTTATGTATGCATCTGCATCATACATTTTATTCATCACATATTTATTTCCATTTGCTTGTCATGTCATTTACCTATTTAAATATACAGTCTGTGAGCGTGGAGGCGTGGCCTAACTGTGCTGTGCATTGTGTGTGTGTGTGTGTGTGTGTGTGTGTGTTTCAGATGACCTTTAGCGATGCCATGAGGAGTAAAGCCAGGCTATCCATAACAGGAAGCACTGGGGAGAATGGCCGTGTGATGACTCCAGAATTCCCAAACGCAGTGCATGCTGTTCCGTACGTGAGACCGGGAATGGGAATGGGAATGGGAATCAGCGTCAGTATGACTGATCTCTCTTGATTGATAAGAACCTTCCGAGTGCCTTACAATGTGGTTTTGGAACGTGCATTCTATTTTTCCTTTTGTTTTAGTTTTTCTGGCTGGGTCGGTTTTTCGGGGGGGGGGGGGGGTACGTCTAGTATCGTCAACACATTCCCGTTAAGGCTCTCTTTGGAAAACTCCCCTCCTAATGGAAGTACATGTGGAAATATGGCAAGCTGGTCACACCCGTTCCTTTGGATCCATGCTATTGCATTTGAGACACAGCTGGACTGACATGCACCACTGTTGTTGGAAGTCTGGTCATCTGAGTATCTTTGTTGAGTGCAGCCCGTCTGTTTGTATCGCTCACCTTTGTCAAACACTGGATTCATTAATTCGGGATCCACACCAACTTAAGCACACTTGAATTTGTCTGCATCAAAATGTGAAGTTCCTTTTTTTCCTAAGAAAATTCTATAAAATTTATGAAAAAAAATTTTTTTTAATGTATTTTCACAAAATGGCTTTTCAGTAAATCCGCTTCCATACTGGTTGAAGACACATCAATTTGCAAGGATGTAAAAAAGTTATTTAGGCTATCAATTCCATAGTTTTCAAAGCCAAATATGTTCATGTTAACAGAGGTATAACGTTGAAATTGTGTAATTGTTATAAAATTTCCTGTATATCGTATTCTTTAACATTTGGTGTTGGTATTAAAATACTTGGCAATGCTTGACATTTGAAATATTTTTTTTAGGATTTTATTTGTAAAAATCAAAAATACTTAAACTTCTTTCTCTGTTATAGTTTCATTTTTTCCTTTAATAATTTTTGGGAAATTGTTACTCAATTTTCCAGTGAAGGATCAGGGTAGCAGTTTTATAGATTCTGACAAACAAGTGCAGTTTACACATCACAAATGCAAAGATCCAACTGGTATTATTGCATAGATTTTGCTAAATAAATAGAGCATATAATTAACACGTTTTTTGCCAAATAATAAACTGCCAAATTTAGAGCCAAATTTAGAGCCATTAGGACTTCTTCTGTCACTGTCATCAAGGTGAATGTGTTTGATACATTCTGTAACTTTGTAACTATATGTACAGTTTGATGGCTTACACAGTGATTTGCAAAAAGAGTTTTGTTTTATTATGTTGTCTTATTTTTACATGTTAAATTTACAGATATGTTATTGAACATTAGAAGCATGTTGTTTTCACACATCTTTTATTTTACTTTTGAGATATGTGGCTGTTGCCACCAACAATATGTGTCCATTAAAAAAATCATATGGCTAAATATAAAGGCAGGTGATTATATACATACATTAATAAATATGTTATTTAATGTTATTTACAGTTTTCACAGCTTATTTTCTCTAAGGTGTTATAGTGTAGAATTTAACACAATTTCTGACCAGTACTGTTATATTGTGTCAGTTTTTATTGGTTAAAGCAGGAATAACTAATGAGCAAATTAAACACATATATTTTTAGATATTCCTAAATTATGATAGGTGCAACAATTTCCCACAAGGTCTTTGAGATAAGTGATAAAGATAAAGATAAATGCATTGGTTACATGCATACAGCACAGGTCAACAAGTTTTGATGGTTTGAGTTTTAATTTTTGGTTTCAATTTTGAAATCCTTTCTTAAATTTTCTACTATTTAAACAAACAAAAAAACGTATTACATGAATAAACCTCCAGAGACGTACGCATTAATGGAGTTAACACAAGTGTTCTAGCTGCATTACTTTAGCTTTTTGTTGTTATATATATTAAGGTGGACTGTATGTGATCTACTCAATGTCATTACATTTCTGAGCGACTCTGACATTTTGTAAATGGAATGTGTGCTAACTCTGCTTTATTTCCAGGACTCTTTTAAATAAACAGTGGCTAAATTCTTGTTAAATTAATGTTTATGTTTTTTTTTTATCCCACCATTGTTTGTGCTTCTACTGCATGTCAACTAAAACCATTACATTGAAAATTGACTATTTTTCAAGTCTAAAATGCAAGTCATAAAATCAAATCAAATCAATATTTATTTATATAGCGCATTTCACAACTAGTTGTCACAATGCACTTCACAGCAAAACCCAGCCTAAACCCCCCACAAGAGCAAGCCAAAGGCAACAGTGGCAAGGAAAAACTCTCTGGTGTAACTAGGAAGAAACCTTGGGAGGAACCAGATTCAAGGGGGGAACCCATCCTCCTCTGGTCGGCTCAGGGTCTTGGGCTTAAAGACCAACATGGTCAAAACAGCCAATGGCCATGGTAATATAATTTGCAGCAGCTAGATGACAGTCCAGATGTGAAAGTGGTGGCTGGTGACAATTCTGATAGGTTGGGTTGCAGTCATGTGGAGATACCAGTAAATAAAATATACCAAATTATTACTATTATTATTATTATTATTATTATTATTATTATTATTATTCCCAAACTTCAGTGGGTTTGAATGGGTCAATGAATAGATACAGTGTGGGCAAGCAAGTACCTGATGCTAACACAGTCTGATTTGTTAAAGGGCTAACCTAAAATACAGATAGTCATTAAAAATATTCAGGACTAAATCCTTTCTACATTTTCAGACTTTATTTGGATACAGAGCGGATATGGACCATGCATAGGGGCCATGCATAGGGGCCATGCATAGGGGCCATGCATAGGGGCCATGCATAGGGACCATGCATAGGGGCCATGCATAGGGGCCATGCATAGAGGCCATGCATAGGGGCCATGCATAGGGACCATGCATAGGGGCCATGCATAGGGGCCATGCATAGAGGCCATGCATAGGGGCCATGCATAGGGGCCATGCATAGAGGCCATGCATAGGGGCCATGCATAGGGACCATGCATAGGGGCCATGCATAGGGGCCATGCATAGAGGCCATGCATAGGGGCCATGCATAGAGGCCATGCATAGGGGCCATGCATAGGGGCCATGCATAGGGACCATGCATAGGGACCATGCATAGGGACCATGCATAGGGGCCATGCATAGAGGCCATGCATAGGGGCCATGCATAGAGGCCATGCATAGGGGCCATGCATAGGGACCATGCATAGGGACCATGCATAGGGGCCATGCATAGAGGCCATGCATAGGGGCCATGCATAGAGGCCATGCATAGGGGCCATGCATAGGGGCCATGCATAGGGACCATGCATAGGGGCCATGCATAGGGGAAAATGAGGTGATTAGATTGGCAACACTCAATGACACAAATCCACACAGTACCCTCAAAGGGACAACTCATGACAGGAATTCAAAAGCAGGAGCTCTCTCCAAGCCTTCAATATGTGCATACTAACAAGCCCTTTGGAAGCAGCCACATAATTGTAGAGCCATTAAAATGGCTTTTCAAAAAAAATGTATTTGCGTTAGCAACTTTAAATTTTATTTATTGAAAAAGTAAACCCAAAATAATACATTTACATTACTTTTGTTTACCTTGAAATTAACTTTCTCACTGCAATTTGATCCTCAATTAATCCTCTTATGCAACATCCAGATTTTTCTCAAGTGGGCACAAAAGCTTCAGTCATTAGCAGAAGAGCTAAGGAGCTCCCAGTAATCTGCAGCGCAGCACTTTATAGTTTGTAAAAAAAAATAAGAAGAAATTTACAGAAATACATAGGTACAATATATTAGTAGTAATCTAGCTTTCGTTTCTATACTCAGTTATATATTAGTAGTAATCTAGCTTTCATTTCTATACTTAGTTATATATTAGTACTAATCTAGCTTTCGTTTCTATACTCATTTATTAGTAGTAATCTAGCTTTTGTTTCTATACTCAGTTATATATTAGTACTAATCTAGCTTTCGTTTCTATACTCAGTTATATATTAGTATTAATCTAGTTTTTGTTTCTATACTCAGTTATATATTAGTACTAATCTAGCTTTCATTTCTATACTCAGTTATATATTAGTACTAATCTAGCTTTCGTTTCTATACTCATTACATTACATTACATTCATTTAGCAGAAGCTTTTATCCAAAGCGACGTACAATAAGTGTATACAGAGACGTCATCAAGAACAGACAAGACAAAGCACATCCTTCCCATAATGTAGCAGCTATCCCTAGTAATGAACGTTGACTGTAGTTCACAGTAAGCAGTGGGTAAATCAGCTATACTACACTTCTATTCTAAATACTATTATAAACTATAACAAACAGACAGGAAAAACACAGGGAACTAGTAAACACAGGGAACTGATATTCCTAGGTTAGAATATCAGTCAAGGTGGAGTCTGAAGAGGTGTGTCTTCAGGCCTCGACGGAATGCAGGCAGGGTTCGAGTAGAACATAGGGGAATGGGAAGTTCATTCCACCACTGAGGAGCTAAGGTGGAAAAGCTCCGCAGTCGGGACGAGCGAGAGCCGTTGACACGGAGGGGGGGAAGTGCGTGTCGCCCTGCTGTAGAAGTGGTCGAGCAGGAACATAGTTCTGGATTAAGTCCTGCAGGTAGGCGGGGCCTGTCCTATTGGCTGCAGTGTAGGCCAGGGTCAGAACTTTGAACCTGATCCTGGCTGCAACTGGCAGCCAGTGGAGTGAACTCAGCAGAGGGGTTACATGGGAAAATTTCGGGAGGTTGAACACAAGCCGGGCAGCTGCATTCTGGATAAGTTGAAGAGGCAGAATGGCGCAGGCCGGTAGGCTTGCGAGTAGGGAGTTGCAGTAGTCCAGGCGTGAGGTGACATGGTCTGGACAAAGAATACTCAATTATATATTAGTACTAATCTAGCTTTCGTTTCTATACTCAGTTATATATCAGTACTAATCTAGCTTTAATTTCTATACTCAGTTGTATATTAGGACTAATCTAGCTTTCGTAGTCCATCTCAAAAGATTTCACAGCTTTTGCTAATTAGACTGATAAATGCTGTGGGACAAAAGGCAGTCAGGAGAGCAAATGCCTGTCTAGGAAAGAAACATAATATAACATGAAAACTGCATTAACAGGATGAGCTTGGAGGGTGAAATAATGCACTGTGGTTTCAGATGAGACGCCCTCGATGAGCTTCAATGGGGTCAGCCTGTCCATAAATGAGGATGAATACCTTGGTTGTGTACTTAGACACTCAATGAAGCGCAGCGGTTCATCCTGCTGTAGTGTTACTGTGGGCTCCCCTCTGCAGTGTGGAGATAATCGCACACTCGGCCCATATCTTGCACAATACTTGTGAGACATTAATTTTGCGTTTCACCCAAAAGTGAATTAAGGTGATTAAAGTGGCATTAAAGTCATGTTGGCATCCAGGTCTTCCCATCTTGAAAAACACATGGAGGTGGCAGAGAGAGAGAGAGAGAGAGAGAGAGGGGGGGGGGGGGGGGGGGGTGTGGGGGGGGGGGGGTGACAGGGGTGATGAAGTTAACACCAGGGTTTACTGTCCATTTCTAATGAAAGCATTTCAATACTTTGTCACAGACTCTCATTTAAATGAGAGAAAAATAGACAATAGTATTAAAATAAACATAATGGCATATGAAATATTGCTGAAGAAGAAGCCGTCACCTTCTTGAGTAAAAGATGAGTATAAAACATGAGTAAAAGATGAGTATAAAACATGAGTAAAAGATGAGTATAAAACATGAGTAAAAGATGAGTATAAAACATGAGTAAAAGATGAGTATAAAACATGAGTAAAAGATGAGTATAAAACATGAGTAAAAGATGAGCAAGAGATGAGTGCTGTTGGTTCACTCAGTAGAGAGTCGTCTTTACCTCAGTGAACAGAGCATCCAGTCAATGTGCTGAATATATCACTCTTATGATGTCTAATCTGAGCGCTTACCTTTTTAGGTTTAGGCATGTCTACATGTTACCAATGATTACATGGAATGTAAAACAGATTATATTTCAGTACATATTTTACTTGGATCATCACAAGGTCTTGGTAATGTGCGCAAATGAATAATAATGCACTCATTAAAGTATTAATGTAAATATGGATGTAGCTGGGATAGCAGTGCTGATGATTGTTTTATCATAAAGACTTTGCAATGTTTACATAATAGAAAATCTGCTACATTTTCTGTCCATAGCCACAGAGCTCTAAATCATAGGCATTCAGACTGAGTCTATTGAAGTCTCTTATTGATAGGACACAAGGAAGGATATGCAATGGTATTTAATTTATAATATCATTTCCCTAGTGAAGAGGTCCCCTATACTGTAGTTTGTTCATATTCAGGCTTTTCCCATGGGTCACAACCTTTCACCATGAATGCATTCTGACGGTACATGGGAAATCTTTCTCCTGTGTCATGTGCTGGTATGTGTTTGTGGCCTTTATATATAACTATAACTTTATATATAACTGGCCATATGTAAATTATGTGCAATTTAGTGAGACTTGTTAACCGGGATAAAGCCCATATTTGGATAAAGGCCCTATTTGGATAAATGCCATATTTGGATTAAGGCCCTAATTGGATAAAGGCCATATTTGGATAAATGCCATATTTGGATTAAGGCCCTATTTTAATGGTGAATGGGACTTGAATCAACCTGGCAGCCCCTGAGCATTAAAGAGGACATAATGTTCAGTGCAGATGAGAAGAATCACTTATATTATAAGATGTTAAACATGAAAGTGAGATTCTTCTCCGTGTGATTCCCTGCTACTGTATTCTATCAACATTTGTACTTAAAACTTTCAAATAAATGTTTGTTTGAGTTTACTTCAGAAATGCAATTAGTTCATTTTTAACAAGTACTGAATTCACCAAGCCATAGTCATGAAGAGACAAATAAACAATTGCAGTCATTTGTCAGTCAAGGTTAGGGTTTGGGTTAGGGGGTTAGGGTTAGGGGGTTTGGGTTAGGGGGTTAGGGTTTGGGTTAGGGGGTTAGGGGGTTAGGGTTAGGGACAAATGTTGATTAGATCCTTAATGACTATTGTAAATGCTGTATAAAAAGGGAAACAGATGAGTTGTACAGACTGTAGGAATGCTGTATAAAAAGGGAAACAGATGAGTTGTACAGACTGTAGGAATGCTGTATAAAAAGGGAAACAGATGAGTTGTACAGACTGTAGGAATGCTGTATAAAAAGGGTAGGGAAACAGATGAGTTGTACAGACTGTAGGAGCTATTTGAGGGGATTGGACTGGGTAGCAGGTTGAGTCATGCATGGGTACAGATGAGACATGGCAGAGCTTCACAGCACAGCCTCATTTGTATTAACATTATCACACGTATTCACTGAGCATGTTTGGATGTTCACACGGGCACACGCTTTCTGACACACTCTGTTTTTACAAAGCAGTCCTTTCGGGATCCAAGCAGCCAAAGAGCCATCACACATGGACTCGAGCCTGCAACCGCCTTGGGACGCACAGCTGCACTTAAAGGATAATTCTGCTTGAGTTGCTGCACTTCATTAAGTGCTGTGTTAAACTATCTCTTGCAAAACTGTGCATCAAGTATATTAATCTATATTAAGGGCGCTGTGGGATTCTGCCTTTATATGTCTGAGTATTTCATTAATTCAACCTCTAAACTGTCTAAATAACACTGGAAAATAATTATCAGTTTTCTGTAGAAACAACCCAACCCCAGAGCAAAGCTTAACTGTGATGTACTAAGACAGTTACGCAGTTAATGGCCACTGTATGATACATCCAACCGGAAGTCCCACTCCTACTCAACATGTCCAAGAACATTATTAATCACAGAACTGCCTACAATATGATGCTTTAAAAAATGTATTTCTCAAAGCATTATACATTCTACTCAGGTATGCTAATACCATATATTTTCAACAGATTCGTCTTCTTTCTGAAATTGTTTTATTAAGAAATAAAATAAAACAAGACAAAAATAATATCACAGAAATATATAAATAAATACAATTTTAAAAACTGCCAGTGCAGCTATACTTGGAACTGTTACATAATCCTTAATGTTATGCTTGCAGTATTTATGGATCATTAAGGTAATCAGGACATTCTGGGGATGAAGACACCCTCACTTCACCAAACTGAACATTCAGACATCTACTATGCCTAATGAGGATCAGTAAGCCAAGCCCAGCTAGGTCCCTGTAGTGTGAGTTATGAAATTAATAATTGATTTTAATGTATTTGTCAAAGCATTTTTCATTCTGCGTTGGTACACTTGCTTGATTTTTTAAAATGTAATCTTCTTTCTGGAATGACATCCCTTACAAAAATATAGGCCTTCTGGCAAATTTGCGTCAAACCTTTGGCATTGTTACCGCAGGTTTGCGGCAAGCTCATATTTTCACATGCAAATTAGCTTTGTGGGAACTGCCATTCACTTCTGGCAAAGTTTTTAGTTCACCACTACTGGCAAATTCTGACAAACATCTGGCAACATTTTGTGGCAAACAATTTAGTTTGTGGTAAATGCGCTACATATTACCTGCAAGTTTGCAGCAAACTATCCAGTTTTGTAAGGGATGATTTAAAATAAAAAATAAATAAATAAAGCATAAACTTCCAGTGTAGCTATACATGGAACTATTGCATCATTTTTAATATTATACTTGCAGTACTTATTGGTGATTAAGTTAATCAGGACATCAGTAAATGAAGACAAGCTCAGTTCACCAAACTGAAGGTTTAGTCATTTATAGTGTGTGTGCTCATGAGGACCCATGAGCCAGACTCAGGATTAAAAGCTTCCTGTGAATTCATTGATAAAATCTTCACGCGGTGCAGCTAATGATAACAGAAGGTATAGGGGGAATGGCCCCAATCTGCCATCCTAAATAAGAGACAAGAATCCCACAGTTGGAGGAATTCCCATCTCTCCCTGACTAATGAAGGGCTGAGAATCCTTTTTTCTGATTAAAATGTAGACTTGCAATGTTCAAAAACTCAAAGTGCATATCAAAGTGCATCAAAGTGTTCCAGCTCCATCTTTGGATTTGTACGCTTGGGGCAGATTACACATGCGCGTGCGGCACGCGATTACACTTACAGATTACACACGCGCGTGCGACACGCAATTACACTTACAGATTACACATGCGCATGCGACACGCGATTTGCGCGTGCAAAGTAGGCTTTTTTACACGATTGCGCTTCTTTTTTTTGTCTCAGCTTGATGTGTAACGGGAATGGAGGCATTGCTGTTCTGTGCAGATAAAAGTCAGGGGTAAAATAGTACCTCCTGCACTCAGTCCTCATCACAATGATCAATACTCGCCTCTTAGGATTTCTGGGATCTGGTTCGCATATCCTGATTAACAGGCATTACGATGACAGACTGGTTCGATCAACCTCTTCTATTGCCATGCTTAAATTGATTTCCATCTCCTGAGCCAGAATAAATCTGTTAACATCAATAACCTTAGAAAGGTTACTGTCTTACTGGCAGGTCCTCTACTGTGGTTTTCAGTAAGGACATTTAATCACAAACCGGTGAAGAATGGACAGATACATCGTGAGTCTAGGGGGTGCTGGTGGTGATGGGGGTGAGTGTAGGGGGTGCTGGTGGTGAGTGCAGGGGGTGCTGGTGGTGATGGGGGTGAGTGTAGGGGGTGCTGGTGGTGATGGGGGTGAGTGTAGGGGGTGCTGGTGGTGATGGGGGTGAGTGTAGGGGGTGCTGGTGGTGATGGGGGTGAGTGTAGGGGGTGCTGGTGGTGATGGGGGTGAGTGTAGGGGATGCTGGGGGTGCTGGTGGTGAGTGCAGGGGGTGCTGGTGGTGATGGTGGTGAGTGTAGGGGGTGCTGGTGGTGATGGGGGTGAGTGTAGGGGGTGCTGGTGGTGATGGGGGTGAGTGTAGGGGGTGCTGGTGGTGATGGGGGTGAGTGTAGTGGGTGCTGGTGGTGATGGGGGTGAGTGTAGGGGGTGCTGGTGGTGATGGGGGTGAGTGTAGCGGGTGCTGGTGGTGATGGTGGTGAGTGTAGGGGGTGCTGGTGGTGATGGGGGTGAGTGTAGGGGGTGCTGGTGGTGATGGGGGTGAGTGTAGCGGGTGCTGGTGGTGATGGGGGTGAGTGTAGGGGGTGCTGGTGGTGATGGGGGTGAGTGTAGGGGGTGCTGGTGGTGATGGGGGTGAGTGTAGGGGGTGCTGGTGGTGATGGGGGTGAGTGTAGGGGGTGCTGGTGGTGATGGGGGTGAGTGTAGCGGGTGCTGGTGGTGATGGGGGTGAGTGTAGCGGGTGCTGGTGGTGATGGGGGTGAGTGTAGGGGGTGCTGGTGGTGATGGGGGTGAGTGTAGGGGGTGCTGGTGGTGATGGGGGTGAGTGTAGCGGGTGCTGGTGGTGATGGGGGTGAGTGTAGGGGGTGCTGGTGGTGATGGGGGTGAGTGTAGGGGGTGCTGGTGGTGATGGGGGTGAGTGTAGCGGGTGCTGGTGGTGATGGGGGTGAGTGCAGGGGGTGCTGGTGGTGATGGGGGTCATTGGCATAACTCAGACATGAGGAAACAAGTGAGCAGAGTTGCATTGCCATTAAAGATTCACATTTTTATTTCCCTGTAGCTTCTAATCTATATACGTGTATCTTTTTTGGTACTTGATGTTTAAACTGCTTAGCTACAGAATAGATTGAGTCATTGAAAGCTACTAGATATAGTGGTTTTACTATAACTGAGCCAATTATGTATCACTGTGCAGGGCTGCAGATTCATTATGTATCACTGTGCAGGGCTGCAGATTCATTATGTATCACTGTGCAGGGCTGCAGATTCATTATGTATCACTGTGCAGGGCTGCAGATTCATTATGTATCACTGTGCAGGGCTGCAGATTCATTATGTATCACTGTGCAGGGCTGCAGATTCATTATGTATCACTGTGCAGGGCTGCAGATTCATTATGTATCACTCTGCAGGGCTGCAGATTCATTATGTATCACTGTGCAGGGCTGGCAGATTCATTATGTATCACTGTGCAGGGCTGCAGATTCATTATGTATCACTCTGCAGGGCTGAGCCAATTATGTATCACTGTGCAGGGCTGCAGATTCATTATGTATCACTGTGCAGGGATGGCAGATTCATTATGTATCACTGTGCAGGGATGGCAGATTCATTATGTATCACTGTGCAGGGCTGCAGATTCATTATGTATCACTGTGCAGGGCTGCAGATTCATTATGTATGACTGTGCAGGGCTGGCAGATTCATTATGTATCACTCTGCAGGGCTGTGGGACCCATCCAGGCACCCAGCGGCCCCTAATGTTCATTTTACAATTAAAAATGTGACCTCATGATTGTGTTTTTGTAAGTGGCGTGCCAGGGAAAGGCTATTTATCGTAGATGAAATATAGCAAAGATGAAATTTTGTGGTCAGTTTTGTGGATGCTGCTGCATATTTCAGGGTTAGGGTCAGGGGTCAGGGGTTAGGGTTAGGGTTAGTCCTAACCCTAACCCTAACAGGACTGCATGATATGGCCTCATACTATGATTTTTGTTTCTCAAGTTAATTTTGGCGATTACTGTATTTCACTTATATTTTAATTTCAATGACCAGTAACTTGTATTACATTTTTTTAAAGTAATGTGGAAAAAAATATAAAAAATGTCACTTGCATCATCATCATCAAAAATTAAGTAGAATCAATGTATGGTCATCTTGTAATTGTGCCCATCCTGCATGCGATGAAAAATCTGCTAAAATCTGTGGCAAGCACAAAACTCTTTTGATCACTTTCTTTTAGAGCAGAAAAAGGATTGATCAGGCTGAGACAGCTTCCCTGCACATGTGACAGATGTGACGAGTCTAAGTCAGCAACATGCTCTCAATGTGCTGCCATTTCCAGCTGGAGTAATGCCTACAGCGTCCTACAGTGAGCTACGGCCATGTAATGTAATTGCTATGGATGGCCTATACTCCTGGGATCCTGCTGTGAACCTTTAAATTCAGCATGTACCCGAGCATAGACACAGCGGCTGCTCCACTACCGCTCATTAAAGTCAGCATGTACCCGAGCATAGACACAGCGGCTGCTCCACTACCGCTCATTAAAGTCAGCATGTACCCGAGCATAGACACAGCGGCTGCTGCACTGCCCCTCATTAAAGTCAGCATGTACCCGAGCATAGACACAGCGGCTGCTCCACTACCGCTCATTAAAGTCAGCATGTACCCGAGCATAGACACAGCGGCTGCTCCACTGCCCCTCATTAAAGTCAGCATGTACCCGAGCATAGACACAGCGGCTGCTGCACTGCCCCTCATTAAAGTCAGCATGTACCCGAGCATAGACACAGCGGCTGCTGCACTACCGCTCATTAAAGTCAGCATGTACCCGAGCATAGACACAGCGGCTGCTGCACTGCCCCTCATTAAAGTCAGCATGTACCCGAGCATAGACACAGCGGCTGCTCCACTACCGCTCATTAAAGTCAGCATGTACCCGAGCATAGACACAGCGGCTGCTGCACTGCCCCTCATTAAAGTCAGCATGTACCCGAGCATAGACACAGCGGCTGCTGCACTGCCCCTCATTAAAGTCAGCATGTACCCGAGCATAGACACAGCGGCTGCTCCACTACCGCTCATTAAAGTCAGCATGTACCCGAGCATAGACACAGCGGCTGCTGCACTGCCCCTCATTAAAGTCAGCATGTACCCGAGCATAGACACAGCGGCTGCTCCACTACCGCTCATTAAAGTCAGCATGTACCCGAGCATAGACACAGCGGCTGCTGCACTGCCCCTCATTAAAGTCAGCATGTACCCGAGCATAGACACAGCGGCTGCTCCACTACCGCTCATTAAAGTCAGCATGTACCCGAGCATAGACACAGCGGCTGCTGCACTGCCCCTCATTAAAGTCAGCATGTACCCGAGCATAGACACAGCGGCTGCTCCACTGCCGCTCATTAAAGTCAGCATGTACCCGAGCATAGACACAGCGGCTGCTGCACTGCCCCTCATTAAAGTCAGCATGTACCCGAGCATAGACACAGCGGCTGCTGCACTGCCCCTCATTAAAGTCAGCATGTACCCGAGCATAGACACAGCGGCTGCTGCACTGCCCCTCATTAAAGTCAGCATGTACCCGAGCATAGACACAGCGGCTGCTGCACTGCCCCTCATTAAAGTCAGCATGTACCCGAGCATAGACACAGCGGCTGCTCCACTACCGCTCATTAAAGTCAGCATGTACCCGAGCATAGACACAGCGGCCGCTCCACTGCCCCTCATCACACTCCATCCTCACTCACTCCTGCTGTGGACGTCCTTCCTCCCCTAAATCCATCATCCTGGGCTGTTGGCCTGGTGAAGCATGATCTCCACCTCCTCTGTGCCCCTCCTGTCCTTCAGTGATGGTTACTGGTGTAAAAGACCAGTGATGTTTACTGGTGTAAAAGACCAGTGATGGTTACTGGTGTAAAAGACCAGTGATGTTTACTGGTGTAAAAGACCAGTGATGTTTACTGGTGTAAAAGACCAGTGATGGTTACTGGTGTAAAAGACCAGTGATGTTTACTGGTGTAAAAGACCAGTGATGGTTACTGGTGTAAAAGGTCAGTGATGGTTACTGGTGTAAAAGACCAGTGATGGTTACTGGTGTAAAAGACCAGTGATGGTTACTGGTGTAAAAGACCAGTGATGGTTACTGGTGTAAAAGGTCAGTGATGGTTACTGGTGTAAAAGACCAGTGATGTTTACTGGTGTAAAAGGTCAGTGATGTTTACTGGTGTAAAAGACCAGTGATGGTTACTGGTGTAAAAGGTCAGTGATGTTTACTGGTGTAAAAGGTCAGTGATGGTTACTGGTGTAAAAGACCAGTGATGGTTACTGGTGTAAAAGACCAGTGATTTTTACTGGTGTAAAAGGTCAGTGATGGTTACTGGTGTAAAAGACCAGTGATGGTTACTGGTGTAAAAGACCAGTGATGTTTACTGGTGTAAAAGACCAGTGATGGTTACTGGTGTAAAAGACCAGTGATGTTTACTGGTGTAAAAGACCAGTGATGTTTACTGGTGTAAAAGACCAGTGATGTTTACTGGTCTAAAAGACCAGTGATGGTTACTGGTGTAAAAGACCAGTGATGTTTACTGGTGTAAAAGACCAGTGATGGTTACTGGTGTAAAAGACCAGTGATGGTTACTGGTGTAAAAGACCAGTGATGTTTACTGGTGTAAAAGACCAGTGATGTTTACTGGTGTAAAAGACCAGTGATGTTTACTGGTGTAAAAGGTCAGTGATGGTTACTGGTATAAAAGATCAGTGATTTTTACTGGTGTAAAAGGTCAGTGATGGTTACTGGTATAAAAGATCAGTGATTTTTACTGGTGTAAAAGACCAGTGATGGTTACTGGTGTAAAAGGTCAGTGATGGTTACTGGTATAAAAGACCAGTGATGTTTACTGGTGTAAAAGGTCAGTGATGGTTATTGGTGTAAAAGATCAGTGATTTTTACTGGTGTAAAAGGTCAGTGATGGTTATTGGTGTAATAGGTCAGTGATGGTTACTGGTTTAAAAGGCCAGTGATGTTTACTGGTGTAAAAGGTCAGTGATGGGTTAGGGTTAAGGTTAGAGACCAATTCAATTTGATTTTATTTGTATAGCGCTTTTTACAGAGAACTGTCACAAAGACGCTGCACAGAGAAACAGAAGGAAAATTGAGCAAAAAAAACAAAACAAAAAAACAGGCCTTAATCCCCAACCAGCAAAATGAGGTAAAAAAACTCAACAGTGGCGAGAAAAAACTCCCCAATGGGAAGAAATTTCAGAAGGAACCTGGCTAAAGAGGGGGTGCCCATCCTTCGCTGGCCGGCCTGCTTTAAACTAAGGGTCGAATGGATGGTAATAGACTGTAATGAGGGATCTAATAAAACTAGCTGGTAGGTAGAAAGTCCAATGGAAGGATGTAAAATGTTCAATTCAAAGGGGCGGGGTGGTGCATCTGGGACTCCGGTTGCGTCAAGGCAGGGGCATAAACCAGGGGAGGGGCAGGACTGGAGCAGTCTGCAAACTCAGGGCGAGGGGCAGTACTGGAGCAGACTCAGGGCGAGGGGCAGGACAGGAGCGGTCTGTAGACTCAGGGCGAAGGGCAGGACTGGAGCAGACTCAGGGTGAGGGGCAGGACTGGAGCAGTCTGCAAACTCAGGGCGAGGGGCAGTACTGGAGCAGACTCAGGGTGAGGGGCAGGACTGGAGCAGACTCAGGGCGAGTGGCAGGACTGGAGCAGACTCAGGGCGAGGGGCAGGACTGGAGCAGACTCAGGGTGAGGGGCAGGACTGGAGCAGACTCAGGGCGAGGGGCAGGACTGGAGCGGTCTGTAGACTCAGGGCGAAGGGCAGGACTGGAGCAGACTCAGGGTGAGGGGCAGGACTGGAGCAGTCTCAGGGTGAGGGGCAGGACTGGAGCGGTCTGTAGACTCAGGGTGAGGGGCAGGACTGGAGCAGACTCAGGGCGAGTGGCAGGACTGGAGCAGACTCAGGGTGAGGGGCAGGACTGGAGCAGACTCAGGGTGAGGGGCAGGACTGGAGCAGACTCAGGGTGAGGGGCAGGACTGGAGCAGACTCAGGGCGAGTGGCAGGACTGGAGCAGACTCAGGGCGAGGGGCAGGACTGGAGCAGACTCAGGGCGAGGGGCAGGACTGGAGCAGACTCAGGGTGAGGGGCAGGACTGGAGCGGTCTGTAGACTCAGGGTGAAGGGCAGGACTGGAGCGGTCTGTAGACTCAGGGTGAGGGGCAGGACTGGAGCAGACTCAGGGTGAGGGGCAGGACTGGAGCAGACTCAGGGTGAGAGTGGAAAAGAGAAGGGTTGACTAGGATTGAGGATTGACTAAAGAGGTACGTTTTTAGCCTTTTACACTTAAAGACAGAAAGTGTGTCTGAAGCCCGAACATACATAGGAAGATTGTTCCATAAGAAAGGAGCTCTGTAAGAGAAGGCTCTGCCACCCATTGTAATTTTAGATATAGAAGTCATTTTTAAATAGCCAGCACTTTGAGAGCAAAGTAATCTCTCTATCATAGAGATAAGATTTAAACCACATGTAAGGTGGTCGAGAACGGAAGACCAAACGCGACAGGAGGTTTCTAAAAGCAAGCCCCCGAGGAGGTCGCCACAAGAGCGGAGGAAAGGGGGGAAATAAAAATAGACACAGGTCTAAAAAGAGGGATAGAAGAAATGAAACAAAAGAAATCAACCCAGTAATTATAGGGTGAAATAAAACACTTGACTAGAGTGTAAAAAATGAAAATAATGTCTCTCTCTCGACACAGGAGAGGCGATATTTTAAGTAATAGTAGAACTTAAAACAACCCGAAAATCTGGGCGAATAAACTAGTACAAATAGCAAAGAGATTGTCAATTTAAACAAGTTCAATAAGTTCAATTTAAGAAGGTTAATTAAAAAGACTATTTTCCATATGTCTTGTCTGTTGAATTAATCTCAGTCAACTCTAATGTTGGCGTGAAGCACCCTCATGAGGATTTTAACAAAAGTGAAAGCATTGTGAGAATGCAAGAACGAATACGAGTAGACTTTTATTTTATCGGTTGCTATAGGCCTACTGGCTAGGAAGGTGATACATTTTTCAATCGTTCTATAAAACAATCTACAACATATTTCAACAACATTTTATAATGAATACGTAAGGTTAAACGGTCCTAATAATCATACTTCTGAAAGGGGAATAATCTAACACTGATTTAAGTGGTTTTATGACAGAGTAACGCAAAGTAATATAACGGGTAATATAACGCATTACCTTAATTGTAAAGTAATATAGTAATATAATGCTTTACTTTAAAAAAAAAGTAACTAGTAATATGTAATGTATTACAATTTTCAAGTAACGCCTCCAACTGGTCACATGTATGGTGAGACATGACTGTGTCTGTCTGTGATAAAGATACTGGCTCCCAATCCTGGTCCTCCTTATAATCAGGCAATATGTTTCACAATGAAATGTTTTATTCATTATTTAATGCTTTTTTAAAAGTTATCAGGCAATGAAAATAATATAAGTATATATACACAGTTTATAGGGATGAATAATCACAAGCACCACAGGAATCTGAAGGTGGATTATAAGTTATAAGGCTGTTTATCTCATTCACACTAATACCCTCAGGAGGTTATAGAGACACAGTTTTATGGGCAGGAACTGAAATGTATTTACTCAGGAGAGCGGATGACAAATGTTGATATTTCACTAGATTCATATAATATGGGTCTTTTGCTGCTCCTCAAATTGTATAGTTTATTATTTTCTCCAGAGCTCTTGGCTGTCTAACTGCAAGACCAACATCAGAGAGAGAGGGAGAAAGATAGAGGGAGAGAGAGCGAGAGAGAGAGAGAGAGAGAGCGGCAAAGAAACAACTTTTTCTTTTGATTTTTTCTCTGTAGAATCAAGGTTACCCTCTACATGGTTGTCATGGAAACTGCATTAGCAACTGCTCTGATATTTTAGAACATTGGAAACACAGGATGGTTTTAATGTGTGTTATGGGAAAGGGACATTTTTAAATGCACATCTAATGGTGAAAATATTTTAAATTAGAAATACCTATTATTGCTATGAACATTTGTGTAGGTTTAATGGTATTTTGTGTGGGGCAGCATTGGGCTACTATGTGTAAACAAGTATGATGTATACAGATGTGTACAATGGTTACATATCATCATATTATGAATATAGTTGAGAATAGTTCGACTCAAATGAGTTATGTTTGATTGTTTTTGCTTTGGTAGCTTTCGTAATCAATTGCTTTGCATAGAACATATTTCAGATCATAAAAGTAAGAGCTCAATCTTCTGTGAGTGGTGTTTGTTCTACTGGTCTCCATGGAAACAGCTTCTGACAAGTGGTTGCTTTGGTTACGGATTTATGAGCTTTAAGGACCTTGCTGTTTCATGTATAGATTCACGTCAATAAATATTTGGCCATATCTATTAGCAGGGTACCCAGAGGAGCTTCTTCTTCTTATTCTTCTTCTTAATAGACCTTTCCTGCATAATAACGTAAATGAAATGGGAATGTGCTATTGTCAGCTGGTCCTGGACAACTTCCACTGCAGTGAAAATGTTTCTAATAACGTACAATTTAAAAAATGCTAAACAGACTTGATACAAGGATCCATGGCGTGGCTGGAATTCAGTAAATTAAAACCAGCTGATGAGTATAGCTAACGACCTAATTATTGAAAGCATAAAATAGCATGTATTTGCTCAGCTGTATTTCTGAGTGATGACTGTACCCACCTTTCTGTTTTTGAGTTTGATACAAGTTTAGTGCCACTGGATAAATTATTTAACTTAACTTAACTTAACTTAACTTAACTTAAAACACAGCTGGTATTGCAATGTAGAATTGTTGAACACACAATTTTGCTTGTTGGCTAGCATGTGAAGTCATCTAAGCACCAAAGCTGAGACAGTTTATACATATACAAGTGCCATGTCTTTAACAAATTTAATTTTCATATTTGGCAATAATGCATACAATGGTTTATGTCATATTACATATTGTGTTATGTTACTAATGTCATAATTCCTTTAGTTTCATGCATATTAAACTTCTGTCAGTTTTATACAAGCTGTTTTTATGTTTATAAACTTTTTTGCTGACAATGATGAAAATGCGTAACCTATTGAAATGGCTTAATAGAAGTATTCTTGGACAAAACAGTTGTGGCTATCATGCTTTTAGTGTTTATTCTAAATTAAATGTTTTAGCATGCAGACAGTAAGAATTACTGTTCAGTTTTTATGTAGTTCACAAATATAGTTATTGATTAGCTGTGGTATTTATTTTATTACATTAAATTAAATAAAATTATGTTTGATTTGTAGAAACGTAGCTCTCCTCTTGATTAAAATGAGCTCTCAGCCAACTTTCTACCTGTAGTGAGAGCAGAGATATAGCCCCAAACTACTGCCCCAAGGTACCAGGTACCTGCTTCACTGTGAACTACAATGACCAAGAGCGTTTCAGTTTATGGGCGGTGTCAGACAACACTGGGAAACGGGGGAAATACGGCCATTAATTTAGGAAAACATAGCCTTTCATTTAGGCTATCTACGTTTGGTATTGTGAAAACATTAGCCAGCCTAGCCAGAAGTCTGTAACACTTTATTGTTGTAGTTGTTAGCTGTTTTAGCTATGTATGTTTGCTAGCTAAGCCAAAACCTTCCCTGTTGTGCAACACGAACGCACTGATGTCAGTAATGACGCGGAAACAACGCGTTTACCACCTCTGATATCAGACCTCCGGCTATAAACAAATGCAGGGTTAGCTACTGCATGGCAAACAGATTTAAAAACCTGGATTTGCACCTTTGTTTAATTCCATTACAATCATTTGGCAGATGCTTTTTATCCAAAAATATAGTGGACAGAAGTCTGTAACACTTAGGCTACTCATTTCTCACCCCGGTCTTCTAACGGAAAAAATATATAATAAAATGTCCTTCCAACTAGGAGTTCCAACTAGAAAGTTTTGTAATCAAATGTTCATGGCGAAACCGTTCGATTATGGTCAGCTCATAATATTAGTCTACTTTTCATGGTCAAGCATCATAATGTAAAGTTAGTTGACATGGTTCCTTACCGGGTGATTCAATAAGGCAGAGGAAGATGTCAGGGCATGATAGCCTACTGGAGGCCACTCCACTCTGTAACCGACAAAACTCGAGTCCTGTTTGGTTTAGTTTGACAAAACATAGGAAACAACGTAGCCTATCAATGTCATTTTCTGACATTCTGACTATAATAAAATAGCAATGATAGCTAGCTTGATCTACGATGTGTCCCTACTCAGAACAGTGACGGACGCAGCAGATTACTCCCTCGCTGGCTCCGCCTACATGCCTATTTAATTTGCACGCCCACTTGACGCCACTGTCGTCTTTCAAAAACAAGGAAGTGGTAGCAGTATACGTACCTCTACCAAGATTTTACTCAGGAGAGCTGCCCAAAACTATACTCATATACTTTATTATACATTATACTCAGTACAGCCACAAAGAGAGACTTAATTAGTTGCGCCTTGTTTTGTTAAATAAGGCTTAATGATGTTTTTCGGTGGAACTACCCTTTAACAAAATGCAATAAAGTATAGCATAGCTATAGCATAGCTCATAGCTGCATGTGTAATACAGATTTCATGGTGTCAATGATACCACACAAATTGCATTCATGATATTAATATGGGATGAAAATTTCTCATTCTTTCCAACAGAATTTGAAAAACAAAATATTATTTTTAAGAAGCTGTTGCATAACTCTCTGAAACTTCCTGTTAAGAGTCCAATTAAAATCACCAATATGATATGAATATCATTGTTTATTTGGCATTTACTATTTGAAAAGGGCAACAGTGAAGCAGATTCAATTAAATTTGAATATATGATATCTGTTGATTTATTCATAGAGAAAGCAGATCTTTTCAGGGACATTTACCCTTGTTGCACACAGAAAGCAGATATGGTACCGCTAATGAAATCACACCCTGTAAAAAAGAAACAGCCCGTTGATGGGAAGCTCACCGCAAATACTGTCACCTTTACCTGTATTTCAGGTATGATCCCGTGTGTCAGACATGATCTTGTATCTCAGGCATGATCCCGTTTGTCAGACATGATCTCGTATCTCAGGCATGATCCTGTGTGTCAGACATGATCCCATGTATCAGACATGATCTTGTATCTCAGGCATGATCCTGTGTGTCAGACATGATCCCGTGTATCAGACATGATCTCGTATCTCAGGCATGATCCCGTGTGTCAGACATGATCCCGTGTATCAGACATGATCTCGTATCTCAGGCATGATCCTGTTTGTCAGAAATGATGGTCTATCTCAGACATGATCCCGTATCTCAGGCATGATCCCGTGTGTCAGACATGATGCTCTATCTCAGACATGATCCCGTATCTCAGGCATGATCCCGTGTGTCAGGCATGATCCCGTGTGTCAGACATGATGCTCTATCTCAGACATGATGCTCTATCTCAGGCATGATCCCGTATCTCAGGTATGATCCCGTATCTCAGACATGATCTCGTATCTCAGGCATGATCCCGTGTGTCAGACATGATGGTCTATCTCAGACATGATCCCGTATGTCAGGCATGATCCCGTGTGTCAGACATGATGCTCTATCTCAGACATGATCCCGTATCTCAGGCATGATCCCGTGTGTCAGACATGATGGTCTATCTCAGACATGATCCCGTATCTCAGGCATGATCCCGTGTGTCAGGCATGATCCCGTATCTCAGGCATGATCCCGTATCTCAGGCATGATCGCTTCAGTACGCAGCTCAGTTCAGCTTTATTCATGTCTTTGTGCTTAGAGAACCATGGCAGACAGCAGCTCTTCGTGTGTGGGGGATAGGTGTGTGAGGGTGTGTGTGTGTGGGGGGGATAGGTGTGTGTGTGTGTGTGTGTGTGTGTGTGAGGAATAGGCCAATCGTGTGCTGCCACTGTCATGTTGTCTCTGTTGTACTGTAAATCCCGCGCAGCTAGACCAATGAGGGAATAGCTTGGAGCGAAGGTTTAAGCGTGATGTTTTCCGCTGTTGCTGTGGGAAAAGGTAAGAGTTCTGAAATATTACCGCTCTTACAACCAGAGACTGCTTCTTTAGATTTGCGGGATCAGCTAATAATTGACCATGTGTCAGAGGCAATAGTACCACTTTGCCTCCCGCTCTAGGTCTGGTCTGCAAGCTGACCCCAGCTTATCCAAAAAGGCAGCCTGTGTAACGTTCCGTTCCCTTCCTGTCCGTTTTCCGGGTTTTCCTGTTTTCCCTCCGTGTCATGTTGGATTCCTTTGTCCGTGTTTTCCCTGCTGCTGCAGTCTGGGCGTCTTCCTCTGTCTTGTTCGTTTTATTGTCACTTTTGTTTCCGCCTATCGCTCTCCCTACTCGTTGCATGCATTCCTCACCTCTGTGTTTTGCAATCACTCCCGGTTATTTATCACACCTGTTTCTCATTCACTCTTTCATTCCCTGCACTATTTAAACCCCTGGCTGGTTGCTAGTCGGCGCCAGTTCGTTAACTAACCTACCTTGTCTATGTCTTGTCACGCTTCTGGTCCGGAGTTTTTGCATTCCGCTGTGTTTAATCTGTTCACCTGTTCTGCGGTTGGTAGCTATCTTCCCGTAACATTCGCTGTTGCATGCTACTTACTTGTCTCCCTTCAAATCTCCAGACGCCGTGGTTCCAGCCTCCCTGTAGCAGTGTTTGTCTTCCCTTTATGTTGTGTGAGTGTGTTGCGGTACTCCCACCTCCAGCTCGGGTATAGATCCGCTGTCTAATCTGCCTGGCTATCTCTCGCTGTTGTTCCTGTCCGGCCGTAGCTACCTCCTGTACTTCGGTTACGGTTCCAGGATCCCTGGAGTTCAGCCGGCTCCGACGAGATCTACCCAAGCTACACCTCACCTCCCAGCTCCGTCGGGTTTTCGCCAGCTTACCCTGGCTGTCGACTTAACCTTCATTGAAACCTCCCAGTCGTTACCCTGTCTGTAGAACCCTGCTGCTAACCTCTGCTTTGTACCCTCTAACTCAAGTTGTTAACCCGGTCCAGTTCCTGTTCAGTCCCGGAGTGAGATACTCCGCCAAAGTAAAGTCCAGTTTCGGCTTGGAACATTCGCGCCGTTCCAGAACCTGCACCAGAGTGAATTCTCCCGGTCCAGTTCCAGTCCAGTCCCGGTGTATAGCCCACCATTCCGTTAAAGTCCAGTTCCGGCTTGGAACGTATTCCGTTCCAGCACCCGTTTCCTGAGTGGACCTCCCGGTCCAGTTCCAGTCCAGTTCCTGTCCAGTTCCGGCTTGGAACGTATTCCGTTCCAGCACCCGTTTCCTGAGTGGACCTCCCGGTCCAGTTCCAGTCCAGTTCCTGTCCTGGTCCAGTCCTGTTCCAGTCCAGTTCCTGTCCAGTTCCAGTCCAGTTCCAGTCCAGTCCCTGTTTCCAGTTCCGGCTTGGAACAGTAGGGCACTCCCTGCAGCTAGTCCGGCTTGGACTTCCAGTCCTGCACTCCTTTCGGTTCCGGCTTGGAACCCACCTTGTTTTCAAGTCCAGCTCCGGCTTGGAGCAGTCCGTGTAGGACTTTATTTATGTTCTGTGTATTAACCTTGTTTTCCTTTCTGTACAGCTTTGGGACTACCCCAACGCTTAATAAATATTCCTTTTATTTGAATCTGCCTCCTGGTCGTTGCACTTGGGTTCGTCCCGTATCAGGATCGTAACAGCCTGTGTGCATTATATTGACTGTCAGCCACCAACGCTGATTCTATACTCATGTATCTGACTCCAATTTAATTATTAATATCTAATTGTGATGTAAAATTTACATTTGATTTGTTAAAGTACTCCCGTACTCTTGAGCCTGTTCTCTGAACTGGATGCGCTGGTTCCACCGGGTGCTACATACGGCCGTTTATATACACCTCTCACGGCTGACTAGATGTCTGCGTTTATCTCAGAGGTTGCGGAAGAGGCCACTTCCTAAGGTATAGCCTATCCAAAAAGGCTCAGGGACCCGAGAAGGTAATATTGGCAACCCCCGTTCTCAACATGTATAAATGTCATGCGGAGATGATCTAACTTAAGACATAGTTCTACGGGTGCAATACTCTGTGATACATTAAGCTTAACTAGTCAACCTCCCTATATCAGCAGAGGGGGTAACCCAGACTGAGGAAATTAATCAACTCATTACCTGTTAACAGAGATAGAATGTATTTTTCAGAGAAACCACACAAATCAAGCTTAACAGTTTAGTTTACCAGGTAGGTTCTTTACTTTAAAATAATCAATCATAGTTACAGGTTAAAACACAACATATTCAAAATAGAGTATAGAGTAAAATACTTGGGTCATAGCTGGCAATCGCTACACACAAGGCACAAAGTGAGATGTGCGGGAGAGTCTGACTACAGCTTCCCCTAGTTCTCTGTTTCCTCTGCTTATATGCCCAAATTTTGTGTTTGATCTGGCTGCGGATGGTCATAAAACCATAAACTGGCCAGGAAGCTAAATTGCACTTTTTGTCCCCCCTTCCAGGGGGGTTGGCAGAAAGGGTTTCCTGTGATATAATTCCACAACGGCAGTTTACTCCTGAGTTATGAAATATATATTTCCTCCATGGTGACCATTTAGGAAATATAGACCATTGCACCACACACACCGAGACCATCAAAATTATATCAAACATGAGTAGGTCTACGTTCGTGTTGTCATGAGAATCCCATCTCTGCATAGTTTTCAAATGTTATTAATATTGATGTGACAAACAGTCCCAGAACTCCTGTTGAGAATATTACATTATACCCTAGTTTCCCCTGTTCAGTCAGGTACATTATCTGTGTGTATTTACAAATGTAACCCTCAGAAACTGAACAATATATGCTTATTTCTATGGAAAAAGAGTGTATAATGTATGTTCCAGTGTCCAGACTATTTCCAGTATATACTGTACAATGTAGCAAAAATATTCATCACATTTTCAGGTTTTTAGGCTTTTTGAAGAAAAAAGCAGTCTGTACTGTTATATTATGCTGTGTGGGCATTATTTGAAGGAAAGGGATGTGGCCTGCCTCAGTGACGTTAGGTGGGGGCACTCTGGGATTGTCCGTGCGCGGGAGTTTAAGACAGTCCAATTGTTTCTCCCAGAATCCTAAAATCCTAGGACATTCTTGGACGCCATAAACCTCAGGCCAGATGGTCCCAGTAGACATCCTGGCACCGGATGCTTGGCTTTACGGCCCCCCAAGATCACAGGATGCCACTTCCCGGTATTGTGTTCTCTTAGGTGCCCTGGGATGTCAAATCCTGTCTTACAGTACTTTGCTAAGGACATCGTCCAGGCAGCAGCCTGTCATGTCTAAGCTGTTGGGGGGGGGGGGGGGGGGGGGTTAAGTCCACTCTGAGCCGCTAGAGACAATGGGCCCTTTTTGCGATATGTTAACAGGAAGTGATGGGATAACCAGGTAACAATGAATCCGGTTAGCTGATATTCCAGCTCAAGCAGTCGATGTTAGTCTGTTCATGGGCTCGTTCTCAGTATGTAGCAAAAACTCTGGTGCTCGCTTGTCATCTTACATTTAAAAACGTAACTATTTCTATTCTGAATTTGACGTGCATATGAAAGCAAAGACATTTTCAAGTAAAATCAGATGAAACCCAGTACATTAGCTTGTAGCCGCAAAAGCAGCAGATGTTTGTGTGACTGGTGACAAGTTGGCAAACGTTACCCAAATCGATGTTGAACTCCGGTGCTAGTTTAAAAACTTCAAAACTATATATTTTTACTCTGAGTTTGGCATTAAGACAGAGATCATGAAAGCCACAACCTTTTTTCTAGTAAAATCACACAAAACCCAGTACATTAGCTAACTTGTAGGCACGTAAGAAGCTGATGTTTGGTAGTGACAATCTGGTTAACTTAGCTTCCAAACGATGCCAAACTCCAGTGCTAGCTTGTCATCTTATGTTTAAAAGCATCAAAACTGTATTTTTACTCTGAGTTTGGCATTAAGACATACAAATCATGAAAGCCAAGACATTTTTCCAGTAAAATCAGGTGAATAACGTTAGCTTGTAGCTGCGAAAGCAGCCGATGTTTGGTGACAAGCTGGCTAACTTCCAAACAATGTGAAACTTCGGTGCTACCTTGTCATCCTACTTTTAAACTTTCAAACTAACATATTTTTACTCCAAAAGTGACATTAAGACATACGTAGCTACAGAGTATGAAAGCCAATACATTTTTCGAATGTGGGGGAGAATGTTCCCACGAACCATTAGCTAGCGTATTCACTGGTGAAAATGTATTCACGTTATTGTTGAGTGGTATGAGCACTGAAATTATCGGGGAAATTGGCCAGATTTAGCATTCGGCATGTAGCTAGAGGTATAACTAGTGACTTACCTAACGCTAAATCTGACCAATTACCCAATAATTTCAGTTATTTGATGTGCTAGCTACTGAGGGACACAACAACAGTTATTGTAGACTGACTGCGCCATTTGTTTTGAAGACACCAGAAATATAACCCTAACCCTAACCTACACCCAAATGTACATGAACATATGCCCAACTGTACATAAACTTACACCCAAATGTAGATAAACGTATACGCAAATGTAAATAAACGTATGCCAAAATGGACATAAACGTACGCCCAAATGTACTTAAACTTACGCCCCGAATGTACATAAAATTGCGCCCAAATGTACATCAACCTACGCCCAAATGTAGACATACGCCCAAATGTACATAAACGTACACCCAAATGTACATCAACGTATGCCCAAATGTACATAGACATACGCCCAAATGTATATAAATGTATGCCCAAATGTACATAAACTTACATCCAAATGTACATAAACATACACCTAAATGCACATAAATACATACCCAAATGTGCATAAACATATACACACATGTATATAAACGTATGCCCAAATGTTCATAAATATATGCCCAAATGTACATAAATATACCTCATGAGAAAGTGACTTTTGTTTTCCTGTTATAAACCTTTCAGGACCCTGGTTCCGATTGTTAAACAGTGTCATTGATGTTCTTATCTGTGCTGCATTTTAATTATTTCTTGAAATTGATTCATACTGTAAGATACATTATTTATTAGCTCACCGATGTCTCATCCGGGGAAACCCATATCTGACAAATTCACATCCATTGCATTACCCGTTTATAGATAGATAACCAAAGTGTATTTAAATTTTATACTGGAGAAACTGCAAAGTGGTTAGGGGAAGTGGTTTGGGTTAAACTGATATGAATCATTGATGTGCTGTGTGTAAGCTTCACTTCACAGAGTTGAATTGATAACAAATTAAGAAAATGTCATGCAAAGCGCCTGTCCAGATCAGGTTGTGATTAAATTGCAGTTTTATTGCTGTAATCCCATGCATCTTGTCACAGCTGTGGAATGAAAGGTTTGTAAATATCCACCATTAGAACAAGTCGAACATCATAGACATAACATTTATCTGTCATGACTACCTACACGTTCATTCTTTAATTAACTCCTCCTTTATTAAAGATTGCAGGTTGTGTGAAGTCTTGAAGCACCTTTTGTACCATAGGTTCAGAGGTTTGCCATATTTATTCCTAACAACATATCACAAGAATGAAGCTTTCCTCCTTGGGGGAAAAATCATTAACTGGACAGAACAATAGCAGAGTACAGTTGCAAGAAAAAGTATGTGAACCCTTTAGAATTTTCTGTATATCTGCATAAATTCGATCTAAAATGCGATCACATCTTCATCTAAGTCCTAAAACTTGATAAAGTGAACCCAACTCAACAAAAACACCATCGAGCCCCAAACCATCACTCTGTGGCCAGATATGGAGTAGATGTGGATGGATCACTGCAAGGGTTATTTCTCCTGACTCATTTTCCTATAGAACTCTATGGGGAAAAAAGTCAGGAGAAGAAACCCTTAAAGTGATCCATCCACATCTACTCCATATCTGGCCGCAGAGTGATGGTTTGGGGCTCGTTTGATACCTCAGACCCTGGATGACTTACAGCCATTTAGCCAGTCATGTGTTCCATAATGTACGAGTGTAATTTAGAGCTGAATCTAGTCTCACCCCCCAATTCCCATAAAGATCCATTCAAATGCAGAGTGGTTATAGTATCGCTTGTAACAGTACCTGAAAATAAGATATTGAGAGCCTTTTGATATTGATGGGTCGCAGACTTCAGGAAGTAACAGCATGCAAAGGATATGCGACCAAATATTAAATATGATACTTTAAAAATACGTATGATCCAAGGGTTCACATACTTTTTCCAACAAAGCATTTAATGTTGGATAATTTTGCTCAATAAATAAATAATAAAAGTGTGATTAAATTGCAGGACAGCACGTTCAATTGTTTTGGACAGGAAGGGCAAGAGAGATACAGGACGGAAGTTCCTGACATCAGAGGGATCCAAGCTAGGTTTTTTAAGGAGTGGGGTTACACGGGCAGTTTTAAAGGCAGCAGGAACATGGCCACAGATTAGGGAGGTGTTGATAATGGAGGACAGATATGGAAGGAGCTCAGCGGATATAGACTGGAGGACTGCTGAAGGTATGGGGTCTAGTGGACAGGTGGTTGCGCGATGGCGCGTCACCAGCTGGAGCACATCTGAGTCCTCCAGAATCTTGAAGGACGACAGTGTAGCGATGGGTTCAGTATAGGGGATGTGGGGTGTCACTGGATGCGTGAAGGAGTTGCGGAACGTGGCCACCTTCCCCTCAAAGTGGGTCAGGAAGTCATCTGCAGAGAGGGAGGAGGGTGAAGGGGGTGGAGGGGGGATGAGCAGGGAGGAGAAGGTGGAAAAGAGTTTACGTGGATTAGATACACATGCATCAATCTTAGACAGGAAAAATTAGGTTTTAGCTGATGTGGTTGCAGCTGTGAAGGCTGCCAGCAGAGTGTGGTAGGAGGCCAGGTCATCTGGGAATCTGGATTTCCTCCACTTTCTCTCAGCAGCTCCCAGCATGGTTCTGCTGGATCTGAGAGAATCCGTCAGCCACGGGGAGGGGGGTGATGGTCGAGCTGGTTTGGAGATAAGAGGACATAGTGAGTTGAGAGACTGAGAGAGACATGAGTTAAACACAGAGGTGGCAACATTAATGGGCATTTTAGCAAAGGTAGCAGGAGGAGGAAGTGCAGAGAGAGCAGAAGTAGTGAGAGAGGAGTGCGAGAGGGTGCAGAGATTTCTCCTGAACATAACAGTGGGTGGGTTGTTAGCGGAGTTGAGGGAGAGTGGGCAGGAGAGAGAAAATGAGATAAAGAAATGGTCCGATACGCGGAGGGGGGTCACCGTGAGTTCAGATGTGGCGCAACTCCTGGTGAGTACAAGGTCCAGTTGGTTACCACCCTTGTGGGTGGCAGGTGATGGGGACTGAGTGAGGGCGAAGGACTGGAGGAGTGAGGCGACACTGGATAGCTGGGAACTGTCTGGTTGGAGGTTGAAGTCTCCCAGTAAGATTACAGGGGTGCCATCCTCAGGGAGCTCAGGAGAGTGTCCAGTTCATCCAGGAAAGCACCGAGCGGACCTGGAGGGCGATAGAGAACAACAATGTTAAGTGCAGATGGGTGACTTACAGTGACTGCATGAAACTCAAAGGAGGAGATATTCAGGCAGTGTACAGTGGGAATAGAGAATTTCCAGGACGTGGAAATGAGCAAACCAGTACCCCCGCCTCTGCCAGAGTAGCCAGCAGACAGAGCAGCTGGAGTGGCTGTGTTATCGGGAGTGATCCAGGTCTCAGTGAGAGCCAGGAAGTGGAGGGACTTCACCTTGGCATAGGCAGTGATGAAGTCAGCTTTCTGGACGGCTGACCGGCAGTTCCATAGTCCACCCATCACTGAGAGTTCCTTATGAGAGGACAGCGGTGGGCAGACCAGGTTAGTCGGACAGCGTCTGCGGTGGTTGGGCCTCCTGGAGCGAGGCATGGAGCACAGAGGAATGGGGGTCAGACACATGGTAGGGGGTGATAAGACAGGTTAGGTGGGGAAAGATCATTACAAACAAATAATTCAGACAAATTGCCGATGAGGCTGCCGTATTTACGGGAGCCTCTGTTTTTAATTTATAGACTATTTGCTAATTTCCTGATTGCACTCAGCTGCTTGCAGGGCTAGTTCACTCAGGTGAATCTATTTTCAATTAGCAACACAAAAGACTAGCAGCTGGCCTAAAAACACAAAGCAAGTTAACAACTGACTTATTGTAATGCTGCAGTTATCCTGGATCCACTGCAGAGCTCCAGTCAGGAGTGTTAGGAGCAGGTGGGGGGAATGACCCAAACGCAGGCAGAAGTACAAAAAACCGAAGTTTAATGAGGACAAGGCAGCAATCCGTAGTAAGACAGGCTGGGTCAAAAAACCGGGGAGACAGGCAACAAAACAAATCACAGTCCAAAGAATGGTCAAGGAACAGGCAGGGGTCGTAACCAGGAAGGCACAGCAAAGGTACAAAAGCAGAATCCAAAAAACGGGGTTGCGAGAACACAGGCAGGGGTAAAAACTGGGGAGGCGTAGGAGGAACACAAAGAAAACAAAACAGACTGAATACAAAAACAAAACAACAGGAGGCAAAACAAACTAGGGAAACAAAAACTAGGAAACAGAAACTACAGAATGAACAAACAGCTCGGGCAGAATCTCAGAAAAACAGACGGTAACATATAAGCAAAATATCATGTGAGGAACTCGCGAAGACAGACTGAAATAACAGGGGTTAAATACACAAGGAGAGACAGACATAATGGGAATCAGGTGTGCAGACACGGGGAGGGGAGATTGCTCACAGGTGAGCACAATGAAATTATAAGGGAAGCTGAGGGAGAACGTAAGACACGGACTGGACCGGAACTGGACCGGAACCAAATACATAGAGAATATGACATGGACTCCAATAAGACAAGTGCATACAAGGAATAGGAAAGAGGAAACGAGAGTCAGCTGAAGTTAATAGAGGAACCAAAGAAAGGTAATTAGTGATAGAACAGGCAGAAAGAGAGACAGCTGCAGCGAGGAAAGAAGATGAAGTTAGTAAGTTAGTAGATTAGTAGAAAACCCTGGTTCTATGGCGTTAGTAGATTAATAGATTAGTATATATACACAAGTTAGTAGACCCTAATTCTAAGATGTTAGTAGTTGTTAGTTAATTAGCATTATTTACAATGAAGTAATTTGTAATGAAGGAAGTGCATGACAGAAGAAATACAGATACAAACGGATTGCTGGTAGGAAGGGTGAAAAGAAATAGGGGAGAACACTGGGAAAGTTTATAATGTCCGGAATGCCGAGCAGGGTAGGTGGAGGGAGTCCGGAGGAGAGAAATAAAGGCCGGAAGGCGGCGCAGGAGAGACAATTCTGGAGGCCGCCGGCGGCGCGGGCAGGACGGCTCTGGAGGCCGGCGGCACAGGCAGGACCGCTCAGGAGGGCGGCAGCGCAGGCAGGACCGCTCAGGAGGGCGGCGGCGCAGGCAGGACCGCTCAGGAGGGCGGCGGCGCAGCAGGTAGGACCGCTCAGGAGGGCGGCGCCGCAGGCAGGACCGCTCAGGAGGGCGGCGGCGCAGGCAGGACCGCTCAGGAGGGCGGCGGCGCAGGCAGGACCGCTCAGGAGAACGGCGGCGCAGGCAGGACCGTTCAGGAGGACGGCGGCGCAGGCAGGACCACTCAGGAGGACGGCGGTGCAGGCAGGACCGCCCTGGAGGCCGGCGGCGATGTCTGCATCGCCCCGGAGGCCGGCGGCGATGTCTGCATTGCCCTGGAGGCCGGCGGCGATGTCTGCATCGCCCCGGAGGCCGGCGGCGACGTCTGCATCGCCCCGGAAGCCGGCGGTGACGTCTGCATCGCCCCGGAGGTCGGCGGCGACGTCTGCATCGCCCTGGAGGCCGGCGGCGATGTCTGCATCACCCTGGAGGCCGGCGGCGACATCTGCATCGCCCTGGAGGCCGGCGACGAATGAGCGGCTGTAGGCTAGGCGCCGAATGAGTGGCTGTAGGCTAGGCGGCCCAGGGACAGGAGGCGGCAGCTGGCTCTGCAGCTCAGGACAGGCGGATAGCTGGCTCTGCAGCTCAGGACAGGCGGCTAGCTGACTTTGCAGCTCAGGACAGGCGGATAGCTGGCTCTGAAGCTCAGGACAGGCGGATAGCTGGCTCTGCAGCTCAGGACAGGCGGATAGCTGGCTCTGCAGCTGGACAGGAGGGCTGGAGCGGGACGGAACAGGAGGGCTGGAGCGGGACGGGACAGGAGGGCTGGAGCGGGACGGGACAGGAGGGCTGGAGCAGGACGGGACAGGAGGGCTGGAGCGGGACGGGACAGGAGGGCGGGAGAGGGACGGGACAGGAGGGCTGGAGCGGGACGGGACAGGAGGGCTGGAGCGGGGCGGGACAGGAGGGCTGGAGCGGGGAGGGACAGGAGGGCTGGAACGTGGCAGGACAGGAGGGCTGGAGCGGGGCGGGACAGGAGGGCTGGAGCGGGACGGGACAGGAGGGCTGGAACGTGGCAGGACAGGAGGGCTGGAGCGGGGCGGGACAGGAGGGCTGGAGCGGGACGGGACAGGAGGGCTGGAGCGGGACGGGACAGGAGGGCTGGAGCGGGACGGGACAGGAGGGCTGGAGCGGGACGGGACAGGAGGGCTGGAACGTGGCGGGACAGGAGGGCTGGAACGTGGCGGGACAGGAGGGCTGGAACGTGGCGGGACAGGAGGGCTGGAGCGGGACGGGACAGGAGGGCTGGAGCGGGGAGGGACAGGAGGGCTGGAGCGGGGAGGGACAGGAGGGCTGGAACGTGGCGGGACAGGAGGGCTGGAGCGGGACGGGACAGGAGGGCTGGAGCGGGACGGGACAGGAGGGCTGGAGCGGGGAGGGACAGGAGGGCTGGAGCGGGGAGGGACAGGAGGGCTGGAACGTGGCGGGACAGGAGGGCTGGAGCGGGGAGGGACAGGAGGGCTGGAGCAGGGAGGGACAGGAGGGCTGGAGCGGGACGGGACAGGAGGGCTGGGCAGGGAGGGACAGGAGGGCTGGAGCGGGACGGGACAGGAGGGCTGGAACGTGGCGGGACAGGAGGGCTGGAACGTGGTGGGACAGGAGGGCTGGAACGTGGTGGGACAGGAGGGCTGGAACGTGGCGGGACAGGAGGGCTGGAACGTGGCGGGACGGGAGGGCTGGAACGTGGCGGGACGGGAGGGCTGGAACGTGGCGGGACGGAAGGGCTGGAACGTGGCGGGACAGGAGGGCTGGAACGTGGCGGGACAGGAGGGCTGGAACGTGGTGGGACGGGAGGGCTGGAACGTGGCGGGACGGAAGGGCTGGAACGTGGCGGGACAGGAGGGCTGGAACGTGGTGGGACAGGAGGGCTGGAACGTGGCGGGACAGGAGGGCTGGAACGTGGCGGGACAGGAGGGCTGGAACGTGGCGGGACGGGAGGGCTGGAACGTGGCGGGACGGAAGGGCTGGAACGTGGCGGGACAGGAGGGCTGGAACGTGGTGGGACAGGAGGGCTGGAACGTGGCGGGACAGGAGGCTGGAACGTGGCGGGACAGGAGGGCTGGAACGTGGCGGGACAGGAGGGCTGGAACGTGGCGGGACAGGAGGGCTGGAACGTGGCGGGACAGGAGGGCTGGAACGTGGCGGGACAGGAGGGCTGGAACGTGGCGGGACAGGAGGGCTGGAACGTGGCGGGACGGTGGCAAACATGGACGGGTGGAAAATGGATCCTCCGTCGACGGAGCCGGGAACCAGGACCCCCTCGTTTTCTCCTGGGCCCATAGTTCCCCGGACACAGGACCAGGCGGGTCCCGTTGAATGGTGACGGTTGGGGTTGGGTGGTTGAAGGGGTAGTGGGCTCAGGGCTGGCCGGCTGGAGGGTTAAGACTCCGAGCCCAATGGAGTGGGAGGTGGGCTGATAAAGGGTCCGGGGTGATGGATGGTGGTCGGCATGCCGACGGGCGAACTCAGGGTTCTGCCCCAGAAATCCATGAGGTATTCCTCATAGGAGGTGTTTTCAAAGAACGGGTCTAAAAAAAAAAAATCCTTAGTCACCATGACTGGCGACCGCCCGCTGGGTCCTAGCTGGCGAGTTCCTTCTCTTAGGAGCAGGTGGGGGAAGGACCCAAACGCAGGCAGAAGTACAAAAAACCGAAGTTTAATGAGGACAAGGCAGCAATCCGTAGTAAGACAGGCTGGGTCAAAAAACCGGGGAGACAGGCAACGAAACAAATCACAGTCCAAAGAATGGTCAAGGAACAGGCAGGGGTCGTAACCAGGAAGGCACAGCAAAGGTACAAAAGCAGAATCCAAAAAACGGGGGTCGCGAGAACACAGGCAGGGGTCCAAACCGGGGAGGCGTAGGAGAAACACAAAGAAAACAAAACAGACTGAATACAAAAACAAAACAGGAGGCAAAAAAACTAGGAAACAGAAACTACAGAATAAACAAACAGCTCGGGCAGAATCTCAGAAAAAAAAACCAGTAACACAGAAGCAAAATATCATGTGAGGAACTCGCGAAGACAGACTGAAATAACAGGGGTTAAATACACAGGGAGAGACAGACATAATGGGAATCAGGTGTGCAGACACGGGGAGGGGAGATTGCTCACAGGTGAGCACAATGAAACGATAAGGAAGCTGATAGTACACTAATGAGGGAGAACGTAAGACACGGACTGGACCAGAACCAAATACATAGAGAACATGACATGGACTCCAATAAGACAAGTGCATACAAGGAATAGGAAAGAATAAACGAGAGTCAGCTGAAGTTAATAGAGGAACCAAAGAAAGGTAATTAGTGATAGAACAGGCAGAAAGAGAGACAGCTGCAGCGAGGAAGAAGATGAAGTTAGTAAATTAGTAGATTGGTTCTATGGCGTTAGTAGATTAATAGATTAGTATATATACACAAGTTAGTCATTAGTAGATTAGTAGACCCTAATTCTAAGATGTTAGTAGTTGTTAGTTAATTAGTATTATTTACAATGAAGTAATTAGTAATGAAGGAAGTGCATGACAGAAGAAATACAGAGAAAAACCGAAATCACCAAAGGCTCCCGAATAGTGTGACGACGACAGGGAGTGACAGTAATACAAAACATGGAACAGTGAAAGCACAAAATAATCAGAATAAATAAACATGGTAACATACTAAACACAACATCAGGAAAATAAATCAGGAAACATAAATACACAGACAGACTGGGTACAGGATCCTAACAAGGAGAACATATCCTTTCCTGCCTTCAACAGAGGGTTATAGGTCATATAAACATACAGTACGTGTTGAGTTTTTCATGTAAACAAAATCACATTACTTTTAATTAATTTTAAGCCTTTGTAATTGAATATATTTGTGAACTCATTGAGTGCACTTTGTGTGAATTTATTATTATTATTATTAAAACCACCAGCGACTGACAGGCATTCTGAATCTCACAGGAGAAGCAATTGTACTAATTATTAAACAGTGAAAATTATCTTATGAGGACAGGATGCATGCACATATCAGCTCTGACAGTGTAGTACAGTCAGCAGCAAACTTTCACACGCAGCAAAGAGCAAAGCCCTGGCACTTCTGCAGCCTGCTGTAAAATGGAGCAGTACTTCCAGTTTTATATATTAAAATATTGAATATGTCCCCAGAGATCATTCACACATTTGCATAATTGGGTGGAGAATATCTACAAGCTGTTTTAGAGTTCTAATAACCATACAGCATTTCCAAGGTGGACCATTTTGTTTTAACAATAGACACCAGCTTTTTCCCAAGAGTTACATTCACACCTTGGCTGGGAAATTGGAGGGGCTATTGAGATGATGGATTTTTGGGCTGTTGAATATCAAATTATGAGGAACAATATAAACTAAACATATTAAGCTGATTATATTACTGGTGATAATGGAAGTTTAATTACTTCTAGCAAGTTCTTCACCTGCCTTTTTATATTAGCGTATTTTTAGCCAGTGTACAATTGGGATATTTTACCATCTAATAAACACAAATGTTGCTCTTCACTGGAAGATGCCCTGCATGAGAGAGAGAGAGAGAGAGGGTCTTTTTATATACAGTACATGATGCAGTACAGACCTCTGTGCTGAGAGAGGTCAGCACAGGAAAGTATCCCTCAGTCAGTCAGTTGGTTCTGAACCTATCTGAACTAATCAATACTAACACAAACCAGCTTCAGGTCAACCAAATAACCAAACTATGAAACAAATCAAAACCATATATTTGGAGCATTGGAACATCAGTACCAAATCCCAAAGTAAACTGAATTGTTATCAGGCCCTAAACAGCAAATACACACAGGCAGAATATCTCTTCTCTGTCAGAGATACAAAGCAGAGATAGATCCTGACCAAGTACAGGCTCAGTGACCACACCTTAGCAATTGAAAAAGGTAGACATAAAAAGTCATGGTTGTCCAAAGAGGAACGTCTATGTGGTCACTGTAAGACAGGAGAGGTGGAGACAGAGATGCACTTCCTCCTAGACTGTGAGAAATATTGTAAATCAGAAAAACATATTTCACCAAATTTTCTAAATATATAAATTCATTTTCTTCCCTAACAAATGTGGAAAAGCTGCAAATCCTCCTGGGAGAAGGGTCAACAGCCCCACTCACAGCACAATATGTTTCAGCCTGTCACAACCTGCCCCATTGAGCCTGTCACAACCTGCCCCATTCAGCCTGTCACAACCTGCCCCATTGAGCCTGTCACAACCTGCCCCATTGAGCCTGTCACAACCTGCCCCATTCAGCCTGTCACAACCTGCCCCATTGAGCCTGTCACAACCTGCCCCATTCAGCCTGTCACAACCTGCCCCATTCAGCCTGTCACAACCTGCCCCATTGAGCCTGTCACAACCTGCCCCATTCAGCCTGTCACAACCTGCCCCATTGAGCCTGTCACAACCTGCCCCATTCAGCCTGTCACAACCTGCCCCATTGAGCCTGTCACAACCTGCCCCATTCAGCCTGTCACAACCTACCCCATTCAGCCTGTCACAACCTGCCCCATTCAGCCTGTCACAACCTGCCCCATTCAGCCTGTCACAACCTGAGGGACAGTGACTAAACACCCTGCAATAATATCACTACTGTACAGATGAAAAGGTTCAA